>CM076077.1:33272500-33872500 GCA_038088235.1 Zacco platypus
TAATGTGTCGTGACAGATCGCTGTAGCTCCTCGTGAACCGATCATCTCTTCATACTAGTTCATTTATAGCATCAAATAAACATGAATGAACATCAGAAGGAATGTTGTTTTAAGCACGGAACACACAATTTATCAAGTTCACCAACGTTGATCTACTAACTCCCCTGACTGCTTTGATGACAAAATGGTGGATTCGGGGTTACGATTGGTCAGATCACCTGTCAATCAAACTGCTGGTGAAGGGTCAATTAACACTTTCAGATGCACAGAAAGACACTAAAACATATTTAAAACAGGTCATGTGAGTACAGTGGTTCAACCTTAACATTATAAAGACGAGAATACTTTTAGTGCGCCAAAAAAACAAAAATAACGACTTTTCAACAATATCTAGCGGTGGCGATTGTAAAACACTGATTCATGAAGCTTTACGAATCTTTTATTTCGAATCAGTGGTTTGGTTCATGTATCAAACTGCCAAAGTTTTGCTTGCTGAAATCGGCAATTTATGCGGCGAAAGTGCGGCGTATTTGAAAAAATGCGACCCCCGCATAAATATGCGGACTTTGGCCGATTATGCATGAAATCAAGCGATCACATAATCGCGTTTTTCTGGAGGGACTGATTTACTCCCCCTCAGGTCGTTCCTGAACCTGTGAGCATTGTTGAACACAAAGGAAGATATTTTGAAGAATGTGGGAAACTGAACAGTTTCATCGACTTCCATAGTTTTTTCCGACTATGCCCCTGGTTACAAACTTTCTTCAAAACATCTTCCGTCGTGTCCATCAGAGCAAAGGAATTTCTACAGGTTTGGAACAACTTGAGGCTGAGAATATGATGCCGGAATTTTCATTTTTGGGTGAACTGTCCCTTTAACTAAAAAGCATCCTAGAGGGACAGTTTGAAATTTTTTTGCCACATATTTCATACTTTTCAGTTTCACAATAAATAACAGGCAGTCTGCGGTACGGTGCTGTGCACGAGCTGTACACCAGTACATAGCCTTACTTTGTCCAATAGCAATACATCACCTGCCGCGTGACGGCACACGCGCCGTCTTTTCAAAAGATACAAGCCACAGTTGCTGCGGCTGACAGGCCATTTGTGTTAGTTCAATAATAAAGTCCTTTGTGTCACTGCAATGGTTCTTTCACATATCTGTGCTGACTGTTCATTGATTTTCTATACTGAATCTGTTCTTTAAACTCAAATCTCGAAGCGACGATGGCACGGTTTCTGCAGTAACACACTGCGCATTTAACGTTTCATTCATCACCGCGAACGTGTGGACTCTGCGGCGGCGGGCATAGATTTATAGACGGTTTCACCTTCGCATTTCACACAACAGTTAAATTGAAAAGGATTTGTCATTAAGACCCTTACAGTTTCATTAGGATTTATGAAGAGCAATTATTGTGGTGGTTATGTGGTGGCATCGCCTTACGCAATAAACGCAAACGGAGTTAGCATAGCTCGCTAATCAAGTGGAATGGGTAAACAATGTCACCTGTCTGCTTGTAAAATAGGAATTGTTATTCACCGGCCAAACTCTGTCTAAATATTAATTGCTTCCCTAAGTGTAAAATCAATGGCAATTACACTAGCTGGAGTATTGGTAGTGCTTCGTGCTTATCTAACCTTGTGATCTCTGATTTGGAGATCCATTTTCATCGTGGGAGCGTTTGACCCTCAGGTGATGTCTCGGCCTTCTGCCGGTGGTTCAGGACTTGGGAATTAAAAGACCCCCTCATGTCGCCTTAATGAAAATGATGCCTCTAAGCGATGGACGGACCTATTACAATAAATCCTTGCACGCGCACCCACAATGTTTAGTTTCTCCTTCTCTCTCTTTGTCTTTCCCCTTGCCGCTGTCTTTCACACACACACATAGAGGCTGTTTTTAAACCTTTAAGCCTTTTCTATCCTGTGAAGCTAAACAGTGGCTTCTGTCTCAAGTGGTTTTGTCAATACTCGACTGAATAGAATGACAAACTGTAAGACACTTAAAACGTCTCGGGAAAAAAAAGCGATCCGCAGAGATGCAGAACACAGCGTCCTCTCACTCTGCACCTTTGATTTACCTCTCTCTCCTTATTTTACGGTTAATTAATTTGCGGTTAAATAAATACAGTAGTTCATCCAAAAGTGAAAACTCTATCATCTTTTTACTCACCGTCGTGTCATTCCAAGACTTGCTTTCTTCCATGGAATTCAAAAGGAGATTATTCATGCTGTTCTTTTTTATACAACGAAATTATGAGCAGTAGTGAGCACTTGCCTTTAAGCTATAACGTGTAAAAATTGAGGTTGTTATTCATTAAAAATCAGTTTGTGCACGTGCTGGGAGACAAAAACCATTGGGTTTTGGTGTGATTGAAGCCTGATGTCTTATGGAAGCTTGTTTCCGCCATGGAATAAAAAAAGTGATCATATATATCCGGTTTTTTGCTATAGTTTCAGCCCGTTGCAGTTATTATTTTCACCTCCAGCACTACATTGTTTAAATATCAAATGTAGTCGCAGCCATCGGTTCACCCATTGCTGGTCTGAAAACGAAGTGTGTTCAGGTGTATTGTTGGCACGCACAACTCGCGTAAACATGCCAGATGTTAAAAATAAAAGGATTCCTCTCTGGAGAAGTGTTCAGTCTTTCTGCTTGCAAATTCCGCCAGGTAAATAGCGAATCTGCCGTTGTGTGAGCGCAACTAGCGTTTAAAGGGAAAGGGAAATGAGACTCTGATTGGTTTATTGCATGTTACTCCCAAAACACATTAAGAAACTAGGGACAACCCTTTTGGACCACGCGGACCATTTTTTCTGTCGTTAAACTCGTTGTTAAAAATGTGCACCTGCACCATTGTTAAACTAGGGCTCTAGATTTCACAATTCTGACACAATTCTGGCTCACAATTGTGAGTTTTAATCTTTATAACACGCTATTGACCCTTCGCAAAGTCCCGCCCCCTTTAGTTACTGTTGCTATGTCCGACAAGCCATGCGCTCTCACGCCACACATCATGTTCTCAGTTCATTTATAGCATCAAATAAACATGAATGAACATCAGAAGGAATGTTGTTTCAAGTGTGGAAAGATGTGAGTACACATAATTTTTTAAGTTCAAGTTCACCGACGTTAATCTACTAACTCCCCTGACCGCTTTGTCGCACAAAATGGTGGATTTGGGGTTATGATTGGTCAGATCACCTGTCAATCAAACTGTTTGCGAAGGGCCAATTGCAAGTTTATATCTTACAAGTCAAAATTGAGAGTAACAGTTCCAAGTTGTAAACTTGGAAATTGCGAGAAAAATCTCAGAATTGTGAAATAAAAAGATGCAATTATTTATTTATTTTTTCCTGTGGTAGAAACAAGCTTCCATAGAGTCTTGATGTGGCAAGTTTGAAAATTATGTTTGAGAGTAGAATCAGGAATATATATGAAGGATGAATACATTAACCACACATTTTTGAAATACATTTACCAACTGAACAGAACTGGAAGTATACATACACACAACAAGAAACAGGTGAACATAATTAACTAGGGCACAAAAAGACTAAAGTGGGGTTCACACTGTACATTTTTGTCCACAATTTGGCACACATTTTGTGAATCTTAAATGATTCTTCTGATCCTGGGCAAAAATCTGAAGTCTTTTATTGCTAGTTTGGCATGTTCGCTGACAACCGGTAATGACCATTGCGATCATTTTGGCAGTAACTTACGCTAAATGGCTAACCTGCTCCGGAGCAGGTTTAATTCTGAGTTAGAGATCGCAAACCAAAACCGAACCGATCGGTTGTGAGCAGAGTAACATATATCTGATCTGATGCAATAAAGCCCCTCCCCCTGTATCTTTTGTTGCAAATTAAAGCAGTTTATACTGGAAGACAAAATAGTCTTTTGCTGCAGTAGAATCTCCTGAAGTAACAGTTAAATTTGCACAGAAATATTAGCATTTCTGGCCAAACTATGTCTTTAGAAAAATGGGTTGCACTTTATTTTACAGTACGTGTACTTCCCTGATACATATATATAGTAATTATGCCGTACATACGGGTAAAAGCGTGGTAACACAAGGTACTTACCTGACATGAATCTACATGGAAACTAATAAGAAACACCACTAACCCTTTCCATGGTAACTACTTCGTACCTATATCCACCCTTGTACCCATAAGTACTACATAGTTAACATGTAAATACCATTAGCAAGTACAGTAACGTGTCTGTTATTTACCATATACGGACACTGTAAGTGCGTAACCATTATTACCCAACACTTATCTATAGGTACAAAGTAGTTTCCATGTATGTACCAGTGGAAGGTACCGCAGTGTTTCTTAATAGTTTCCATGTACATACAGGTCAGGTAAGTGTTAGCAATCTTTTATCTGTATGTACAACATAATTACTATATATATGTACCAGGAAAATACACGTACTGTAAAAATAAAGTGTTACCAAAAAATGAGACGCAGAACACTGTGTCCTCACATTTTATACTTGTGATTTATGTCTCTCCTCATTTTACAATCATTTGTCTTGCAGTAATCTGTTTAAGTGGAAACATAATGCCATTTTTGCCTCATTTTTGGCAACGATACGCTATTTATCACTCTTAGGACAAACTCACATGTTAATTTGTCCAAATTTTTCCTTGACGTCATTATAGTTTTTGCAAGATTACATTTCGAAAATCTCCCATTGACTCTTGGTAGAATGTTACGTATAATGAACAGAGATGATTATGTTGTAATATGTGCTATTTTTTTTTTTCTTGCATCTACTGTACAATGGCTATTGCCCATCTCAGTTTTGCATAATTGATCAGGGAAGTCATTTCCTACTCAGCTCTGCTCTCTGTGGTTACAAGCCAGTGGATGATATGCCCATGTATTTATTTATTTATCTGGTAAGCATCTGTGTGATAAGCAGGTAAACAATCAGCTGATAATGACATTGAGATGAATGGGAATGCTAATGGACAGCTCTCTCCAGGTATTATAGACCTTCTTGTTGCACATGAATAAACCTTTTCAGTTTTCATAGACATGAATCTGAACTAATGGCACAGTGCGATGCAATGAAGTGTTTCTGCTTTATTGCGGATATAGTAACAGCACATAGCCGATCTTCAGGGGCTTATTTGTTTTATAACATGGTTACATTATAATAAAAATATTAAAATGCTATCATAATAAGCAAATTCATGACATAATGTCCTTGCTCTCTAGAAGATTAATAACTGGCTTCTGTACACAGCAGCTACGGCATATTTTAGCACAACTGTAACACTATACTGACCAATCAGTGTGAATTTATTATAGAAAATGTAGTCCTGGTTACGTGATGAGGGTGTTGAGCTCAGGAACGTGGTGATGTGCTTAAAGTGTCTGCTAATGAAAAAGTCTGGCTTTTCGCCTGCTGGGCGCTCCCTTCCCTTTGTCACTTGATGCATATGGATGTCAAGGCCCAGATTCTGCTCCGGGTTCTTTCTCTGTGTGTGTGTGTGTGTGTGTGTTTTGGGTCCATTATTTTTTTGGCCTGCGCCCTTCATTGTTCTGCAGAGTTTGGCAGAGGTTACCTGGCACAATGTGACCGGGGCGTCTGGCGCCGGAGCGAACCACCTGCATTCAACAATAGCGTAACTCTCCTGATACGGGAGGTGCTGTATAATATCAGAGGTGGATACGCTCGTGCGCTGTTATAGCGGCGCTTTGCTTCTGTAGTCTCTGATTTTTTTGTATTATTTTTTATTTTTTAGTCCTGTGTCAAATATGCTTTATTTTGTCCTGCTTTTGTTTGGTCAAGTTTTAGTCAAATAAAAAAACAGGGTAGTTTCAGTAAATGAAAACTTAGTCACATGCTGCATAATGATTAAACTAATGATTATTTTTATAATTTGTTGCCATTTGAAAATGTATTTTTACAGCACAAATCAAGATTTTTTCAATTACATGTGGAAAACCATATCTTTTGTTCAAAAAGAAAGTTTATATCAAATACAACCCTGGTTTTCAGCTGTCCGATTTTGTAAAATTGCTCATTCTTCGTATTTAAGCATAAACATGACCTCAAGCATGAATTCATGTTTGTAATGAAGAGGTGCGAGACAACGCGGGTGTATAAACGCTCAGAAATGTTAGACACGGGGAAATAACAAGACCTCGCATGGATGTGTTAGTGTAGTGTGCTTATATAGTGCATATAATGAGCTGCAGCTGGTGAGGTGATCAGTGATTAGGTACGGGGCTTCTGGGAAATGTAGTCTGCCTGAAATGAGTGAGTGAGTGTGTAGTGCATTGTGGGAAGTGAAGTCCGGGAGTGAATGTGCATGTATATATGTGTGCGAGTGAGTGTGTGAAAGTCCAAGGTGGAGTGCCCTCTAGAGGCTGTCATGGGCACTCCAGCTGATAATCCTGACAATTTTATAGTTTTGCATTTAGTTAGATTAGATCAGTGCTTCCCAAACTGTGTGCCGCAGCCCCCCGGTGGGCCGTAGCAGTATTGCAGGGGGGCCGTAGCTAGTCCAAATCAATATATTAAAATAATTAAAATATTCCAATTGTTCTAAAATTAGATTTTTTGAAAGTATGTAAGGTTAGTGTTATGGATTTAAATACATCTGTAAAGAATGTTTACATCATAATTCACATGAAATTCTTACAAACTCAAATACAAAAATGTATTTGTAGGTAAATGTCGGTATATATTTTTTAACAGCGGGATCGTGGAGCTTTTGCAATGTTTTTCGGGGGCCTTACCCCTCTTAAGTTTGGGAAGCTCTGGATTAGATAATCAGGACATTTGAGTTTGTTCTTCAAAAATAAGAAGTGTTTATTGTTATAAACCTTATTTGATGTTTGTCCGAAAAACCATTGTCGCCTAGGAAAACCCCCTTTAAAAACGAATGGTTTGTCCCAATCTCATATAATTTGCATATTGTGATGTTATTTCCTCTAGAAGCACATGGGTTGAAGACTATGTCCTCTCTCTTTTCCCAAATATTGGTTACAAGAACAAACCTGTGTCAAGAGCGGATTAATTGATTGCAACTGGTAAAAGAAGAAACTTCTCTCAAAAATTAAAATAGTGAAATTCCTAATAGTAATTCCAAATGCTTTTCTATTAAAACAAAAGCAAAAAGAATTTGTATTGCGTCAAAGAGGTTGCGTAAGTGACCAGCGATTCAGCAACCACTATCGCAAACATTCGAGATGCATGTTTGGATTTATTACAGTTTATCACTGAGAAAGATTGCAGATTTAGTCGCAAGCGGCTCGTGAAGGAACAAAGACTGTGCAGAATATCTCAAGTGGAGATCGCTTATTTGTTTTTCAGTGTTTTCAGAGGATCTGTGCTTCTACAGCGTAGCGAGAGAGAAAGCGTGTGGATGGTTTCCAGGTCGCAAAGATTAAGTAAAACACAGGGCAGAAAATGTAAAGCTCTTATTGGGGGATTTAAGCTTGTAACATCTGGCAACCGCAGGCATGATCGCTCCGCAGTCTGCGGTTTTCCCGTGGAACCGGGCTACTTTAACACTGCTGCCGCGGGTTGTTTTTCATGTCCACTGGTTGAAGCGACCCCAAACAACATGATATTTAGCCCCCGGAACACAATTTTTACCAGGGGAAAACCTGGCAACCCTGCCGCTCGTACTAGAGGCTTGTATAGCAGTCCGTCATATTTTGTCTCCTTTTTTCTGACAAAAATAAAAAGTGATTTTGGTAAAATAGTTCTATTGTTAACTACATTTTTTTGTCTTTTGTTGTCAACGATATTGCATGTTAATATTGTCACAGTTATTTTTCGTATTGTCATCTCATCATCGTCTTGTCATCATTTTTTTCATCATAGATTTCATTATCAAAATGAACACTATTTGAATTTTAGTTGATTTTTGTATAGACATACTTTAAAGTCTTTTTGAAATCTAGTTAAAGGTATTGCCTGGAAAACAAGAGACGAATAAACACCTTTTGTGACAACGTGCCCCATAGGGTGATGTTACACTGAATGGAATGAAGCTTCACAAAAAAAACCTGCAATTTATTGACAATGATTTAAGTCTTTAAAAATAAAAAATTAAATACTCTTAGAAATAAAAAAAAAAGTAGTCCATCACACCAAAGTGCATTATTTGATCAGTTTTCATGCATCTTTAAGCAAAAATGCTAAAATGTTCAAATATTTGAAAGCACATTTATTTGATCAAAAATGCAGTAAAATTGTGAAATATTATTGCAATGTAAAACAGCTGTTTTCTATGTGAATATACAGTAAGATGTAATTTATTCCTGTGATCAGAGGTGAATTTACTCCAGCCTTCAGTGTCTAATGATCCTTCAGAAATCATTCTAATATGATGATTTTGATGCTCAAGAAACATTTATGATTATTATCAATGTTGAAAACGGCTTCATATTTTTTGTAGAAACCATCATGTTTTTTTTCAGTATTCTTTGACTAAAAAATGCATTTATTTAGAACTTTCTAACTTTATAAATGTCTTTATAATGTCAATCAAATTGAAAACATTCTTGCTAAATAAAAGTATTAATTTCTTTCAAAAAATAACAACTCCCAAGCTTGTGTATACATGAAATGAAACATAAAACATAAAGAATGTGCTGCATGTCATCATCCTAATATGTCAAGAAACTATGCTAAACACTGGATAAAATGACTTTCACTGATATAGATATACATTAATAACTTGACCTAGGAAAATAAAAACACAGTTTATCCTTTTATAAAATATACACTGTTAAAACATTTTCCTGTTAAAAAAACAGTAAAGAACTGGCAGCACGGTTGCCAGCAGGATACTGTACAATAACGGCATCTTACTGTTGGTGAAATTTACAGTTGGCTACTGTTTATTAAAAAACAGTAAAGAACTGGCAGCACGGTTGCCAGCAAGATACTGTAAAATAACAGTATCTTACTGTTGGTGAAATTTACAGTTGGCTACTGTTTATTAAAAACAGTAAAGAACTGGCAGTACGGTTGCCAGCAAGATACTTTAAAATAACAGTATCTTACTGTTGGTGAAATTCACAATTGGCTACTGTTTATTAAAAACAGTAAAGAACTGGCAGTACGGTTGCCAGCAAGATACTTTAAAATAACAGTATCTTACTGTTGGTGAAATTTACAGTTGGCTACTGTTTATTAAAAAACAGTAAAGAACTGGCAGCACGGTTGCCAGCAAGATACTTTAAAATAACAGTATCTTACTGTTGGTGAAATTTACAGTTGGCTACTGTTTATTAAAAAACAGTCAAGAACTGGCAGCACGGTTGCCAGCAAGATACTGTAAAATTAACGCTGTCTTCCTGTTGGTTAAATTTACAATTGGCTACTGTTTTTGTAAATACAGCAAAAAGCTGTTTTTACATTTTACAGTCAAATTCTGAGAAAAGCATTTACAGTTTGTGAATGTTTATTTGCAGCTCTTCACAAGAGGCATTGCAGAATTTTAGTGTAAACAATACAAATATACTACATGGTATTGTATAAGCTATTGAGTAGTGCACTGCTAGCAAAAAGAATTTAGTGTTTAAATGTACCCTATGATAAAAAAATAACAGTATAAATAATAATAGTAATAATAAATAATAATAATATATACAGGTTTCAAATAAACATGCAAAGCAAATGTACCAATGTAAGAGGAAACATTTCACATCTTTAACCTTAATGTTACTGTGACATCTAGCCCCAGACTCCCTTCTATAAGGCAGTGTGAACATTGTCGTATTTATTTATTTATTTTGATGTCCTTGTGTTTGTCATCCTGTCAAATGTTTAATGTAATAGTGCAATGCTTCAGAAAAAATCCCTGCAATGCTGTAGACATGGAAGGCGAGCGGGTCGCGGAGGGCTGAGAAACACAAAAGCAGTGTGCGAGCGGGAGGAACAGAGCCAACGCTGTGATAAATTGCAGAAGCGAGAAAACGAGTCACTTGAGCATAAAATTAGATTTTACAAATGTGTTGTTACCTGACAGTTATTTGACAGAGAAGATACGGCGACATTGGAACGTATATGAATATTGCTAATCATATTGAGTAAATGAGAGGTTCTGGGCTTTGATGGCGGCCGAGGGGACGGATCTTAATTTAACCCTCCTTATCACTGCAGACTTAAACTTGTGCTTGATTGGCTGCTGTCCTTTATATGGTAATTCGAAATGCCCTGTAACAGAAAAAGCCATGAAATGCTCTTCAGATAACCGCTATAGATGAAATGCTGTAAAAATTGGGCTGTTTTGTGGTTATGTAACTTTAATTTGATCATTAATAGTGTGACTTTTTACATTCATGCATTAATCTGCCTGTACGGCAACTTCATTAAACAAAATACAACTATTTTTTATCAATTTAAACTATTTTACACACCACCTCGAAAACATGGCACACATACTATCGAAATAAATCAAGAATTAGTCAAATATATTTTAAAAAATAGCACAGGTAAGCACAATATCACTACTTAAATTATCTTAATTTGGGGATTTGCTCACATATGGACATATTATTTACTAAGCGTATCATTAATTTTGAATCAATGGACAGCCATATGTTAATTTTCAATAAAGAACCCAGTTCCTCTCTTCTCACGCATGTATGTTTGATATTTATTTTTCATTAAGATGTTGATTTTCACACCCATCCGGAGCTTTTGTACGTGCACCATGATTTCACTCTTGCATGTTCTCCAAAAACACACAGCGATGCAATTAAAAACAATCGGCTTTATTCAAACACAAGCGGAACCAATTTTTGTGGAAGTCATACATAAAGTCATTAATAAACTCATAAACATTTCATTTGGCAAGTATGAAGGTGTAAAATGATTGGGAAGGAAAACATTGAAACAACACAGCAATGAACTAAGATTATATTCTTTTTAAAATACAAGAAAAAATGGGCAAAAGAATATTGTTAGTTTGCCACAATAAATAACAAATGATAGAGTACAAAATACCAGCCAAAGTCCAGAAGAGAAAAGCGATTGATAAAATGAAGCATGAGTCTCTCTAACAAAGCTAATAAACAGTCATTCTCCCATTCTTTTCTTTCAGAGCTTTTTATCGTATTTGTAGTAAATTTAGGCCAGAAATGCATTAGTCAATTTGTGGTATAATCTTCATACTGAAAGCAGATTGAGTTTAGGGCTGTAGATCACGTCTATTTCTCCAGCTGTAATATGTCTGACTTCGTTCGAGACAGACAGCGAGTTCTCCTCTTGTTTTCCTCGGGGAATAGACAGATGGGACGGGATAACAGGGCAATACAGCGTCCCTTAATTGGTCAGTGTTGTGCACAATGCTGGTTGTTTGCCGTAATTGTTTAGTGCGGGCCATTGTCTGTCGCTTTCTCTTCTGCCATTGTGTGGCGGAGTAGCTTCAGCTTCCAGGGAGTAGAGCAGCTATTCACAGGCATGCTGGGAAAGCGACCAGGGGAGTGGTGTGCTACAAAAGAGCTCCCTCTAGAAAAGCTCAGCCTGCACGCAGACATTCATCCAAAACATAATGATATTGTCTCATTGTTGGGCTTTTGGCTGAGCTGCGCTTGGCTGTGTGGACCGTGCATGCAAGCGTTCAGGCTGGTACAGTATATTTTGGGTGCAAGGCACCGACAGAACCGCCAGTTGACCCGCGGCTGTAAAGTTGCTTTGTACATTAATGAGTTTTTTTGCAGCAAAAGGCTGGAGTATTAGTGTTATGAAACATACCGTACGTAAGGAGAACTTACACTACGATATCATTGCATCCTGTTAATTATTGCTATATAGTCTTATTGCAAAGAACTGCTACTTTCACATGGTGTAAATAGCAGCATTTTCTTAGTGATGTGCTATTTACACTAGGAGAAAAGTAGATTCTATTTTCACATAGCTGGTGACTCAAGCTCTGCGTGCAGATATAATATTAATGAAATAAAAGGCCAGTTAAGTGTAATACTTCTTAAAGCATTTAACTTTTTTAGCTTTAGTTAGTGTGTAATGTTGCTGTTTGAGCGTAAACAACATCTGCAAAGTTACGACACTCAAAGTTCAATGCAAAGGAGATATTTTCTTTTATAGAAATCGCTGTTTAAGGACTACAACAAACGCCTGGTAGGGACTACAACGAGCTTCTTCCCGGGTTAGTGACATCACTAACCCCAAAATTTGCATAAACCCTGTCCCCGAGAACACATAACAAAGGGGGCGGGGCCACGATGGGCTGCTTTAGAGAAGAGGAAGAGTTGTTATAGTCGAGTGTTGTTGATGCCGTCATTTTACGCCGGACTGATTCACAAACGAGGGTCGATTCCAGGAAAAAAGACGAACATGACGACACATGCTAGTGATGAGTTGATCAACTCCACAGCAACTACATCAATTTATCCACTAACCGTTCAGAAACGTCTAAAAGTTGGAACTTCTTCCTGAGTCTCTCCATCAGTGTCTACTCCGGTTTGAACAATGTAAGGATGAACACCGTCTGCATGAGATTCTCCAGCTTTGTTGTTGTTGAGCTGTTAAAGCTCCGCCCGCTTCTGGAAAGGGGGACGGGAGAAGCAGCTCATTTGCATTTAAAGGGACACACACAAAAACGGCGTGTTTTTGCTCACACTCAAATAAGGGCAAATTTGACCAGCTATAATAAATGATCTGTGGGGGATTTTGAGCTGAAACTTCACACACACATTCTGGAGACACCAGAGACTGATATTAGATTTATACAAGTGGCATTTAACGCACGTTTTAAAAAGTGGGCTTTTTAATAACATCAAATTAAAGTTTGACTTTAAAGTACATTTTAAATCATTATGCTTTAATCATTTTTTTATCATGCTTTATGCAACTACACATTTTGATGTATTGTCTAACATATTAAGCACATGTTAAGTGCTTGACAATTTTAAATTGTATATAATTTTATATAATTATAGTTTTAACCTTAGTGGATCACTCAGTATTACATTTAAGGTTATTATGTTTGAAATGAACTAAATTGCAAATTCATAATTACAAACAACACATACAAGTTTCAGTAGAAATTACACTATTAAATATAAATATATTGATATTTATATTTTAGCACTTTTATATTGATATAAATGCACATTCAGCAGCACACTTTAATTGCATTTCAAAGACAATAGAAGTAATTCTGAAATTACAAATAAAGATCTACTTCAGTGGGTCAAACAGCACTCTCAAGTTCAACAAATTGTATTGAATATAAAAGTAAACTAAAATACATTTTATCATTTGTTTGTAAATAACATGCATGTAAGTGTCTGAAAACATTACATTCAGTTCCTTCACACTTATATGTTTATTCTTATAAAGTATATTATCTCTGTAATAAGTAATGCTAAGACTTTCATTTATTTTCGAAAAACACAAACGAAGACATTTTTAACAAAAGCTGAGAAATTTCCGTCTCTATAGAAAGTCCATTCCACCAAGACTCTGATGCATCAAATTATTCATAAACATCGTAACAAATATTCATATTAATAATTAACCGGTTTAATCAAAGTCTTCAGAAGAGACATGCTCACTTTATATGATAAATAGATTTCATTTAGGCTTCCATTCACATATCAACACTCATACATAAAGCACAATATGATAAATTGATTATGTGTCATGGACATTTGAGCTTCACTTTACTATTAAATAGATTCACTTGACCCTTCGCCAGCAGTTTGATTGACATGCGATCTGACCAATCATAACCCAGAATCCGCCATTTTGCCCGTCAAAGCGGTCAGGGGAGTTAGTAGATTAACGTTGGTGAACTTGAACTTGAAAAATTGTGTGTCCTCACGTCTTTGAAACAACATTCCTTCTGATGTTCATTCATGTTTATTTGATGCTATAAACGAACTAGTATGAAGAGATGATCGCTTCACGAGGAGCTACAGCGATCTGTCACCACACATTAAACACACACTAGACGCTATTTATTGAGTAAACTTCTTTAAAATATTACGATATTTTAAATATGAAACTGTTTCAAGTTGTCAGTTTTCTCCAAGATGTATTTTTCACTGCGTGAGAACATGATGTGTGGCGTGAGAGCGCATGGCTTTTCGGACATAGCAACAGTAACTAAAGGAGGCGGGTCTTTGCGAACGGTCAATTGGCTAAACTGGTCTTTATGCACTTTTCGAAGCATCAAAGTTTAGGTGAGCTTTCAGTGGATGGACAGAAATCTCCTGAAAAATATCCAAATTTGCGAACAACAGTCTGACGGGTTGTCGTGAGGATGAGTAAATGATGACAGTGATTTCATTGTCAGGTGAACAAACCCGTTTCTGAAATGATCCCAATTTGGTTTACTTTCAGTGTGTCGCAACACTGCTTTATTGCCATCAAGGGTGCTCGTAGAATCACCTCCCGTGACACACGTGCCGGTCAAAGCGCTGACGCGACGCTTGTGTGTCGAAGCTAAACCGGCCATTTGATGTTGACCGAAACCCCTCAATAATCGTGTTGCTGTTCACACCCTTACTTCACAGCTCTTTAAAAACCAGCGGATTGTAAAGAGGTCTACTGGCATCCGTACTGGTGAAGGTAGCAGCTGTAATGAGCACATGTTTTCTCAATCAGGATACAACCCAAGAGATTAATTAGGCCGCCTTTGTAAAGCTGTTTCAAAACAGGAAACAAGTTAATCTGAACTTAAACTGACTGATGTTTGAGAAAGATATCTCAGTTCAAAAGTTACAGCTCAATCTACAGAGCCGTAAATATCCTGCGCCATTAACTTGCCGTATCTATTTATTCATAGAGATTCTCCTGATCGGAAAGCATTTGATGGAGAAGTCGCTAAGGTTTTGCTTTATGGCTTGTATATCTGGAAATAAAGGCATTTACTGCAAAGCTATACGCGGGGCGTTTTTTTTTTTCTCTCCTCGCCGCAGCTGATCTCCCCTTTTTATTAAATCTATTTTAGTGCTTCCGAGCAATGCACATTTTATCCTCTTAATAGTCAAATTAGTATATACTCCAGCAATTACTTAATGTACTCTAATGAGATTTCCCCACAAAACGGCAGGATTCATTTATTTTAATGCGTCGGGGCTCTTTCCAGGGAGTTTATGCATCATGTCCCTTCAGAAGTCAAGCAGCGCCGGAGTCATAAATAGCGAGCGCGGCTCGACGGATGCTGCGCCGCTCTCTCCAGACTGCAGGCCTGTGATCTCCCCTGCAGCCTCACACTTGAGCTCTGCTCCTCTGGGAGAATAACTGCCATGTTCAGGTTGTTCTTGACCTGTGCTGAGGTCTGACTCAAGAACTCTTAAATATTCATGCGTTTATGGATCTACATGCTACGGACTCTAAAAGCAGGATTGGAAATATTAAAAAGGAATGTTAAAACAGCCCAAAGGTTATCCTGTGTTTGGTGTGCTCAACAGACACTTTTTTTTTACGAATAGTGTTGCTGTTTATGACATGTTTGATTATATAAGACAATTATATAAGATTAACTCTTTCTTCGCCAATGTTTTTGATGATTTTCACACAAAAAAAAAAAAAAGTAATGGAACTCAGAATGATTGTTTCATGACTGCATCCTTTATATTTATCAACATTTTGAACAAAAATCACGCTTTTTCGTGTTTCTGATTGTTCCTGTCCTGTGTTGTGATCTGGAGATTCTCAACTCTTTCAGATAATAAACTTCCGTATAACAGCGAAAACACTGAAAATTCCATCAATGGTGGAGAAAGGGTTAACAAAGCATGAAAATGCAGGAGATTTTAATCTGCCCCTATTATGTTTTTTTTTTTTGGGATATTCCCTTTGGAATTGATGTGGGAAAACCAGCAGCATCAGTCCTGATCGTATCACTGTGTATCAAGTGCTGAGGGAGAGCTGAAATTCAGATATGCTAATGAGCGTTTGGTTTCTGATATGCGTTGGAAGAGGTCGACCAATCACAGCAGACTAAAGGGCCAGTAAACTGATTTAGAGACCGGATTTTATTTATTTTTTTCCTTTTCTGACACTGAGAGAAATGAGCTGATGGATATTATGAGAAAATGTTCTTTTTTAATACTTTGGATGCATTTAAACCTGCTGTAGGAGACTCCAAAACAAATTTAGGAGCCTTTAATGTTGCGTAATAATGGCACATTAACAAATCGATTGTGTGCATTCTCATTAAACCCTATGTATTCATAAAATGATTAAATAAATGAATACTGCATGGCTTAAAAACACATGTTGATGCTACTTGTCATGCAATAATTTTTACCCCGTTGTCAAATATATTGTAAGATTTGAGTTCTTGAAATGTAAATCAATAAATATAAACCTGAGAGACAGCTTCATTTATTCTAGATCTTCAACAACGTTACAGTACTTGCAATTGTAGAAATTTTACATTTATACTGTTCAATTTGTATTTCTTGAAAATAAATCCACACAAATCAGGGCTTTTGAAATAGTAACAAAAATCGCAAAACAGTTTAAGTAATATATATATACATATATATATATATAATTTGACCTGCTGAGGTTGGTGGGTCAGTATTTTCTGAAACTGACCGTTTACCAGGGGAAAAAAAATCCCATTTTAAGTTTCAGACCACTATTATGTACCCTATTTGTGGAAAGCGCTAATAACATTTTAAATCCCAAATAGCATGAACCGATAATATGTGAAATTGAATTCTACAACTGAACAAACTTTGGTCTTCCAATATTTCTCTCTGCTCGTATGTCTTTGGCTTCCAGACCGTCATATTGCTGATATACTGGTGGAAAGGTGAAGCAGGTCTAACAGTATTAATCCTCAAGGGCTGAAGATTGCTCGGCGTGCTCCAGATGTTATCATTTTATTGTTTTTATAGGGTTCCGTTGCACACGAAAGTCAATAAACACAGAGTTTACTTCTATTGGTGGAATTTCTTGGCCTTAAAATGCATTTCTGGAATTCTCAGAAGATTGTTATGAAATGACAAAACGGCTTTAAACTTTCAAACTTCTGTGCGAAAATCCCATCCACAAGCTATAGGCCTGAATCTTTTTTTTTTTTTTTTATTTTATCAGGGAATGAAAGGTGACCTGCAGGCCTTAAAGAGGCAAGGTACCTTTGATGAGGCCATTTACTTTCCTCTTTCTCTCTTTCACTCTCCTCATCTCCATTATGGCCTTGAACTTTAAAAGCCTGAGCTGTGACTCTCAGAGACTCTTTCTTTCTCCCGAGCAGATCGAATAGAGGTTCCTTAAGTACACAACCGAGCTCGCAGACGGCTCTAAATGCAAAACACCTCCAAAGGTTTGGATGTGAAGCCAGGCTTCATCTCTGGGTTCAGCTTTGGTTCATTTGACCGTGATTTCTCTTGTTTTTTGTGTGTTTTAGGGGGTATTTTTGAACAAATGGATGGACCTGTGGCACTCGTCAGCTCCGAGGAACTGGCCTTCAAATTCGCTGTCAATAATATCAACAGAAACAGGACGTTATTGCCCAACACGACGTTAACGTACGACATTCAGAGGATTAATATCTATGATAGCTTCGAGGCGTCCAGAAAAGGTGAGTTGTGTGAGAATATAAAGGTTGTATAGACCATAAAAACAGTCTTATAATGCTTTTTTAAATTTGAGTTTGTCTGTAATGTTGCTGTTCGAGCCTAAAAAAGATCTGCAACACTTGCGATATTTTATTCAATACAATCCACTTTTCAAGAACGGCTTGTTTGGACTACAACCTGATCTTGTGAAGTCACAATGTTACTAATTTAAATAATCTCTTGTGAAACCCTTTCTGCACGATCCATTTTTCGTCTGAATCGGGCTCGAATTGGTTCGAAATTGACGCCATCCTTAAATATTTACACCAGAGCGGAACTCACTGTTATGGTAAGGGGCGGGACATTTTCTAAGCGGTGCCAATCACAACACACTGGGCCAGCCAACCAATCACAGCACATTTCGTATTTCATCGAAAGTAAACGGCGCGTTCGAGACAGACTGGAGCGAGAGGTGATGGAATAATGTAAAATATCTGAAAAATAAAAGGGTACAGGTCTGCTCTGAACCCAAGTTCGATTGCTCCCTACTGCCCCCGCTGGATTGCGTTCAGATTATATTATTTGGGCTGAACCGCAGTGCGTTTGCATCATCAAAGATGCAGGAGAAGGTCGAAAAATGCATAACATTCCTCACCTAACATTTAGACTAATCGATAAAATCAATAATGAAAATCATCGACAACGATTGTCATTATCGATTAGTCGGGTCTGCCCACCGCGCATGCAAAACTTCCGCCAGTCTTATCAAATTACAGCAACGAATAATGCATTTCTGTAGGCAAAATGCATTTAAAATCAATGAAGGAAACAGAGTGAGCTGCTGCGGTAAAGGTGCGTAAACCAAACTGCCCAAAACATGAACTCTTTATTTGAAGCTTCAAGCTAATGCATTAACATGGCTTGATCTGTCAGGCGCTTGAACAGATGCGCGCGTCCTCAGCGCAAAACGTTCATTCTACGGCTATATCCTTATTGGTAAATGTTTAAAATTCACGCGTATTTTTTGCATAAAGGTTTATCCTGACAGTCTGCGTTAAACTTTATGTAACTGAATGAGCCGAATGGAACGCGGTAGAGAGAGAGACGATTCACATTCAGTGCAAAAATATTCATTTTGCTGAAATATCTGTTGTTGAAAGTTCAATTTAGGTTTAAAAGTCAGTATGTCATTCAAGTATTTATTGGTAGTAACTGAAGGAATAACAGCATGTGATTGAATAAATGTAAGACGTTTCTATTATTTACACAGGATAAAGAAATTACAGTAAGAGGTTATGTGTGAGTTCCTGCGGAACATTTCTCTCGAGTTTGTTTTTTTGATTCTCTTTGTTGTCACCTTATTTATTAATAGAGATTAAAAGAGAGTAGAGATTTAGTAGAGATTTAAACTATATAGAGTGCTTAAATTTATTATACCAGCACCACTTAAGGTTTGTGCCACAGCTGCTCTAAACTAACGCTACTTTTTAATGATTACCAAAATCATTTTATGTTTCTGTAATGGTTCATCCACCAGTATGTGTGAGCAGTTTAGTCACAGTAGTATTTCTAACGCTAAAATATAAATATTGTCGTCATGAATTTTCGAATTTACTGTTTCACAAGAAAGACTAGAATATTAAAGCACTTTTTTCAGACGCCAAATTACAGTAAACAACAACAGAGACTGTGGAAAAGAACATATAAATCAATGCCAGCAAGAATTCAAGCCGTTATCAAAGCCAAAGGAGGCCAAACAAAATATAAAGTGTTTTGGATATATTGTGTGAATAATGATTTTTTGTCAGATCCCTAAAATATTTTTGTTCTCTTTTCTGTGACCGGTGGTCTTAGAAATGAAGCACTGCATGTTTTCATAATGTTTGTTTGAAGGACATTGGGCAGGATGTGCAATAATGTGGTAAAAAAAAAAAAAAAGAAAATCAATCATCGGATTTTTATCCGATTAATCGGAAAAATAATCGACCAACTAACCGATTATTAAAATAATCATTAGTTGCAGCCCTAATTTAGACCAAACCCCATTTTTATAAAAAAAAACGCAGTAAAATAGTAAAATGTTATTACAATTTAAAAGAACATTTTTTTTCTTTTTAAATGTCATTTATTACTGTGACGGCAAAGCTGATTTTTCATTCTAACCTGCATTGATCCTTCTTAAATCATTATAATATGATGATTAAGTGAGGAAACATTTCATGTTGAAGAGCTGCTGAATTTGATTGATTGATTGATTGATTGATTGATCCATCCATTCATTCCATCCCATTCCATTCCAACTAACCGTAACCAGTCTACTAATATTCTAATGAGAGTTAGTTGACATGGAGCTCAACTACTTAAAATAATACATAACAAATACATTAAATAATCAGTAAAAATACATTCTCTACATACATAGATGCATACACAAATTCTGAGATGATTGCAGGTATTGTGACAATAATGCTGTTTATTAAAATGTTTAAATTTGCATAATGTATTGTTCCACACAATATGACAGTATAAAGCAGTATAAAGTTATTCTAAACGAATGAACTGTTTTGTATATTTGATATATGCTAATAGTCTTTGAATACGCTGTAAAACCTTCCACCGCTCTGTAGAACCGTACAAAGGAATATTCTGCATGCGGTGACATTTCTGTTTTGACATTTCTTCCCGTCCGCTCTCGCCAGCGTGCGACCAGCTGTCTTTAGGTGTCGTTGCCATATTCGGGCCGTCTCATAGCTCCTCATCGAACGCCGTCCAGTCTATCTGCAATGCCCTGGAGGTGCCACACATTCAAGTGCGATGGAAACACCACCCGATGGACAACAGGGATTCGTTTTACGCCAACCTCTACCCGGATTACTCTTCTCTGAGCTACGCTATCTTAGACCTGGTGCAGTTCCTCAAGTGGAAGACGGCCACCGTGGTTTACGATGACAGCACAGGTGAGAGTTAATGCTCGGTGTCGAGAAGTGTAAACTGTGTTTTAGAGAGTGTACTTCCGCGATAAGAAGCGGTGTCTTAATGTTCCTGCCGCTGTCAGGACGAGTCTTCAGGCTTCGATGTACTAGAAACACTTTGAATCAAAGTAATCGAGCTTCTGACAGCAACGGGGATGGAAAGCAATTCATCTGAGATGCAAAATATGTGATAACAACATTTATTTAAAAAATACAACCGAGATAACTGTGTTAAATCCACTGTCTGGATTTATAGTGGGGTTTTTTTTAAGAGCTGTGTCAGAAATTTCCAGTTTTTGTTCTCACAAGAGAGCCGGTTTGAATCTGGCATCTCTCTCCATCCACGTTTTCCATGTTTTAGTAGCTAATCTATCTCAGTCCTGATCTTTCAATAGCTACAAATATTCCAGAGCAGAAGTTCGCAAACATTTTTCAAAGGCTGTCCTACTGTAAAAGTTTATCCAGACACAGTTGAACAACCTGTTGGCCCACGACTGGTCATTTCACTATGGTAGACATCTTGGTAGGCCACATTTGAGCAACAACCAACCGGCTATCATGTTCGAAAACCCGCTTGACCACCCGAGGTTGGTTTGTGCTGGTACTGACATCCCAAGTAATTGACTCTGGCGCTCGACTCTCCTTGTGCAGGTTTAATCAGACTCCAGGAGTTAATTATGGCTCCATCCAGGTATAACATCAGGCTGAAGATCCGACAGCTCCCTCTGGACACCACGGACACCAGACCTCTGCTCAAAGAGATGAAAAGGAGCAGAGAGTTTCGCATTATCTTCGACTGCAGCCACATAATGGCCGCCCAGATCCTCAAGCAAGTGAGTTCACACTCATATCATGCTGTCCGATGACGTTTTCTCAGAACTCAAGTCTGTTTGAACTTTTAGACCAGATCTAGAGAAGCTGTATTGGATTTGGGACCTGGCGCTTTAGATGAAATACGCTATATGATTTTGCTGGAGGCCGAATGGAGATTAAACTCCACATACATGTGGACGTCTGCAGTGTGTGGACCTGGAATGACATTGCAATAACAAAATTTTTAAGCAATTGGCGTATTTTTCTATTCTTTGGCACCCTCATGAAGACGTGTTTGAACCGACATGAGCGCCTGGCTGTGGATTTATGTTTATATTTGCAGGGAAATCTTGCGAAAGCACAAAGTATACTTCACTTTTGACACAAATGCTTGGCATACGTCTGCAGCCGAAATCGTGGCGTTTCAAATTGCCTGTCTAGTCAGAATTATGAGATAGTAAGATAAAAAAGTAAAAACTATGAGATAATAAGTTAATATTTATCACCAAGTCAAGTCACAAATTATGAGATAGTATGCCGTCATTTTGACTTAAGTCATAATTATGAGTTAAAAAGTCTAAATTATGACAAAAAGTACGAAATTATGAGATAAAAGGCAAAATTAGGATTAAAGCTATTGTCATTTGACATAATTATGACTTTTGTCAATTGCATTATTACTTTTTCATATTTTTATCTCGGTAGAATAATACTGAGTATGTATAATTTCATCTTCTCATCTTGTAATTGTTGTAATGTTGACCTTTATCTCAAAATTATGACTTAGTATCTCATAATTTTAACTTTTGTATCTCATAATTATTATTAGTGTCACAATTTGTCCCACAATTTGTATGACAGTATCTCATAATTCCAACTTATTACTTAGCATGTCGTAAATGTTCAAATTTTTCCCAAAATTGACGTGGTGCCTCATAATTTCAGCGTTTTATCATAATTATTACTTAGTTTGTCATAAATGTTAACCTTTTTTTCTCTCAAAATTGACTTGGTGCCTCATAATTTCAACGTTTTATCATAATTATTACTTAGTTTGTCATAAATGTTAACCTTTTTTTCTCTCAAAATTGACTTGGTGCCTCATAATTCCAATGTTTTATCATAATTATTACTTAGTTTGTCATAAATGTTAACCTTTTTTTCTCTCAAAATTGACTTAGTATCTCATAATTTTAACTTTTGTATCTCATAATTATTATTAGTGTCACAATTCGTCCCTTTTTCTCATAAGTATGACAGTATCTCATAATTCCAACTTATTACTTAGCATGTCGTAAATGTTACAATTTTTCCCAAAATTGACGTGGTGTCTCGTAATTTCAACGTTTTATCATAATTATTACTTAGTTTTTCATAAATGTTAACCTTTTTTTCACTCAAAATTGACTTAGTATCTCATCATTTCGACGTTTGTATATTTATTATTACTCATCATTTTGACATGTGGAACCATTATATAAACTTTTAAACTATATAAACATTATATATCATTTCTTATCTTTATCAGTCTGGAATATAAATACATTGAGGATGTCAGGTCTCGAAAGAAATCAGTTTTTGATACAGTACTGTCGACGTGAAGGAAAGATTTAGGTGGCGCATTCACAAACTTGTCCTTGCGACAAAACAAAAGCTTGTCTGATATGATCGCAGCGGCTCTAGAGAATGTTTACCTCGGGTCAAATGAGGACTGAATGTGTGTTTCTGTTTATATCTGAGACAAAACCCAAGCAGCTACTGCTTCAATCCTTTTCAAAGAATCTCGAGATGTTATTTTGCTCTTCATTTCATTCAGCATTGACGCCCCTGCATATAACTTCCAGGTTTAACTGTAGGCTGTATTATTTCACATTTGATCATTTGAAAAAGTTGTGTCATTCTCTGTGGCCCGAGTCCTCTTAATAAGCTTAGTCCTGCGGTCACCTGTCTGCAACCTGTCTGCGGCTCGTTTTTCTCTGTCAGCCACTCCTGAACTTCTGTCGTGCATGTACTCCCCCTCAGGCCTAAGAGAAATAGGAAATGCAGTCGGACACGGAGTCTGTCGGAGACGTCTGTGGGCTAAATCCCAGTAGACTTTAAAAGGCAGTCCATGCCCGGGTGTGTGCGAGGGGGACCGGGAGATATAGAAAGTACAGGCGCGGAAGGGGCTATTTCTGCAGGAAGAAATGAAACAGTTTCTGACTTTTCCACAAACTTGAGTGATTACGGTTTAGAAGAGGGAAAGAGCTCAGCATAACCTTGGGTTATCCTCATGGCAGATGGCATAATTAAAGCAGACACATGAGCAGCGAGGGAAAAGTGAGCATTTGTGTGAACGTGTATCGAGAGAAGTTGTGACCAATAAGCCTATATAAAACTATCATTAGGGCCTTATGATTTCTAAGATGCGGGAAACTCCTGTCGCAAAAATGGAATTTGTTGTATGAATTTAAATTTGAAATTTATTTGTAGGATAAACCCCTTGAGACGTACCGTATCGTTTTCGAGTGGGTCCTAATGTACAATAAAACAATCCAACTATGAGAAAAACATTTAACAAAATTACAATTAACAATACAAAAACAACAAAAAAAAAAAAAAAAAAAACACAAATATTACACCACAAAAAAAAAAAAATTACACCAAGTCAAGTCACAAATTATGAGATAGTATGCCATCATTTTGACTTAAGTCATAATTATGAGTTAAAAAGTCTAAATTATGACAAAAAGTACGAAATTATGAGATAAAAGGCAAAATTATGATTAAAGCTATTGTCATTTGACATAATTATGACTTTTGTCAATTGCATTATTACTTTTTCTTATTTTTATCTCGGTAGAATAATACTGAGTATGTATAATTTCATCTTCTCATCTTGTAATTATTGTAATGTTGACCTTTATCTCAAAATTATGACTTAGTATCTCATAATTATTATTAGTGTCACAATTCGGCCATTTTTCTCATAAGTATGACAGTATCTCATAATTCCAACTTATTACTTAGCATGTTGTAAATGTTAAAATTTTTCCCAAAATTGACGTGGTGTCTCATAATTTCGACGTTTTATCATAATTATTGCTTAGTTTGTCAAAAATGTTAACCTTTTTTTCTCTCAAAATTGACTTGGTGCCTCATAATTTCGACGTTTTATCATAATTATTACTTAGTTTGTCATAAATGTTGACCTTTTTTCTCTCAAAAATTTTTTTTATTTCTAAGATGCGGGAAACTCCTGTCATAAAAATGGAATTTGCTGTATAAATTTAAATTTGAAATTTATTTGTAGGATAAACCCCTTGAGACGTACCGTATCGTTTTCGAGGGGGACCTAACATACAATGAAACAATCCAACTATGACAAAAACATTTAACAAAATTACAATTAACAATACAAAAACAACAAACAAAAAAAAACAAAACACAAATATTACACCAAAAAAAAAAAAAAAAAATTACACCACGAAATTACCCCCCCCCCAAAAAAATAAATAAAAATAAATAAATAAATATATATATACATAAATAAAAACAAAATCTACTTATCAAAGAATACAATTGTAAATGAAAAATAAATAAATACATAACATGGAATGTCACGAATAAATGGATGGACAAATAAAAAGTAGGGTTGTACACTTATTAAAGGGATAGTTCAAAAATGAAAATTATCCCTTGATTTAGCCATCCAAAAATATTGAGTACATTCCTTCAGATGAACACAATCGGAGATGCACTATATTTAAAAATATCCTTAGTCCTCCAAGCTTTATTATGGTTGTGAATGGTCAAATTTTGAAGCCACAAAAAAATTAAATAAAAATAAATGCATCTATCCATCATAAAAGTAATCCATATGACCTAGCATTATTAAACATCTTTTTTATTATTAAAATGTACTTAAACCATTAAAACGTGTCCATAAAACTGAAAATGTAGGAAATGTGGGTAAAAATAAAATAATGAAATGGATTTCACAGGGTGCTACAGGAATAGAAAATAAATGTCGTCCCAAACTCAATGTAACTCAAGATAAATACACATATTTTCTGTTTAACAGAAGAAAGAAAGACATATTTGGAACAACACGAGGGTGACAGGATTTTTTTGGGTGAAGTAGAGATAGCGGTTGTGCCGTATGACAAAAGGCGGAAAGAGACATCGATAGATCAACAGAATTGAGTCGTTTTTTATAGTTCCGCTATTCTGATTCGATCTCATTTGTTGTACATTGTTTGTGTTGGCTGCAAATTACTCTGACATGACATAGTGACCTTTTTCATTGTGTTTTTTTTTTTCATTGTGTTTTTTTCCTCTTCCTCCAGGCCCAGATGATGGGGATGATGACAGAGTACTATCACTACATCTTCACCACTCTGGTAATGTACCGCAGTACTAACAGCAAATTGAATGTCATTTGTTCCTGTGCTGCTCCCACTTTATTTTTTGATGAATGGCTTTTAATTGCAGATGAGCTTTGGATCCAGTCTGCAATATCAATTTCACTTGACAAAACAGCCTTAATGGAGTTTCCGCCGCCCCAGTATAAACATTAGCCCTTCCCTCAAGCTCAAATCAACAAAACGTCTTTGAAAAGCCTCTACAAAGGCAACAAAGTGATTGACAATCGTGCGCCGCCTCTGAATTCCGAAGCTCGTGAAGTTTAAATTGATGCTCACGACGTTTATATTAAAAATCACAAACTGTTTTCAGAGATCTTCTGGAAATGCCAGCACTACTTCTCTTGAACACATTTCGGAAACTAGATACACACTCAAACGTATTCAGAAATCACAATATTTATTATTATTTTGAATTAACTTGCATTTATATGTTTTCAATTTTAACATTAACTAATCAAAACAACTCAAAACTGTGTGTTTTTCATTACATTATTACAATAATCTAATGGAAATTGATCTCTAATCTAATGATTGATCACTGGAGGACAAAAAACAAAGGAATATGTGCATGTATACCGTCTATTTACAGTATTATAGGATTTTGGGTTACAGTTTATTTTAAGATGTCTTTGTTACACTGTAATTGTACATTTAATTACTGAGTAATATACTTACTATAGGGTTAGGATTAGGGTTTGGGTTGGTTTAGGGTTAATTGCATGTAATTATGCATAATTTATAGTTATTGCTATTGTAACTACATGTAACATATGTAACAATGACACTGTAAAATAAAGTGTTACCGGATTTTGTTAATACATTTGGGTAGCATCTATTTAGAATAGAATAGCCCAATCATTAAAAATTACCATCCAATCACAATTGACCCTTCGCAAACAGTTTGATTGACAGGCGATCTGACCAATCATAACCCTGAATCCGCTATTTTGTCCATCAAAGCAGTCAGGGGAGTTAGTAGATTAACGTTGGAGAACTTGAATCACGTCTTGAAACAACATTCCTTCTGATGTTCATTCATGTTTATTTGATGCTATAAATGAACTAGAGATGATCGGTTCACGAGCCGCTTGAAGGATCTGTCACGACACATTAAGAAGCCACTGTATTTAGTGTTTAAACTGCTTTATAAAATACAATAATTTTGCGATCCCAGTTCTCCTCGCGCCTGAATGGTCAAACGCACACATAATAGTGCATATCCCTTGAAATTGCGTATCAATTTCTGTTTCTGTTTAGATATGCAGAAATTACAACTGACGTGACTATGATACGCACTTGTTGCATATGATACGCAATTTTCAGCTTGCATATAATACACCCCTACCCCACACCACTAATCCTTACCCATTGCGTAACATATGCACGCAAAAGTTTATTTCAGCGCATAAATAGCACGCCAAATACAAACGTAAACTTGTGCATATTTATAGTACGATCGGATCTGCCAGTATATTACATCCATGAATTCAGCCTTAAAGGGACAGTAGCCTAATTAAATATTTGTCTGTCATTAATGTTAATCAAAATGAAAAAAAAATGAAAATTTCCCTTGGGTATTCGCAGAACGAGTAGTAGAAGTGTTCTGTCACGCGAGAATAGTCCAATCATTAAAAATTACCATCCAATCACAATTGACCCTTCGCAAACAGTTTGATTGACAGGCGATCTGACCAATCATAACCCCGAATCGGCCATTTTGTCCATCAAAGCAGTCAGGGGAGTTAGTAGATCAACGTTGGTTAACTTGATAAATTGTGTGTCCTCACGTCTTTCCGCGCTTGAAACAACATTCCTTCTGATGTTCATTCATGTTTATTTGATGCTATAAATGAACTAGAGATGATCGCTTCACGAGCCGCTTGAAGGATCTGTCACGACACATTAAGAAGCCACTGTATTTAGTGTTTAAACTGCTTTAAAAAATACAATAATTATGCCGTACATATAATTCGCCCCTACCCCACACCACTAATGTAACATATGCATGCAAAAGTTTATTTCAGCGCATAAATAGCACGCCGAATACAAACGTAAACTTGTGCATATTTATAGTACGATCGGATCTGCCAGTATATTACAGCCACGAATTCAGTCTTAAAGCGACAGTAGCCTAATTAAATATTTGTCTGTCATTAATGTTAATCAAAATGAAAATAAATTTTCCCATATCATGGTTATAGTAAGCATTCTACCATGAGAAATCTGCTCACCTTACTCAAGTTAGACGATCATACTGCGTTTAATATACAAGAAGAGTTGCCCAGTGTATGTTGGTGTTGCCAAACAATGATGTTTGCAAAGACCCGCAATAAAATGAATTCACACGATGATATTTTTTACAATAATCCAATTAGAATCCGGCTACATCCTGAGCATCACTCGCGCACTAACGCCGCATTAATGCAGCAAAACATTAAGATAGAAGTCATAGAACGCATTAAAGCAGAAATCATTCATGTTGCAGTTCAGAAAGTGTTGTTTTTTGGGGGCAAGCCTTTGTGCTCCTCTTCCAACAGCTCCAGCCCCACAGGGTGTTAATGAAATAGTCTATTACGTTCTAGCGCATTTCTTCACCGCCCCCACCTTCCCAACACGTTTGGCAATATGTAGGATGCGACTGTTCTCAGAATAACACTCCAGACAATAGCGTGCGTATGGTGTGGGTGTGTGTTGGTATTGTTCTAGAGCGTTAATTAGCCTCAGCACATTACGGGACATTCTTTCAATGAACGCGGTCTTGCTCATTTCGCCATTCGTTCTCGGCTGCGTTCGATGGCTGTGCCTTCTCGCTATCGCTTTGACCTCAGACGAAAAGATCTCGATTAATTTACACTTAATCTTAATGCTATTTTCCACCCCGGCAATTTAATTTTCAGAGTATTTCATCCCACGTCGTTGCTTTGAGAATGTGAAATTCAGATCCTTTTTTGAAGAATCCACACTGTTAAAAATCATTAAATGCCCAGACATAGTGATACATTTCAGTGTCAGGTCGGCATTCAGAGCGGTGTGAAGTGTTTACGGTTCAATTCGCTGGATGAGAGCAATGAAGACAGGATTACAGAGGAAATAACTGTTTCAATCAGCTATTGTGCGGATGACTCCTGGCTCACTGTCTATGATATCATACACGCTGGCAAAGAGGTGTACGTCCCACTATGCTTCATCTGGCTGTACCCAGGCGGCCTCGAAAGCATGGTATTATCCTTAATCTCTTTTATTTTTGCTCTGTCTATCTTCTTTTAACCCCCCTCTCCATCTCCTGCTTTTATTAAGGGACAAAGAGACAAGAAGCCTCTCGCCCGGCAACAATGAAGCTCGATTCAGGACGGTTAAATGAGATCTTTTCTCTCTCTTGCTCTTCCTCCAGGATCTCATGGCCATAAACCTGGAGCCGTACCGCTTCTGTGGCGTCAACATGACCGGCTTCCGCATCCTAAACGTGGACAATCCTCAGGTCGCCTCTATTGTGGAGAAGTGGTCCCTCGAGAGACAGATTCCCCCAAAACCAGACTCCGGTCTCCTAGAAGGGATCATGACGGTATGCTTCCATTTTCTCCCTGAATGTCACCACCAGCTAACCGCAAAATGAACGCCAAATTAAACAAGGACTCAATAGCTTTGAATAGGTTCCACTTTCAACCAAATCCACAGCCATTGTTATTCACTTAATTCTTAGTCTTAAAAAATAACCTTTATAGGAGCTATTTCTTCCTTAATATATTCCAAAACTGTTTCAGATGGATTAGGTGTCTGTTATATTAATAATTACCATGGTCGAGAGCAGTGTGGATACATATCTAGTTTCTGGGTAGGTAATATAATCCTTTAGATTGCAGCAGTTCAGATTTAATAATCCCGTTGTTGAATGCCGTAATATCATAAAGACTGGTTTCAACTCTATGGCTTTTATGATTACCTATTAATCTATTTCACAGTAGTTCAAATACTCCTACGCCGTGCCGTGGAATTTCTGATTATTTTGATGTAGTGGAGTACCGTTATTATAGAAAAAAATGCTTTCAGTGCCACCATTTCATTGCTTCCATTAAATGGATTTGTTTTATATATATACATACATACTGTCTATCAAGATGGACTGCTTTATTTATTTTGTCCAAATCCTGGAATATGCAGCTTGGGTGCACCTGAAACAGATGATGTGAGGCATATATATTCAAATGTTTGAATGCAGTCTGTTGAAATCGCTAAATTTGTCCACAGTTTAGCCAGTCCAGCTATTGACTGAAAATACTTCTCCATCTGGTCAAAAAACTCTCTTAATGCTCACAACTGTCATATCCCAACAACGTTTTCCCTAGTTACAAGAAGCCAATGGCAAGGTTGAAATAAAGGACATCTGAATGAATGCCCATCCTTCCTGCAGACATTCTCGATCTAGAACGGCTCACATTGCCTAAACAATGTATACACTTCAAGCCCTCCAGGAGATTGTTACAATAGGATGTGTTAGAGACCGGGCAAGTGGGTGGTGGACCGTTTATTGACTCGCTTCTTATTCATTGTCCAAAGTCTTTGCAGGAATGCTGGAGTCCAGTGGATGCTGGAGCTGTTGCTTTATGGCTAGTGACAGTAGCTGAGTTGGAAATATAATATTGTTGAATATATTGAGTATTTTGGTTCTTACTTGGGTCATGAGAGGCAGTAAACAAACATTCTTGTGTTTTTCTTGGGCATTTTCTTTTCCAAAAGGTATATTACAATCTTGCAGAGTTTAGCTCCAGCTTGCTCCAACACACATGCTTGTAAGTTTCGAGTAATCCTTAAGGCCTTTATTACCTAGTTCAGGGATGTTTTAATTGGGGTTGGAGCAAAACTCTGCAGGACAGTGACCTTCTAGGAGCAGAATTGGACATCCCTGGTACATCCAGAGTAGGGATGGGCAACTTCAGTCCTTCAACTCCAACCCTGATACAAACTCACCTGTCTGTAGATCTATAGTATAATTCAGATCATATCTTGACCAGCATGTTCAGGTGTGTTTGATTGGGCTTGGACAGCGGCCCTCCTGGACTTAAGTTGGCCATCCCTGATGTAGAGGGAATATTTTAAGAGTATGAAAAGAAACAGCCTGAAGAGGGTTGGAGAGCAGATTCATTTTTGCTTCAAGCTGCAGTAGATGTTAAAGTTCTTTCATGAGTTGAGCTGGGCGGATCAAAAGCCTTGGTCAGATTGGTGAGGTACAAAGTTTTATGCTGCTCCCAGCATTTCTCCTGGAGTTGGTGAAGATATACCTTATCCATCTTTCCGTAAGTGGGAAATAAAACGTTTTAGACAGCCATATAGGGGAATACATTGTGAACTGTTTTGGACCAATTGAACCTAAATCAGGGGATGTTCAATTCTGATCTGGATGGCAGCTAATCCCTAATCAAACACAACTTCAAGTAATCCTGAAGACTTTGGTTTGATTTTTCAGTTTTGTTTTTATTAAAATGGAGGTAAACAGTTCATTTACATGTATTCATTTGGCTGACACTTTTATCCAAAGCAACTTACAAGGGGAGCAATTCACAATCCCCACCTTCAATTCCTGCCAGCGTGGGAATCGAACCAGCAACCTTCAGGTTACAAGCCCGACTCCCTCACCATTAGGCCACGACTACCCACAGATTGGAAGAATTGCCCATCCCTGTCCTAAAGTATGGTTCTGAGTAGAGGTCTTCCCATTTCTCCATCTGGGGTGCGTTTTCTGAAAGCATCGTTATTCAACTATGGTTGTAAAGTCCCATTGAACTCCATTGGTAACGACGAAACTTGCGACCGTAGTTTGCTTTGGGAAACGCACCTCTGCTTGACTTTCTTGTAAGGTAGAGGATGTTTAAGGCCTTTTCATTCCATTTAGAGAGGTTTTGAGAAATACTTCGACAGTGTCTTGAGCTTACAGCAGACTAGGAAACAGTGTTATGAAAATGAAATGTTATGAAATTTGCTTACCTGTCTGTTTGCTGTAGATTGAGTGCGTCTCAATGAGAACTTGTGGTTGGATTTGGCTCAGAAGTATGATTTGGTCATGCAGAGGTTATGGGAAGAGATCCGGTCACAGTGATTACAGATGCTAAAACGGCCAGAGGACTATAATCTCCGGTTGTTGTCTTATGCTGTACATCCTTGATGGACTGCAGATAGATTCCCTTATCTTTGTCCATCAAAGTCAGGGCTAACACATGATAGCAGTGATTTGGTAGCACCGGCAGAGGGGACAGAAACTAATAATGATCACATGTATTTCTCAAATAAGTGTAGCTATTAATGTTATATTATGTTATAGAATGCAGATTTCAATGTACTTATTAACAATTAGGAAGTGTAAACATTTCATTTTAGAGGGGAAAAGATTCTACCTAGTAATCAGAGGTAAAACTATGCACGATCATCACAATCAGAGTTAAAAAATAACTTTTCTAGAAAACTATGGTATTTGTTATGAACAACATCAGTAGTATAAATGTAAAAACTGTCACAGATCGAGTTCCGTTACACTTTTGGAGCACTTGACGTTTGATGTCATGCTCAACAGAAATAGCAGTGGATAATCAACGAGAGTTGGGCTACTAAAACACTAACAAAACAGGCTAACATGAAGAAAAGTCATAAAATGCGATCATTTAGAACTTCGATGCTACATCGTCAGTCCCATGTGTAAGAAAACACAGCAAAACAAGTGACTGCTATTTACACAATATTAGCAATAAATTGAATTCTGATTTTATAGAACTAAGTTAGACAACAATGAGTTGTCAAACACTTATTGTTCTTCTTAAAACACCAGTTCTAGCTATCAGTTAAAGACAGTGGTGGAAAAAGTAATAAAAAATTGTAACTAAGTAAAAGTACTGAAACTGACAATACGACTGAAAATGTCTCAAGTTAGACTGAATAAGTTGTTTGCTGAAAAACTACTCAAGTTACTATGTTCTGAATTACTTTTTTCTATTTCTATTGTTTCTACGGGTTTTCTATTTTTACCCAAAATGAGGCGATGTAACTTCTGTTTCATTCACACTGGCGCCTTCGCACAGAAAGTCCACAAGTGAGATTCATAGAAGGATTAAACTTATGACGTTCCAGGAAATCCCTTATATGGACATCAGATGTCGCTACAGATGAATAACATGCAGATAGAGACGTTTTGACTGATGAAACATGAAGACAATAAACACGGTTGAGATGATATATCTGTGTTCTTCAAACCATGTCGGGTATATTCATAAGAATGTTGTTTATCTATAATGTAATGTTAATCATAGAATGATACAGTGTTAAGAAGCAACATGGGACCACAGAAGTTATTTCAAACTCGACTGATGTGTGATTTTGATATCATTTTCACAAATTGTCATGTGTGACGCTATACTAAGCAAATGTACTTGCTATCTATGTTGTCAAGAGTGATTGTTTTATGACTAATTTTGAAAAGTAACCCCATGTAAGATCACTTGAATGTTTTTAAGAAGGGCGAAAGCAAAGGAGGGAAAGTCTGAGCAAAGAAATTAGGGATTAAAACAGTGCGAATAGAAAGTGACAGTAAAAAATTTAATAAAATGGGTTAGCATGTTAAATATATTTTTTCGTTCTACCGGAAATGTACCGGGAGCCCACTTTTGCTATAGTAACATAATATACGTTAGTATGTAAAGTAGATTGACAGAAAAATTGTGCGATTATTGAGGTTGAGGTTATTTCAGCTTCGTACATTTAATTTAACTGCATTTCACATTCAGCTGAACTGTGTGCATTAGGGATGGTAAGATTCATCGGTGCATCGGCATAAAAGTTAATGATGCATCGATTTAATAAGTGTGCATCAGATACAAGTTGGCATTTGTATTGCAATACATCGTTTCTAACATATTTGCATTATTTATATATTAGTTTATGCGCTATACTATGGGATTCCAGAATCCATTCATAAAAACGGAATTTCATAAATCAAAAGTGCAACAGCATAAAATGTTCCATTCGATTTCCACATCCTCCACGTCCAAAAACAACATTTTACTCACACACACCGTCTCCTAGCATCAGACATGAATCAGAGGTCTTCTTACATTTTGATTCAAGTGTGCTAATGGTCCTGAGCAGTGGCCCAGTTTGCTGTTTGACAGGGTTGTCAACTGGTCAGGTCTTGCACTCCTCCCGCTTGTCAGATCCTTTCAGCTGACATATCGCCCCCCTGTTTATTCCAGACAGATGCTGCTCTGACGTACGACGCGGTCCACATCGTGTCGGTCTCTTACCAGCATGCACCGCAGATGACTGTCAACTCATTGCAGTGTCATCGTCACAAACCCTGGAGGTTCGGAGGACGCTTCATGAGTTTCATTAAAGAGGTAATGACAATTGCTCATGGCACTGCTGTCACAAACACTTCTGCTCTCCAGAGACAAGATAAGATATATAAGATATTGTTTAAATAACACAGTTTCTCTGCTGAACACTTGTCACTGAACCCTGTTTAAGCCCATTTTAAGTGGATATCATTTTGTTTTTGATTTTAAACCGCATTCATTGCATATGTTGGCCCCAAAAAGCGACGGCCACAATACACAAGCACACTTTAGCGATGATTAATCCAATAAGCCCGGTGAAGCTGTGGAGACTGTTCTAAAACACTGTAAACCATGGCTTAAATAAGCAAATTTAATACATATTCCTGGTAAGGTTTCATAAAAATAAACACACAGCAACAACAATTTAACCCTTGTGCATTGTTCAAATTCACTACCCTTTCGTTATGTTTGTGGCTGAAAACAGCCACGATTTTAACTGCTTTAAAAATGTATCAGATAAATATTTTTTTCAAATTTTTTTGCTTAAATCTATTAATCAACCTCAGTCCTGATCAAAACTATTGTTGATCAAAACTAAATTTTTAAAAAAAATCCAGGATTTTAACTCTTTAAAACGTTAAAATCTGATGCTGCACAAAAACTAACAACGCATCAAAGCCAATGTTGTTTCTAATCTTTGACACGTTTTTTCCCAAATCAGTGACATCATTTATGAATTTGGCAATTAAAGAGTTAAAATCATGTTTTTTGTTTTTTTTTAATTTAGTAGTTTTGGACTGAGGTTGATTAATAGATTTAAGCAAAAAAATTTGAAAAAAATGTTTATCTGATACATTTTGAAAGCACTTAAAATCGTGGCTGTTTTCAGTCACGAACATAACGAAAGGGTAGTGAATTTGCCCACAGAGTACAGTTGAGTTTTTGAACATTTTCAAAGCATTTTCCCAAAATATGTGTCAAAATAAGATTTGTCACCAAAAATCATTCCATTTGCTGAAACACTGAGAAAGTTATGGCCAAATTAAGACTCAAAAATTCCCCATATTGGATGAAAACATCCCGAGCAGCACATAAGGGTTAATAATGTATTATTATTATTATTATTATTATTATTATTAATAATAATTATTCCTCCAAGCAACGTAGTTCTTCAGCAATGTTTCACAGAATGGTAGTGGAGTAACACAGATGCAGGTGTGTGTTTATAGGGTATTTTACAACAGCTTTAAACATGGCTTAGCCAACTTTTTTTTTAATTGAATGCTTAAATGAACATTGGAATTATTATTTTAATCTTCAGTGCTTAACTCTTTCCCAGCCACTTTTCCGTCAAATCATGTTTTCATTGTTATACTGTTGGGGGTGCTGTTATGCATCTTCTGAAAAACTACAGAATTTCCGGCAATAGAAACATTGCTTATGCTTTGATGAAAATGTTGTTAATTAAAAGCTTTTAACCAAACTTTATTTTGCATTAACTGCATTCATATGCAGTGTTCTTTAAAATTTTTACAAATACATTAAGCGCACACACACACACACACACACACACACACACACACACATGTTGTGTTTTCATGGTTTATGGGGACATTCCATAGGCGTAATGGTTTTTCTACTGTACAAACTGTACATTCTGTCCCCCTACACTACCCCTACCCCTAAACCTACCCATCACACAAACTGTTCTGCTGTTTTACATTTTTATTAAAACATTGTTTGGTATGTTTTATAGCTATTTTAAATGTGAGGACACATAAAACGTTTGTCGTAATACCAGTGTAATACCCATGTCATTATACAAATTTGTGTCCTCATAAATCACAAAAACGCACACACAGAGACACACACACAATTTTATTTATTTATTTTTTTTTTAAAGGAACACTTAATACTAATGCAATTAATAAAGTTTCATCAACATTTTAATACTTTTAAGAGGATCATAAAAATGTTGTTATTTTTATTTAGTTCTGTCCTGAACAAGACAAAATGACTGAATTTATAAAAAAAAAATTACTGAACTGTCCTGTCATGACCTGATGATCCACGACTGTTTTCATGTTTTGTGAGTCATTTTATAATTCACTCGTCACTGCAACTTTTTCTCACTATTTGTTTTTTTCCCTCACAATTGTGAGTTTGTATTTCAAAATTCTGACTTCTTTTTCTCAGAATTGCGAGATTTAAACTCACAATTGCAAGTTATAAAGTCAGAATTGGGAGATATAAACTTGCAATACTGACTTTTTCCTTGCAATTGTGAATTTAGTATGTGAGTTTAAATCTCATAATTTTGACTTTTCTCAATATTGTGAGCTTATATCTCATAATTCTGACTTTTCTCAATATTGTGAGTTTATATCTCATAATTCTGACTTTATAACTCAATATTGCAACTTTATATCACACAATTCTGAGGGAAAAAGTCAGAATTGTGAGATAAAAACTTGCAATGACCTTTTTTGTGTTTGTTTCACACTTATTAGTATTCCAAAGTATTCTAAAGTATTTAGATTAAGTTACTAAACTTGAGTAATGTAACGAAATACGTTACAAATGACTTTTTAAAGCATGTATTTTGTAACCTGTAGTGAAATACATTTTAAAAGTAACCGACCCAGCCCTGCGTGCCAATTAAGTAATACTAATTTGGTTAATTACAGTGACAATGAATAACTATTCGTATATAGCCTAATAATATATCACCAATGTCGAGACTACAATATGAATCAACTATAGTTTGCAAATGATTCTTTATTACTGTAAACTCATAAAGTGTTACTGAAAAGTGCCAGATTTCTATGAAAATAAATAAATGATGCTCATTTTGTCAGAGCCGTTCCTGTACATTTAAATGTGTCCAAACGCCTTCGCTAATTAGTCATTAGTAAACAGTCTTACTGCTGATAAATACTGCATCATTAGTCAGAGGCGATCTTTTGCTTTAACGGTGGATCTTACCTGATAAACCATCGCCATTCTCCATCCATTTTAATTGCCTCATTGAAGCGCAGCAGATAAGTTGATTTCAGCGAGTCTGTTCTGCTCTGGCCCTGCACTACTAAACTCACAGTGTCCCACTTTCTCATGGTGTGAATGTGCTCGTCATAATCAGCTCTTATTTCAGCTCACAAGAGAGACTTTGATTGGGACTCATAATAGGCAGATTAGAGTTGTTGAACACAGCTCTGTGGAGCGGCGTGTACGAGAGAAGAGCAAAACGAGTTGGCGTGGAGGGCTTCGTCTCTTTGGCATGGAGGAGAACACACGTTCCAGCGCAATGTCCTCGCTCCTGAACAAGAACGGAGGTGTTTCATTTGGAAGAGGTTATGGAGAGGGCCGCGGATCAGTGTGTGTTGTTTGGGGGCGGAGCTCTATGCTTTAGGGACGAGGGAGGAATGGAGAGGAGGAGTTGCAATGTAATTTTTTTCAGAGTCTCTGGAGATTGTTGCGAGCGAGATGGTCGTTAATTAGGACGAGGTCTTGGGGGAAGATGTGTCTGAGGCGCTGGGATGTAAAATGTAATTAAAAAGGAAATAGAAGCTGTGTGTGTGTGTGTGTGTCTATACCATACTTGGACAAAAACTGGCTCCTTTTCAATTCACAAGTGTGAATTTGAATGGATTTGGACACACACCGCAGGATGATGAAAAGGAATATGAATTAAAATGGTAGGAAGAGGAATTTACTGAATTGCAATTCAGCAGTCACACAACAGACAATTTGCATTAGTCCAGCAAAACATAAATTAGGCTACATCATTCATTTTGATTAATTTTTCATTTTTTCTCCCTATGTAGAATACATTTTCATCAGCTGGTTTCTCTGAAGCGGCTTCAGTGCTGTCGAAACATTTAAAACCCCACAATATCAATCCCATTCGGTAACATGGTTTCTTAAATGTATAATGCATTATAAAGGTATAAATAATGTACATTATAATGCATATCATCTTTTCATAAATAATTGTAATCAGAGTTAAAATGCATCGTAATATTTGCTGAAACTGATTGTCATGTGTTTTGTAACAATGAATTGATAAATGTTAGAATGTAGTGTAAGTGTGGTTACAATTATTCATGAGATCATTCAATACATTATGTGACACATTATTAATGCATTCAAGTTCTTTTATAATGCATTATATATAAAGGCTTTAAAGGATTCGTTCACTTCAGGATTAAAATTTCCTGATTTATTCACCCCCAAGTTTTTGAGGAAAAAATTCCAGGATTTTTCTCCATATAGTGGACTTCACTGGGGTTCAACGAGTTGAAATGTCAGTTTCAGTGCAGCTTCAAGGGCTCTACATGATCCCAGACGAGGAATAAGAGTCTTATCTAGAGAAACCATTGGACATTTTATAAAAAAATAAAATAAACATATATTTTTTAACCACAAATGCTCAACTTGCACTCCTCTGTGATACACCACACATGACGTAATCACATTGGAAAGGTCAGGTTTAAGGAGAATATTTCGCCCTACATCACGCGAGGCTTTTCCAGTGTGATTACATCATGCATGGCGGGTCACAGAGCAGTGCAAGATGAGCATTTGTGGTTAAAAGTATATAAATTTTATAAAATGTCCGATGGTTTCTCTAGATAAGACTCTTATTCCTCGTCTGGATCATGTAGAGCCCTTGAAGCTGCACTAAAACTGACATTTTGACCCGTTGAACCCCATTGAAGTCCACTATATGGAGAAAAATCCTGGAATGTTTTCCACAAAAACTTTCATTTCTTTTTAACTGAAGAAAGAAAGACATGAACATCTTGGATGACATGGAGGAGAGTAAATTATCATGAAATTTTAATTCTGAAGTGAACTGATCCTTTAAGAAAAGTATTACGTTCTTTAACTCACTTTTTAAAAATAATTTATAGCAATAAATATTGACACTGACATTCAAAAAAGTGTGCTAATAATAGACGAGTTCTTCTTCTTCTTCTTCTTCTTCTTCTTCTTAAGATGTAATTGAACAAATCTGCCTCCTGTTGTTGAATTAATTCACATTTGACAATCGAATTGGGATTGAAACGGCATTTTCAGTTAAACTTTGAATAGTTCACACCTTTTTTGTTGAAGATTGCAGGTACAATTTTAGTGTCGGTTTTTATTATCTTCTCTTGAAATGTTGCATAAACTCAATCACGTAACATATTTATCAGAATCAGAATGAGAGTTATTGCCAAGTATACAAGAAACAAACTTAGTGCAGACATACAGTACTTAGGAATCACACAGTAGAAATATGACAATATATAAAAAATAAATTATATAAAAATAATATATACATTTAAATATTAAAAATGTAACAATTACATATATACATATATGTTACACATAGGTTATAATGAGAAACTGAACATTCTATTTGTTATCGTTTCTACAAATCTGCATCCTTTTGTTGATTTCAATTAAATTCAATCGATGGTGCAGAACCCTGGTGTGTTTTAATTGGTGAAAATCTCTGTCTGTTGCTTTGAAGTCTCATTGGGACGGTCTGACGGGACGGCTGTGCTTCAACAGAACTTCAGGTCTGCGCACAGACTTTGATCTCGACATCGTGAGTCTTAAGGAGGACGGCCTTCAAAAGGTAAACCACACACAAACACACAACAATCGCCTCAAATCAGACACAACTCGCCAAACAAAGCGCATATATGATAACGCTTTTGCTATGTCTTTATGCTTTTGATCAAAAGCCGTTTTCTTCTGCGCCTGTTAAACAATGAGTAATAAGTCACTTTTGATTTGCATAGTAGAAACTCTCATGCTGCCAAAGAACAAAACTGCGTCGTCGCAAAGCAATTGTTACTCCCCTCAAATAACCTCCTGATCTAGCGCTCTGAAACCTCTTGTACCTCGTCACCATTGCTGTGCAAATAAAGAGCAATTTGTGTCTTACGTTTAATTTACCTCCTAACAAGGAAGCAAATGAGGTGTTTAAACATAAGCATAAGTTAGTGGATCATAAAGCAAATTGGATTAGTGTACAAAGTACTGTTAATTACAATCCTCCGTTAATGACCAGCTGAAGTTAGCATGCTTTTGTGGAGTAATGAGTAAATATAGCCGAGCTCACTTTTGTGAAAAGAAGTGCAAGATAAACACTATAATTTTATTTGCATTAGTCAATGAATTTCCATACTCTCACACTGTGGACGCAACAATTCAGCAGTCTTGTGTTTGTGTAAACACTGTTAGAGAAGGCAAAAATGGACTAAAGCGCACCAAACACCTCCACAAAATCTGTATCATTATGTAATAATTCCCGCTCTAATTCGGTAGCACATGTACACAAATGTAAAAGCCGTAATTCTGTGGGGAAATTCGGAGTAACATGAGCATGTTTAACTATTAGAGCTGATCTAAGAGAACATGCTGAGAAAAAAATAAATAAATAAATAAATAAATAAATAAATAAATATATATATATATATATATATATATATATATATATATATATATATATATATATATATATATATATATTAACTTGCATTTTAGATTGGAATAAGCAGGTTTAAAAAATCTGTTATCATTTTGAGGAGGCCAAGAAAGTCTCCAGTCGGCAATGTGAATTAATAATTGTGGCTTCCCCTGATAATCACTTTTAATGAATTGCATTAATTGCAGTCAATTTGCAATAATGAAACATCACCCCATAAAGTGGCTTAGCATATCATGTGAAATGTGCATCATTCTGAATTTGCACAATCAGTCATATGCATATGTTTGGATTTGCATCAGGTGTCGCCGGGTGTTTATTGCACCTGCGTAGCTCTGAGATTTGCCACTCTTGCGTTTCATGAATATGTTGGTGCAGGAGGGGGCAGCGCCGCACGCCTCCAGACAGAGATAGATACGGACAGATATGAGGCGGTTTGCTGTAATGATTTGTTGAGGAGTGACTGAACAATATGTAGGACTTCCTGTTTCTCCCTGCAGGCGATTGTTTGTGCAAAACGAGCTTAATTTGCTCAGATTTGCTGATATTAGCGGGATTATTCACAGAACAACTATTTCAACTCCCTCTACCGCCTGCCTCTTACTGCATATATGTTTGTGTTTATTTGTACCTTAATTAATGGTGAGCATTTTTTTTTAAATTATTTTTGTAATATCCCTCGAGGCAGATAGAGCACTCCGGCTGAAATAGATTTGATTGATAATCAGCTGGATTGGTCCCACTGCAGAGTTCAACAAATAGTTTGCAAGCCAATATTGAGTAATATCTCTTTTCATGATTGTAGTTTTATGATCTGTTTGGTATGGCAAGACTGCTGAAAAAAAAAAAAAAAACATCATATACAGTGGATACGGAAAGTATTCAGTACGGAAAGAATTCAGACCCCTTTAAATTTTCACTCTTTGTTATATTGCAGCCATTTGCTAAAATCATTTAAGTTCATTCCTTATTAATGTACACACAGAACCCCATTTTGACAGAAAACCGAATTCTTGACATTTTTGCAGATTTATTAAAAAAGAAAAACTGAAATATCACATGCTCCTAAGTATTCAGACCCTTTGCTGTGACATTCATATATTTAACTCAGGTGCTGTCCATTTCTTCTGATCATCCTTGAGATGGTTCTACACCTTCATTTGAGTCCAGCTGTGTTTGATTATACTGATTGGACTTGATTAGGAAAGCCACACACCTGTCTATATAAGACCTTACAGCTCACAGTGCATGTCAGAGCAAACGAGAATCATGAGGTCAAAGGAACTGCCTGAAGAGCTCAGAGACAGAATTGTGGCAAGGCACAGATCTGGCCAAGGTTACAAAAAAAATTCTGCTGCACTTAAGGTTCCTAAGAGCACAGTGGCCTCCATAATCCTTAAATGGAAGACGTTTGGGATGACCAGAACCCTTCCTAGAGCTGGCTGTCCGGCCAAACTGAGCTATCGGAGGAGAAGAGCCTTGGTGAGAGAAGTAAAGAAGAACCCAGAAGAGCTCCAGAGATGCAGTCGGGAGATGGGAGAAAGTTGTAGACAGTCAACCATCACTGCAGCCCTCCACCAGTCGGGGCTTTAAGCGGCCCGACGGAAGCCTCTCCTCAGTGCAAGACACATGAAAGTCCGCATGGAGTTTGCCAAAAAACACCTGAAGGACTCCAAAATGGTGAGAAATAAGATTCTCTGGTCTGATGAGACCAAGATAGAACTTTTGGGCCTTAATTCTAAGCGGTATGTGTGGAGAAAACCAGGCACTGCTCATCACCTGTCCAATACAGTCCCAACAGTGAAGCATGGTGGTGGTAGCATCATGCTGTGGGGGTGTTTTTCAGCTGCAGGGACAGGATGACTGGTTGCAATCGAGGGAAAGATGAATGCGGCCAAGTACAGGGATATCCTGGACAAAAACCTTCTCCAGAGCGCTCAGGACCTCAGACTGGGTCGAAGGTTTACCTTCTAACAAGACAATGACCCTAAACACACAGCTAAAATAACGAAGGAGTGGCTTCACAACAACTCCGTGACTGTTCTTGAACGGCCCAGCCAGAGCCCTGACTTAAACCCAATTGAGCATCTCTGGAGAGACCTAAAAATGGCTGTCCACCAACGTTTACCATCCAACCTGATAGAACTGGAGAGGATCTGCAGGGAGGAATGGCAGAGGATCCCCAAATCCAGGTGTGAAAAACTTGTTGTATCTTTCCCAAAAAGACTCATGGCTGTATTAGATCAAAAGGTGCTTCTACTAAATACTGAGCAAAGGGTCTGAATACTTAGGACCATGTGATATTTCAGTTTTTCTTTTTTAATAAATCTGCAAAAATGTCAAGAATTCTGTTTTTCTGTCAGTATGGGGTGCTGTGTGTACATTAATGAGGAAAAAAATGAACTTAAATGATTGTAGCAAATGGCTGCAATATAACAAAGAGTGAAAATTTAAGGGGGTCTGAATACTTTCCGTACCCACTGTATATGTCACATATACCTTGAACTCTCATATACCCCAAACCTTGCTTACTCGAGGTATGCTGGTTCCAAAAACGCATCATGGAGTAAGTTCAGCCAATTCAGAGTATGTTCCCGGTTAACACACAAGACATTCTCAACCGAGTGACGAATCGATGATTCACCATGGACACAGCGGGAAGAAAAAGTGTGCCATTCTACTTCTTTTGTTTAATGGCTATTTACATAACCTACTCAGTGCACATCGCCACCTATTGTGGTTGTGTAATCGTTTTTTTCAATCGTTAATTTAATAAGTAATCTTTATTCACTGAGAATAAGAATTATACTGTTTGTTTGATGCTAAATATTTAATAAGACATCACAGGAGCAGATTCATGTGTGAGATAACAAAAATAATAGTGTTTTGTAATATATGTATAAAGTATCATGTTATACTATATTAGTTACATTACTATATCTATATTAATTATATAACACGCATCTGAACACCTCTGAAGCAAACTCCGGAGCAGGTTATGTTCAAGAGAGGAAGTTGCTTTTGCTACTTACATACCCTGAAAGTTACCTCTGTTTTCGGAAGCGAAAGTTGAGGTTATCACACGGCACAGATGGCTTGATTATAGTTGATGCTGCATATTAAGCTGGGATAGGAGTATTTGAACAAAGGGAAAAAGTAACACCTTTAATAATGCTTCAATGTTATCAGGTAGTAATTCATGTCGCAATTTCTGCTTTTTCTTTTGTTCAACATTTTCCTTTGCAAAATTGAATTGAAAAGCAATCTCCTTTGGTGGAATTGTCCTTCCTCTATGTTAATGTATTCAGAGTGTATGCAAGGGCCTAGCTACTCATGAGCATGAGCACAGACCTATTGGCATAAAAACAGAAGAGCCAATCAGCTAATGCTTCGGGAAGAGCTCAGCACAGGGCTGCTAATGCAGTCAGATGGGCTATTGCGATGTGGACGGGTCACACAGGTAAGTGAAACATGCTCTGACTACATAAATTTCATCTTTTCTAGGTGGGGAAGTGGAGTGCCTCTGGGGGGCTCAACATCACCGAGGTCCCCAGACAGAACGGCATGAACATCACAGACTCGCTTTCCAATCGCTCGCTGGTCATCACCACCATCCTGGTAAGGTCATCGAGATGCTGTGTGCTCTTTTTGTCTTTTTCCAAATTTCGTTTTCTTTTCTAGTGTTCTTTACCTCGTTTCAGGTCAGCATATGGGCTGTTTTTCAAGCTTTGAAACGCACATGCTCCAGATTCTCATTTCCTCTCACAGAAATGCCAGATAGCTCTGTCCCTTTCAGCGACTCAGTCCTTGAAATAAATTGACCTGGCTGAATCAACAACACAAGATGTCTTCCCCTATTTGAAACAAAGTTTCTCCCCTGACTGTTTTACTAAGCAGAATGATAATTCTAAATTGAAGGTAGTTCCAGTTTTCAAATCTGCCTTTTGAAATTGGAAATGAAACTTGGTTCAATTAAAGTGTTAGTTCACCCAAAAATGAAAATTATGTCATTAATTCCTCTCCCTCGTGTCGTTCTACACCCGTAAGACCTTTATTCATCTTCAGAACACAAATGAAGATATTTTTGATGAAATCCGATGGTTCAGTGAGTCTCTATTGACTGAAAGATAATGAACACTTTCAGATGCGCAGAAAGATACTAAAACGGGTCATGTGACTAACCGTAAAGTTGCAATATGTAAGATTTTTACAGTAAAATATTCAAAAACCACTGGGTCAGTGTTATATATTTTGTTCAGTTCAGTACTTACAATATCCCAAATGTTTCCAACTATTTGCAAATCGTGAGAAAATGTCTATTTTAAGGATCATCACCTTCCTTGCGTGTCCTCAATCTGGCAACCATCATGAGCGGGAAACAACTCAGTCCAATATTTTGAATTTAGCCTGCAGTACCCATTTCAAACTCTAGTTGTCAATATTACATACTGCACATTTAAATGCAATTTACACTAAGTGAAAATAGCAATATTTAAGTGTCAAAATACTTCACAGATACTATTTGCACCTCGGTGTGTTGTAGTACATTATAAAACAGTATGCAATAATAACATATTCAGTGTAAGAATATGATTATATTTATTGAAATCATAAATGGATGCCACCTTACTGCATCTACTCTTAACCCCACTTTATTCACTAGACGCTTTATTTCCATTTTCAAATATTTTCTTAATTTTTATTGAAAATAAGCGGCTCTCTGAGTGGAAATGCAATGGGAAAAGGGCGAAGAATTATTTCGGTAAAAGGCGGATTCGAACTCGGGTTGGTCGCGTCTTTTTGCCCCCCTTCAGGGTTTGATTTGTAATTTTGTCAGAGTTAAAAAGACAAAGGTTGGCAGAGTTAGTTAGTGAACATAGCTTCTGCCAGAAAGTCGGTGTAAACGGACAAAAAACAATGCAATTTCGCAAAATATTTGCTGTGGACTCAAAAAACACACACACAAAAACATTTTTAAAGCCAGAGTTCAGTTTTTCTCAGCAAATATTGATTAGATGCTGTTGACTGCAATTAAGATGATTATTTAATATGCCAATGATGCAATTAATTTAACAATTTATATTGATTGACAACCCTAAAAATAAGTAATGCGCTTGTAAGTCGAACCCTTACCTCAAGTAATTCCATCAGCTCACTTATTGGATCACCGACCCATTCCAATTTGATTTCCCTCCGTAAGATATTTTCAGAGATTTATTATAGACATGTAACTTATTGCTGTTACAGGCAGATGCATGCTGGGTGAAATTCTGCTTTACCCAATGTCATTTGCCAGATAATAGCACAAGTGACACGTCTTAAAATAAATGTGTGTTCCATTCAACACTGAATTCTCACACATGCCCTGAGGGCTGTATTTATGTGTGTCGCAGGATAGTTTTGGGATTTTTGTGGTACAGACAACAGCCTCTGTGGACTTATTTTGGACAAGCTTATGAGTTATCAACAGGGATAAACACTGTTATTAAATGTGGATTGAGCTGCAAGGCTATAATTATGAGTTAAGGTCTTGATAGGATATAATCAGCGATTTTCTAGTAGCGATGGGTTTTGTTATCTCAAGATTCTTTTTTTAAGCATTAAACGGCGGTATTTAATAAGGGTCAGTAAAAAGTGGGAAAAAAAAATTATAATAACTTAGCACATGTAACAATTATGACAGATTATGTTGTTCCAGCATCCCAAAACTTCCTTCAGAAATATCACGAGCATATAGCCAGAGCATCTAATTTTGTGAAACTGGTAAAAATATAATATGATCATAGTATTACATCAGCTGACAAGTACAAATCCAGACAATTTTAGGCTGTTGTCTGATGAAGGCATCAACTAACACTTCCCTGCTTTAATAATTAAACTTATTCTGTTTCATACAAACTCCATGTAACTGATTCCTTCCGCTTATGAGGAAAAAAGAGGGAGAGGGTATTAAAAACTTGGATTTGCTACGGTACCGTGGGGAAAATTGGGATCTTAGAACAGATGCAACGACTGTTATAGATGATTTATTTATTTATTTTTATTTTTTGGCCACACAAACTGTTTGATCAAGCTTTGTTTAAAGCATGCCGACATATAAAAAGACCACTCTGATCTTAAAAGGTCATGTTTCATATTAACATATATAAATATTCTCTTTATGAGAAGATCTCATGTCAACAAACAGAATGTAGCTTCATATTTTCTTATATTGCGTTTATAAATTGGGGCTACTTGTCACACTTTTAACTCCGAGTTTCTGGATAATCACATACAGTTATGTACAACTTATGAATTAGATTACAACTTTTAAAATGTAAAGATTAATATGAATTATATGAATATTCTTGTCCCGAGAACACAGTTCAGTTTTTGTTTAAATTGTACCTTCATTATCTCACACACACACACACACACGTTGTGTTTTCATGGTTTATGGGGACATTCCATAGGCGTAATGGTTTTATACTGTACAAACTGTACATTCTGTCCCCCTACACTACCCCTACCCCTAAACCTACCCATCACATAAAATGTTCTGCTATTTTAGATTTTCAAAAAAGATAATTCTGTATGATTTATAAGCTTGTTTCCTCATGGGGACCAACAAAATGTCCCCACAAGATCAACATTTACTAGTATTACTATACCTGTTTGGTCCCCATAATGTAGGGAATACCCACACACACACACACAAACATATATATATATATATATATATATATATATATATATATATATATATATATATATATATGTATATGTGAAATTTTTATTCCAAATTTAAGACAATTTTGAATGTGATGGAAACCAATATACAAAACTATTGCAGTTTTGTGTAATTGGACTCCAAATGTTCCTACTTAGTTTCTGAGAGTGCTGAAATAGTACTTGGGAAAACTTTCCTGTGTGACAAATATATTGTATATTTAGCAGTTCCCATGTCTTTTCAAAATTCACAGATTCCAGATCTTGACAGATCCCACTTGAAAGATTGTTCACAACACTGTAAAGCATCTTTTATTATTAAGGAGTCTGGACAGGGCAGAGAATTGCAACGAAACTGATTCTCAAATTCAATCCGTGCATGAGTTTCAGTCCTCTTTTCTGCTGCCAGCTGAATACTTTGCATTTTCTGTCCAATCTGTTTTGTACTGTCTTTTCTGGCTAAAATGGAAAATGATGTCCGGGCTAGAAAGGTGTCAGAGTGTGTTTGATGAAACAGATAGTGAAGGTCACCTTGAGGGAGTTTGATCAGAAGCTCTGCAAGCAATAAATGGAGCAATCCTGAAATAACTGTACACTGATGCTGACAGAATGCTTCATTAAAGCATCTTTATCTGTATCCATTACGAAGAACATCACAGGTCAAGGTATTACTAATCCATTGAATTTCCTCCTCAATAATCAGAAGCCTTTCTCAATGCAGAATGAAACTTGTGATGTAACATATCACTTGCGTTTGAAGACCTCACAAATTCCAAGTCCAAGTGAAGGTCATCTCGGAACACTGCTGGTTCCTCTCGTTCCACTTTCAGTCCCAGTCTGATTGGTAGATCCAGTGGGTCATGCGTCCCAACCTTCAGAAAATATGTATGGACAATACGAAGAAGCCAAAAATGAACAGTTTGATGATAGGTGTGATGTTTGCCATGCTCAACATTACTGTCATTCAGCTCCATTTTGTCTGAATGTACAGTGGGGAGAACAAGTATTTGATTCACTGCCGATTTTGCAGGTTTGCCCACTTATAAAGCATGTAGAAGTCTGTAATTTTTATCATAGGTACTCTTCAACTGTGAGTGACGGAATCTAAAATAAAAATCCAGAAAATCACATTGTATGATTAATTTGCATTAATTGCATCACATAAGTGTTAGATACATCAGAAAAGCAGAACTTAATATTTGGTACAGAAACCTTACAGAGATCATATGTTTCCTGTAGTTCTTGACCAGGTTTGCACGCACTGCTGGATTTTGGCCCACTCCTCCATACAGACCTTCTCCAGATCCTCCAGGTTTCGGGGCTGTCGCTGGGCAATACGGACTTTCAGCTCCCTCCAAAAACTTTCTGTTGGTTTCAGGTCTGGAGACTGGCTAGGCCACTCGAGGACCTCGAGATGCTTCTTACGGAGCCACTCCTTAGTTGCCCTGGCTGTGTGTTTCGGGTCGTTGTCATGCTGGAATACCCAGCCACGACCCAAAGATCTCGCGATACATGGTCCCATCCATCCGCCCCTCAATACGGTGCAGTCGTCCTGTCCCCTTTGCAGAAAAGCATCCCCAAAGAATGATGTTTCCACCTCTATGCTTCATGGTTGGGATGGTGATCTTAGGGTTGTACTCATCCTTCTCCTTCCCCCAAACACGGCGAGTGGAGTTTAGACCAAAAAGCTCTATTTTTGTGTCATCAGACCACATGACCTTCTCCCATTTCTTGCACATTACTATAATATTAAAGGTTACAATTAACAACCGCTATTCCTTTTTTAGATATAATAATCAAGACTCAAATGTAAATTGCTCATAAATCAGGTTTTGCATTAACTTCTAAATCTATTCATATTTTTTTTTTTTTTTTTTTACAATAATCTTTCTACTCCAATTCATTTTTGAAATATAATCATTTACACAGTTACTTTCATAACTTGTTTTCATGACAATTTTATTTAAACATGTATTAAATAATTAAGACAATACTAACAGGTAAAGTGAATATATAAGCTAATATAGTGCATATATTTAGTGAAATGCTCCTCTAGAGAACTTACATGCCGTGGACACTAAACGACTTGCCTGAGGTAAATGTAATGTTGTGAGATTTATTAGTCTTTCTGCGATTGAAATATTGAGACTTGAGATTACACGTAAACAAATCTATGCATAGATCGTCTGTTCTTCTTCTTCTGCGCATTTTCCTGTTGTGGCGGTTAGCAAACAGCATTGCATTACCGTGTTCTGGATCGGAGTGTGCATTGGCTGTGAATGGATTGTATCCCTCGTCTGACTGTATGTACCGAGCCGTGACTATTCGGAACAAATACATGTTCTGTTACGTCCCTAATGTCAAGGTATATAAAGAATTTACTCACTTTATGACACTTGTTTGAGTTTTTATGTCTTCTTTAATCATCCCACTAAACCATCTGTTTGTAGACGGGAAACTGAAGTACAGCAATCTGCACAAGCTGGGATACTTACATGATTCCATAATAACAGTATTTCTGTGTTGTAATAGGAACACATCTGTAGATTAAGTGGTATAATCTGCAATTTAAAAGATATATTCTGCACAGTTTTGGCAGCAGCCCCATCAGATGCCTTTCCAATTTTCTTGAAGGGCATTTCAGTCGTGGTATAAGAGTACTAGGTGATCTCTGCAGTGAGGTATTGCACTTAACATCATTGCAGATGTTGCAGAATCTAGTCCGGGCACAACAGCAAGGAGATTTAGTACAGTTTATGCGTTGACAAGCCACTTCTGGAGCCTTCTGCAATTGAACCTCCAAAACAGACAAAATGGCGGATTCGGGGTTATGATTGGTCAGATCGCCTGTCAATCAAACTGTTTGCGAAGGGTTAATTGGGATTATTACAATCAGGATTTAGCAAACATTTCCATGGATAGAGATGTTGGGCATTGTTCTACACAGTAAAAACCCCAGAGTTAAATCAACTCTGCTCAGATAACATTTGGTCCCGCTCTAAATAGTGTTAAAGTAACACCGAACTAGTGTTAAAATAACACTCTTCAGAGATTGAATGTCTTTTATCGTCAGTTGATTTCATCTAAGACTGTGGCTGAAGTCAGTTGTAGTTCTTGTGTTTCTCTTTTCTTTAGTGATTCTGCTTGTTAACAGCAGGTGTTCATCATTAATATTCAATCATCGCTTAATTAATTGCTTAATTATCTCATTAACTTTAACTCTGCTTCAGTGTTACTTTAACACTATTTAGAGCGGGACCAAATGTTATCTGAGCAGAGTTGATTTAACTCTGGGGTTTTTACTGTGTAGTGTTGTGTGTGGTAAGGTGATGACATCTGGTTTGGTCAATGTTACTCCTATTCCTGGAACTGCCTTCCAATCAAGCCTTATATTGTGAATTTGGGATGCACATGTTTGGAAAGTCTGGGCCATGGAAGGTGTTCTATGTATATCACATCTCCAGCCAACATGTTTTATTCGTAAACATCCCAGGGTAGAATGGGCTTATCACTGTGGCTCAGCAGAACAGGACAGCGCTTCAGTTTTGAGAGCCCCTCAGGACCAATGTCTCTAGGGTTGTGGCTGTGCTTTCTCTCTCCCGCTCTCCAGCCAACATTTGAGTACCTTATGCCAGCTCTCCTGCATGAGCCAATCCCAGGAACATCTTGGGGTCTTTCAAGTATAGCACAGCTTTCTTCATTGTGAGTGAATGCAGGAGGCAAGACAAAATAATGACCAACACAGATTGTCAGTGACCATCGGAGGAAAATAATGTCTGGACTTTAGAAAAATAAGGAGGGATGGTTGAAACTTGGGAATGCATAAAAAAGTACTGTCATTGATGTTTCCTAACAAATCATGACTAAAAATGCAGATCAATTGTATACACTGTGAAAGATAAAGGCACAAAAGACATCACTTGGGCTGTACCCTTTCAAAAGTGACATCTTTGTAACTTATTTCCCCACAAAAGGTTTATATTAGTACCTAAAGTGTCCAGTGAGATTTTTGTATGCACGAGGAGTCTGACAACAGCCGGTACGATCTGATCTCACCATCATCGAGTCTGTGTGGGATTACATGAAGACACAGAAAAAACTGAGACAGGAAAAAAGAACAAAAGCTGGCACCCCTTCAAAAGGCACTAATACAGTACTTTGCAAAAGTCTTAGTCATATTAATATTTTCACCACAAAAAAAAAAAAAGCTTAAGCCATTTATTTATATATTTTGCTGCAGTGAAATTTGTAACAATCCAGTGAGATTTTTGAATGCACAAGGAGTCTCACTATCATCGAGTCTGTCTGGGATTACATGGAGAAACAGAAAAACCCGTGACAGAATAAATCTAGAAGAAACATTCCTGCAAAATTACGTGCAAGTGAACCTGGACAAAAGCTGATTAAATGCATCTTCCAAATACTGATTTGATTTAGTAAATAGAAGTTCATTGACAAAAAAAAAAAAAACATCCTCAATTTATAGAATTGTTACAGTTTTTCAGGGAGCTTCGCAGGTAGTGGTTCTAGATTTAGTCTGTCTCGAGTTTTTCTGTTTCTTCATGTAATCCCAGACAAATGATAGTGAAATCTCACTGGACTGTTACAATTAATGGCAAAATGAATGTTTGGAAATTATATTTCACTACAGCAAAATATATGGCTTATAGCTAGCTTAAAAAACTTTATTTTGTGGTGGAAATATTAATACGCCTAAGACTTTTGCAAAGTTTTGTATCAATGCCTTTTGAAAGGGTGACAACCCAGTGACAACTTTTGTACTTTTTGGGGGGTGTATGATCATAAAACTACTATAACTTTAAGCTGCACTAGATTCCACATACAGTAGATTTGCAAAAATAATTACTGTTTTTAAACCAGCTTCAGACTGTCAATGTTGCTATCTCAGGCCATTCAGACGGACAAATTGCAGTTTCGTTGGATGCCACAGAAATTGCTCTCTTCAATTTTAATATGAACTATGTAAAAACATTACATTTTGTGGTATTTACATTTATTCATTGTTCCAAAGCAACTTACAAGGGGAGCAATTAGGGGTTTCATGCCTTGCTCAAGGTCACCTTAGTCATGGTATCGAAGGTGGAGAGAGTGTTGTTCATTCACAATCCCCACCTTCAATTCCTGCCGGCATGGGAATTGAACCAACAACCTTCAGGTTACAAGCCAGACTCCCTCACCATTAGGCCACGACTACCCCAAAATGAATAATGAATATGAATAATGTCAAAACAGAGCCAGCTGTCGTACATGTACTCGAGAACGAAAAATCTGAAGCTGCTTCTGATTTGATATTTTGTGTTTGTACAGGAGGAGCCATACGTCATGCTTAAGAAGTCTGATAAGGCACTCGTCGGCAATGACCGCTTCGAGGGCTTCTGTATTGACCTGCTTAAGGAGTTGGCCAGCATTCTGGGTTTTTCCTACGAGATCCACCTGGTGCAGGATGGAAAGTACGGGTTCCAAGATGATAAAGGCCAGTGGAATGGGATGATAAAGGAACTCATGGAACACGTAAGTATTTAGGATCATGCGGTTTCTGCTGATCCAGATATACCGGTACTAATTATACCTTTCACTTTGATAAAGCCTACTTGTTTTCTGATGTCTAAAAAAATGGCAACATGACACAATAATACAATTAACTAAACGTGTTGCTCGCTCCAGTACTGCTTCCGCTCACAAAACGCTTGCTGCAAAGGTGACAGAACACACCTGGATCACATTGACACGCCGTGAAGACGGCGGCGAGTGCTGCCACAGCGAATACACGTTTAAACGCCTCTACCGAGTCAGCAGAACTACACAATGCTGAAAGCTGATTCCCCTCAATGTACCCCGAGCCCATTCTCTCCAGCCTCAGTGCTGTCATGCTGGGGGTGTAAGCCCTGTCACAGGAACCGGTGCTGCTGCGCTGGCTTCTCATCCCATCGCCCTTTCGCCGTCCTCACCCTCTGAGGTCACCTGAAGCCCGGGGCTGGAGAGCTGTAATAGCTTAAGTGGCATTTAGTGGAGGAAGTCATACGGTGGGAGTCAATGGCGAGGGGCTGGAAGGGTTGGGAGAGGTGACTTACTGCAGCGGCACTTAATCTTCCTTGTGCTTCGGCCAGATCCGGCCCGATTGCAGTCACCTTGAGGGGAACAAAGGGATTATGGCTGGAAGAGTCAAAAATGGAGATGGGGTGTGTATGTGTGTGTGGCTGGAGGTGAGAAAGTATAAGATGTGCAAGATGTCATTAACACATTAAATAACTATCATTACTGTTTGAATTTTGAGATACTGCGAGGTGCAAATTATGGAAGGTTGTGGCAAATTCAGCCTTAAACCACTGTAAAGCAAGTCAGTGGGTTGTAGGTTTAGACTTAAACGCATAAATGTTTTAATAATGTTTTCAAATGTCAGTGCAATATATATACCCACCATGATTAGAGTGACTGAGAAAATACCATATAATATTCACTGATATACTAATGACATGTTTGTTTGTTTTTGTTTTTTTTGAAGAAATTATTTTTTTTTTTCAGCCAGGATACATTAAGTTGATCAAAAATGACAGTAAATACTTTTTAAATTCTGTTCTTTTGAAAAAAAAAAAAAAATGCATCACAGTTTCCACAAAATTTGATAATACTAAGAAATATTACACCGAATCATCTTACTAGAATGATTTCTGAAGGATCATGTGACACTAAAGACTGCAGTAATGATGCTAAAATTACATTTCAAAATAAATTAACATATGCGTATATATTGTATGTAATATTTCTGTATTTACTGTATGCAACATTGGTGAGCCTAAAGCCTGGAACACACCAAGCCGACGGTCGGCCGTCAGGCAGTTTTGGTTTTCTCAGTGTGTTCCGCACGTCAGCTGAAGTTTTCCGGCCGATTTTCGTCGGGCCGTCTGATTGGCTATTCAGTATAGCCAACAAGTCAGTTCACGAAAATATAAGAAAAAGTTATAAAAGCAAAGAAGTCATGACGGCACAGACAGAAGGTTGTTCTTATTTTATGTCATCTTACCTGAGGACTCGAATACACGGATATTTCCTGAAAAACATGAGCAGAGTGGAATAAAGAACGTGATCATCACGATTGATATTCAAACTGCTTTGTTTATGGTTTGTACACATGCAGTCTTAGTTTCTCTTTCCTTTTTGAATGACGAATATTGACGAATAAATTTGCTTCATTGACAGTGATCTCCTTTATATGTATTAGTTGACAGTCGGCTGAAGTTCTGTCGGTGTGTTCAAGCGCATATTTTTTCCCCGACGCAGCTGATGTGAAGCGACAACACCATCGGCTTTCGTTGCCGAAATACAAGTAACTTAGTTACGCATTTAAAATAGAACATTTGAGTAAGTGTATTTCATTACAGTTACATTTTAAATGGGTGGTAATCAGATTACAGTTACATCTGAAAAGTGTTTTAGATTACCAAAGTGATTACTTTGAGTTTTAATGTCATTTAAACAGCAATTGGTGATTCATTGGTGAAATTATTTTTATTTAGTTCTGTCCTGAACAAGACAAAATGACTGAATTTATAAAAAATAATTGCCGAACAGTCAACTGAACTGTCCTGTCATGACCTGATGATCCACGACTGTTTTCATGTTTTGTGAGTCATTTTATAATTCACTCGTCACTGCAACTTTTTCTCACAATTTGTTTTTTCCCTCACAATTGTGAGTTTGCATTTCACAATTCTGACTTCTTTTTCTCAGAATTGCGAGATTTAAACTCACAATTGCAAGTTATGAAGTCAGAATTGGGAGATATAAACTTGCAATACTGACTTTTTTTCTTGCAATTGTGAATTTAGTATGTGAGTTTATATCTCATAATTCTGACTTTTCTCACAATTGCAACTTTATATCATGCTATTCTGAGGGAAAAAGTCCCACACTTATTAGTATTCCAAAGTATTCTAAAGTATTTAGATTAAGTTACTAAACTTGAGTAATGTAACGAAATATGCTACAAATGACTTTTTAAAGCATGTATTTTGTAATCTGTAGTGAAATACATTTTAAAAGTAACCTCCCCAGCCCTGTCTATTAACCTCACTGTGAAACTTTTTGAAGTATCAAAATGAAAACACACTGCAGGGATTCTTATTGAGCCAGTGTCATATGCATGAGGCAATTATTCAGTCCAAACAGGGTTGTAGACGGGGCTGTGCTTTCAGGACTGTAGCCTCGAACCCTTTACCCCCGCACAGCAATCGCGTCTGTTCTCTCCCGCATAATTTGAGAGGAGAGCTGCCGACGCGGTCAGACAGAGTAACCTAATGAGTGTAGAGCGGAGCAATGTGGACATCCGGCAGAGCAGAGAATCGTGCTTGAGAAAAAAAAAAAAAAACATCCTCACATTTGAGTTCAGGTGAAGTAAATAAACATTAGGCGATAGATATGATGAGCTCTTGTTTGAAAAGGAAAGGACATGGACAGGTTGAATCAAACAGTTATTCCTACATTGCTAAGACACGTCCCAAAACAATTAACTATAAACAAACAACATAAAATTTTTACAATAAAATATTTGGTTGCATTTTATTTTGGTGGTCCCCTTTAGACATGCTGTTGACTATGAGTAACACTGCTCCTATATGTCAACTAACTCTCATTAGAGTATTAGTCGACTGTTCGGTTAGGGTTTGGGTTAGTAGTATAAGTTGACATAATTTACAAAGTTACTTATATTTAGTAGAATTTCTGTTCAATAGACCAATTCAGAGCAGTCGCGTCACTTGCAGCTGCGCACACATAGTGATGGCAGAAAAATAGCGGTAGCAAGTGGAGGAAAATGTGCAAAATCCACAGAATAAGAGATTGTATGTTGTCAGAATCGGGATGCAAAAAATTGAAAACGCCGCTTGAAGCTAAACGGAGACGTTTATGTTGCAAGTCACAGACTGGAATGATGAAACCGGTAATGATTATTGAATTTGCTTTAATAATATTCACATATGAAGTTCATAGGAGACAGTTACAGAATTTTTAAACCTAAAACATTTTACATAGATAGCCTATCGCATTTTTATTTCACAATTCTGACTTTTTTTTTTATTGCATTTGCATGTTTATATCTCTCAGTTCGGACTTTATAATTCATTATATCACAATTCTAACGGGGGAAAAGTCAGAATTGAGGGATATAAACTTGCAATTCTGAGTCAGAATAACGAGTATATCTAACTATTCTGATTTTCCTTCTAAGAAATGTGAGATATAAACTCGGATTTGCGAGAAAAAAAGTCAAAATTGTGAGATATAAACTCAAAATGAACATTTTCATTCTTTTATTGCGTGACTTCCACAGACTGCCACTGCAGAACGGTCATTTTTAATATACATAACACATAATGGGTCTATCAATTTCCATGACATTCCGTATTATACTGTAAATTCCATGTTTATGTCTGGATTCTGCAATTCCGTCCACATTTCCTGCTTCATTGAAATCATAGGCTCTAGAAAGGATATGGGTAACTACAGTAGCATCTCAGATAAATATTCTCCACGCTTCCATGTTCTTGTACCTTTTCTGTAATTGGAAGCCAGTGGACCCGTCTGTCCTTGTATTTTTATGCATTGTGAGGTTTTAACAGTTTCGTATGCTAGTGTTGACATGGTGTTAACTGTGTTGTGGTGATAACTGGGTGTGATGACATTGTGATGGTTTTCAAAAGCTAGTGTTACTTTCTACATGAACACATGCTACTGTTTTGATGTTTAATAGACTTGCAGCTTGAGTTAAACAAAGAATGCACTAAAAACTTTTATTATTTACTCAATTTTTTTTTTGTGAACAACTTTAACACTTATTAAGCAGTGAAATCAATTAGTCAGCATTTGGTACATTAACAAAATTGGAGAAAAAATTAAAAAAAAAAACAATATTTCTGAGTAATATTGAGGCTGGGGGAATGGTGCATTGATTTAATTGAATTTAATTTCTTAAGCGTGTTTTAAAGATTAATAATATTGATTTGAATTAAAGTGTTAGTTCACCCAAAAATGAAGATTCAGTCATTAATTCCTCTCCCTCATGTCGTTCTACACCCGTTAGACCTTCGTTCATCTTCAGAACACAAATGAAGATATTTTTGATGAAATCCGATGGTTCAGTGAGTCTCTGTTGACAGCAATGTCACCAAACTTCTCAAGATCCAGAAAAGTACTCAAAACATATTTAAAACAGTTAAAATGTATCTTTGGCGCTCCGAACAACTGATTCGAAACAAAAGATTCATAAAGCTTCACAAATCAGTATTTTGAAATTGCTCATCACTAGATATTGTTGAAAAGTCATTATTTAGATTTTTTTTGGCGCACAAAAAGTATTCACGTCGCTTCGTAAAATTATTGTAGAACCACTGTAGTCACATGACCTGTTTTAACGACGTCTTTAATACCTTTCTGAATCTTGAGAGATGGAGTGACGTTGCTGTCAATAGAGACTCACTGAAACATCAGTTTTCATCAAAAATATCTTCATTTGTGTTTTCATTCATTTCATTTATTACGGTGTAGAATGACATGAGGAATTAATGACTGAAGTTTCATTTTTGGGAAAACTAACCCTAATATTTGTGGTTCTTGAAATAGATCAGTTTAATTCACCATTCTCATATTTTGGTGGAAATTTCATAAATATATTAAGTATATATAAAAAAAAAAAAAAAAAAACATATCGGTTAGTCAAAATAATAACTCTTACTTCTTAAATATAACTTTACATTTTAGATAAAATGAACTGTTTGATTTTTAGTCAATTATTTTGTAATGTACATTTGATAGTTTTTTGTTTAAAAAAAAATTAACCAAAAGTATGTTGGAATTTAACATTTCTTAATATGTTTAATAACTAATCAAATAAGAGCTTCATTTTAAGCAAGCAATACAGTCATTTTTAAACAATAGTTGAGTTAAATAAAACTGCCCAAACATTTAACCCAACCGCACTTTCAACCCAACTTTAACTCAGCATTTTTTAGAGTATAAACTAGAGAAAACAGTACAATGGAATTATATTTTGCACCTTTTTGGGCTGATTTGGTTATAAGAGGACAGCACTAAATACAGGTGTAAAGCGTCTCATCCCAAGATCGGAGGACACCAGACACGCCAAATTTGTTTCCGCACCAGGGCTGCAAGATTTATTTACTGATGGCAGGTCATACACTAAAATAGGCCTGGCGGTCGCTTATGAACGTGTCAAAAATAACAAACAAGCTCACTTATAACAGTTATCGCAACCAAACTCCAACTCGCAGCTTTACCTGCGCGTGATCTCGTGGTGTTTTTAATGATTGCTTTTCTAAAAATATCCTTCGAGCAGTTTTAGTTTCTCGTCGAATGTGTTCAGCCTCGGGCTCAATGCGACGGATTTGGGTGTGTAGTATACTTGAGCCTTATCAGATGGCCTGCACGGTATCGAAGGTGCGGTGTGTATTTTTAGGAGCACTCATTTTGCGGCTGAGTGCCCTTCTTGCTGCTGTCTATATAGATAAGCTGATCTGGAATCAGCAGACCTGAAAAGCAAACTAAGAAACAAGCTCTGGGACCTGACCTCGGCCTGCCGCATGAGGCTGAGCTAGATAGAGTGTTTTCATGTGAGTAAACTCAAAGCCTTATCTCTGAAGAAGGATTTATGGACTCGGTGATTTCTCAACCGATTCTCACCAAATGTTGCAGCTTGAGCCTTTCATGAAAACAATTTAAGACTTGAGCGCAGAAGGAAATTTTTTTAATGGAATGAGATTCCCGAAGTTATTTCCATGAACTCAGAATGGCTTTTCTGATTGCCTCGCCATCCGTACGTCAAAATAAGCTGCATGAAACACGGACTATTTTCAGTTATAGACAAGAAGTCGGCTGCCCGAGAGCCCGTGTTGCGAGTGCTCGAGGAACTGAGAGGCTGTTATTAATGGCTCTTGTCAAAGTTATTTATCAGCTCAATTTATTTTCATCAGTATTTTTATTAGCTCTTACAGAATTTTCATTACTTCACTATTGTTCTTTACACGATGAGCGTGTGTTATTGCTGCCCGCGACATGAGCGTGTAGGGTCATCCATCGAGGGCTCGTAGATTTAAAGAAGACAACAAGCAACAGCGGATTAGTACGGGCTTGTTTTCGGCTGATAAAGTGCCATTAAATCATAGGGTGATACATTTTAACTGTCACCCTGCGTGTTCACATAAATCATAGTTTCATAACTGAATTACCAAACGCCTTTGCCCTAGTACATCTATTTAACGGCACGGCGCTCTTGTAGGTTTATCAAAATAAGTCAGACGTCTTCATTCGTCTTTGTAGGTCAACAAGCAGCGTAAAATGAAGGATAAACAGAAATGGCAACTTTGGAAAATGTCAGGGAGAGGCATCCCACCGCCAAAAATCATCGGGTCACATTCACTAATAATTATGTGGCGTATTCATATTTCAGGAGAACATGTCTTTAAAAACTAAGCGCATGGCTTAGTTCTTAAAAGATTAGTTATACCAGAAAGACTCGGGAGGCAAGATAACGTAACAATGATATTTATTAACAATCAGCAAGCAAATATGGTAAGATAAAGTTATTTGGCGTTGGTTCCATCCGTAGCTTACATCCCGAGGGATGCGGGCTCTGTATTTCCTGCCTAAAGATGAAGGCGGGGGCGTAGCCGACCCCCGGGACCATCCTGGTGGTGGTGGGGAGGATGGAGGTAAAGGTTGGCATCACGTGTGAGTATGATCATGATTGGTTAGATCTAAACTAATAGTGATGTAACATTTGAGTCTTCCCGGGAGAACTTGCGCTAGAGATTCCATTTCACTTTCAAATGAAAATTAGCCAACTCACCCTCAAGCCATCAGATGTATATGACTTTCTTCTTTCTGATGAACACATTTGGAGAAATATTAATAAATATCCTGACGCGTCCAAGCTTTATAATGACAGTGAACAGGGGTCACGAGTGTGAGCTGAAGAAAGTGCTTCCATCCATCATAAATGTACTCCGCACTGCGCCGGGGGGTTAGTAAAGGCCTTCTGAAATGAAGCGATGTGTTTGTGTAAGAAAAACATCCATATTTATGAAGTAAAATATCTAGCTTTCGCCAGACAGCCTTACGTGATCAACTTATTTTCTTTGTAAGTTGAATACAGAAGGCGGTCTGGCCGAATCTGGATATTTCACTCGTTGCCCCCGTTCACTGCCATTATAAAGCTTGGACATGTTAAGAAAAACGTGAAAAAGAAAGTCCCTCCAGCGGGAGTTCTTCTCTACATCAGTGTCTCTGAACGCCCTGAAAAGCCTCCATTGTAGTCTTGGGTTTTCTTCCAAGAGTGAACGAGTCACAATATTCCTCATTTAAATAACTCTTAAGCAGAATAAAGGGGCGGAGCCTGGTTGAGTTAGTTAGTAGTGTATTGAAACTCATGGTTATGGTAAGGGGCGGGATATTTAAGCACTGGACCAATCAGCCACACACTGCTCCAGCCGACCAATGAGAGCATATTGTGCTTTTCAGAAGGCGGGGCTACATAGAGACAGGGGCAAGTTTAACACTAACATGGGAAGTTCCGTCGTTACTAATGTAGTTCAATGATTTGTTGTTTCCCGAAAACATCGTTCAATTGAACATTCGCAAACTGCGTCGCAAACATCACAGCTCTGTGGTGACAAATTTGCAACAATCCAGTTTCGGGAAAAGTCGTGACTAGTTGATTTATTCAACAATGCATCACTATGGTAGTGAAGCAGCGAGTTACGTTGTTGTATGGGAAACACACCGCCAGCGTTACTGACAGATTGGGAAGAGAGGAGCTGCAACGGAGTCAAATATGGGAGAATAATGTTTTTTTTTATTTTTTTTTTTTTATTACATTCAAGTGTAATGGAGGCCAGCTAGCAGTTACTGTGCAAGTAAACCTCAGAGCGAGCAGAGTAGGACCCGGGTAGAGGGGTTACATTGGTGCCGTGACCCGGATGGGAGTGAGGTTTAGGGGGGTGAGTGTAACGGAGGCCAGCTAGTAGTTGCTGTGCGAGTAAACCTCACTCTTCTGACCTCAAGAGATGCAGTCTTTAGCCTCCTTGTTAGGGCGTCCGACTCCCATGCCGGAAGACCTGGGTTTGAGGCCCGCTCGGAGCGAGTCGAGTATAGGGACCTGGGTTGAGGGGTTACACAAGTATAAAAACTGTTAATAAATTTGGCATAGCCATATAAGGACACGACCTTTGCAGCCTTATGTTACCATCAGCAAACATCTTTTTGAAATACTTAACATGTTTACAAGATCATTTTTTTAACATGTTTGTCCAGGAAAAACGTTGACACGTTTTAAAACTAAAAATTGCAATGCAAAGATGCATCATTACATAATAATCAGCAATACATTTATCAATAGTAATCGTTAATAGATATACATTATACATTCTCATTTCCAACTTTTTGTGTTGTCTTGTTCCCTGAAAATAGAAAAAGTGTTATGCAGTGACAGTGACAGATTTCTGGGAGATTATGGATCACTCGCGGGAGTTGGAAAGGAGACGCTTTCCAGGAGACTCCTAGAATATATGATGTCAAAATAAAGACAAGAGCTTTAAATATTTATGTTGTGTTTATTTTACAGTGGAGAGCAGCTGTAATGCTACAGAAAGAGAGCGCTTCTTAAACGCTCAACTGGATATTAATTAAAATCCTAAGGACAGCTGTGTCAAGTAGGACATCACGGTTTATTTTTCTCCTTTTTTCTAAAAGTGGCCGCAAATCCCACTCCAGAGCTAAAGGTCATAGGCGCTAAATGATGCAACAGGCTTATTATACTTGATTTAGTTATAATTGATGATCTCATTAATCATCCAGCCATGCCAGTATTAATGGCTGCCTTAGCACGTCATTTCTTCCTGTTATAGTAATTAATCTTTGCTCCGCTGGATAAGCCGGAAGGTTATGTACCAGCGCTGGCTCATTGTCTCGCTGTACTAACTTTGACTTGGACTATGTAGGACCTTTTAATACATTTCACAGTCCTGAGCACTTTGCCAAGCTAAATCATTCTCGTTACGACCTGACAAGCAAAGACAACGTCCTTAAAGGATTATCACAGAAGATATCGACGCGTCCATTGTCTGTGAGTGTCAAACCTGGCTGCGGATTCGGTGTAATTACCTCTCGCTCACTCAAATGTATTTGTTTTAATCAAATGGTAGTTCCGCTATGAAATTTGTTAAAGGAGACCATTATTGTATGATATCATCTGTCCTAAAAAGCACTTTATCTATCCTAATACAGCATGAATTACCAAGATGGTGGATTATATCAACGATCTTAAGCCTACTGTATCATATTTGATATATTTAGAGGCTATATATATATATATAGTTTTAGAAAAGAAAAGATCTTTTAGTATATTTCTACAAATGTTCAGCTCACATGCCTTTTTGCTGTGAAATCTGTGTTGATTTTTATAAAGTAAACATAAGAATAACGTTTTAATGTTTCTAGATGAACACTTATTAGACTGAAGCAGCTTAGGTTTAGATGATTATCCGTATTTTTTTTTAGAAAAATGTAATTAAAGTGTGAGTATCAAATATGATCCACCAGGCTTTTGAAGAAGGTTTATTGCATTATGTTTTTCCCTCACAACAACAACAACAAAAATACAGAGCTTTGATCAGTTCACTTCAGAATTTACTCTCCTCCATGTCATCCAAGATGTTTATGTCTTTCTTCAGTCAAAAAAAATGAAGGTTTTTGAGGAAAACATTCCAGGATTTTTCTCCATATAGTGGACTTCACTGGGGTTCAACGGGTTGTCATTTTCAGAGCAGCTTCAAGGGCTCTACATGATCCCAGATGAGGAATAAGAGTCTTATCTAGAGAAACCATCGGTTATTTTCTAAAAAAAAAAAAAGCTTTATATACTTTTTAACCACAACTTTTCATCTTGCACTGCTTTAAATATGTTTTGAGGTCCTTTCTGGACCTCGAGAGGCCTCACTGAGCCATAGGATTTTATCAAAAATATCTTAATTTGTGTTCTGAAGATGAACAAAGTTCTTAGGGGTGTGAGGAATCAGTGACATAATTTTCATTTATGGGCGAACTAACCCTTTAATTTCTTTTCGAGTGGAGAAAGAAAGACATGAACCTCTTGGATGACATAGGGGTGAGTAACGTGACGTGACCTAAACCTTAACCACCAAACCAAGAAAGTCTTGCTGGTTAAACTACCGTTGTCCAAACCGGTTTACGGTGGCCATCGTGCTGGAGTTTTCAGTTGGAATTTCTTTGCCCCGTGGGAGTCCGTGTCTTGAATGGTCACTGCGAGAGGACAAAAGTAAAAACTGTGGGTTGTTAATCTAAATATTTAATGAGATTGCAGGTACCCTGCCTGCGGACACACTGGAGTTTCCATTTCTCTCGGTTTTCTTATTTTCTCCTTGTTAGCCTCATGCGGCACTATATATTCAGGCACTCAGGTCTTGCGAATCAAGACTGTGGCTCTTTTCATAACCACTGTCCAAAAGAAAGAGACCAAAGCCCAGGCCGCATGAAAGACCGAACAATACAAAGAAAGCCAATACAATTCACAGTCCAACCGCCAGGACGGGTCACAGCAATGAAATGTCACAGAAAGTGTAACAGCGGAAGGAAGAAAGGACTTCACGTTGTGATGAAAATGCTTCAGTTCATGGTGGTTGGATTGCAGTATTTTGTAAAACCGGAGTCTGAACCCCTTTGCGAGTTCCATCATGTTAGGGGGGAGGACGCAGCGAAGCGTGCACCAAGCAGCTGGTTTCATTAACCTCCTGTCCAACCCTGGAGAGAAGGAAGCAGGGTAAGGCGATGTAAATGGTGACCTTCTAAATATGCAGCCAGATATCAGCGAGTGAACGCCTCCCTGCTCTTGCCATTCATAGAGAGGGAGGGAATGTAATAGCAGACAGCGAGGAAACTAGGCCACTTGTTTCAACAGTTGAGTCACCTTGGCAATACTGACTTTGAGCCTCTGGGGTGTGAATTCGCCCGTGTTACGGAGTGTGATGGGATGGTTTGTATGCTGTCATATCTATATTTCTCCCTTTTCACGTCATTTCTGGTAGCAGATATATTATAATGATGTATGTGTAACAATTGCTCTGTTTTGTTGAAAAGTTCTTCAGCCTGTAATTGCTCCAACATCAGTACAGAGACTAGATACGTCCATTAAAAATGAACAATGGATTTTCAAACAATGGACTTCATCAGTTTTAATAGTTCTTGTTTTTGTTTTTTTTATTATTATTTCTTCAGAAAAGCACAATGTGTACTAATTCAGTGATTGTGTTCTAACTCTTTTGTAACATGAAATCAAAATGGGCTCTGATTATTTTCTTAATACATGTTCACGAGTCTTAATGTGCAGTTTCATTAGAAAACAAAACAAAAACCAAACGTTTGCTTTGTTGTGTTTCGGGAGAAGAATAGTCCTCTACAAATGACTACAAACTTGTGTTTGTACAGTATCTCCCAATTTTCCGACACAAAATCTCTACCACTACTTACATTTTTGTAAAACTCCATCTCAAATTAACACTATTGGAAGTTAAACGCCAACAAACCTTAATCCTTTTTTGGCTCAACAAGAACAACAACAGAGTTGCGGCAAGTTTGAGTGAATTTACGTTCAACGAACAAGCTACACTTGAGTTAGAGCAACTTAATAATTTGTAGTATAAACACAAATTTTTAAGTTGGTAACTCAAAAAAAAAAAATTGCTCCAACTACCATAGTTGTAGCCCTGGAACCAATGAATCTTCTATACTTCAGTTCAAATCAACAGCTTTCACAGCACATGCTAACAAATATAACATGTATATTTAATGAACAAGTAAGAAATTACTTGTCACTGGCATTACAGACACTTTAAATGTCAAACATAACAGTATTAAACAATAACAGGTGCCATAAAATAACACTTGATTTCAACATTGATCCAGTCCTATGCAAAGCGTATTGGGAACTAGAAATCCACTGCTTAATTTCCAAAGTTATCAAGACAATTTCATTAAGTTACTACAACTAATTTATATATATATAAAAAAAACAATTAATGCAGAAATTTGAGTTTAAATTACCGACGATATTAAGTTGATCAACTTTATTATGTGAGCAAAATAATGTTTGCAACTTAAAAGTTTTAATTAAAACGGTAAATTAGATTTTATAACTTGCAACCATGCATTTATTTAAGTTGTAGTAATTACTTTTTAGACTGATGATTTTTAAACTACCACATTTTGATGTTTGTATTACATAACCATATATTCGTGTCTTCTCTGATGTAGTAAACTTGCTCAGTCGCTCACCCGGTACAGCACTGCACTTGTGATGTGAAGCGCTCGGGTGGGAGTCCCGTGTTACACAAATCACTGTAAAATAGTTCAAAAACTTGTAGAAGTAGCTGAAGTGGTACAGTTGCTCCAGCAAACGTGTACGCAAATGTACGTTTGCTTTGGTTAACACTATCGGTTAGGTTTAGAGTAGAGTTTCTCGCTGGACAAACTGCAAGTGTTGCCAGATTCTGTTTTGGATAAAACTGAACGCATTTCATTTTGAAAGTGCAGTGAAACATGCAAGAAGCAACATTTTCATGATGCAGTTAATTCAAGTTCTGCCTTTTATTGTTAAATACCCTTTCGCAAATATGTCACTTTAAGGAAGTAAAACTGCTTTCATATTGAATTTCAAAGAGTAGTATTGGCTAGACTGTCAATTCTGTTATTTGTTTCTAAACACTTCTTCGATCCAAATGTTTTGTTCCCTGTCTCCTAGAGGGCTGACCTTGCTGTGGCTCCTCTCACAATCACCTTTATGCGGGAGAAAGCTATTGACTTCTCCAAACCTTTCTTGAACACCGGCATCAGTATCCTGTACCGTAGACCAAACAGCACCAACTCTGGCTTCTTCTCTTTCCTGAACCCCATGACCCCTGATATCTGGGTCTACATCCTGTTGGCCTACTTGGGAGTCAGCTGTGTACTCTTCGTCATCGCCAGGTGAGCGACAACCCATTGTTCCCGTGACTATTAACCTTCATGGTACCTTGTTTGCTTTGAATTCACTCAGTAAAGCATCAAAGGGCAAACGGTAATGCGTTATTAGTGGTGTTTGCTAAGACTAAGAGACCAAACCTTACCAAGAGACTCGACTATCAAAGAGATTTGCTGGTGGGATTTTTATGGCCATTTAAAAAACCCTTAACAGCTGCATATATGCGCACTAATGCACTTTAAGTGCTGCAATTGGAAAACATTCAAATTTGTAACATCTACATGAGTTTTCCAACAGAAAATGAAAAAAAAAAAAAAATCAAATGGCCCATATTCAATTTTGTCATCTTGCCTAAAAAAAGGCAAAAATTATTTGAACTGTAGCATCAATTGTTTACAGATGACTCTTGGTTTGATACGCTGTTATTGACATTCAAAAGTCTTTAAGTGCGGCTTGTATAAATGATTTTTAGGGAAACTATGCAGGGACAATTATTATTTATTATTTAACCAGCAACCTTCAGCTTACAAGCCCGACTCACTCACCATTAGGCCACGAATACCCACCTTTATATAATTATATATTATTAATAATTATGCAGTATAACATTGCTGCAATATCAAGCAGCCGATGCTCCACATACATTCTAGCCAAAGGCTAATTTACGGCCCTATTTACATTTATGCATTTTGCAGACACATTTATCAAAAGTGATTCGCATTACATTTAAGGTATACATAGTTTTTTATCAATGTATGCATTCTCCGAGAATCAAACCTATGTCCGTGACATTATTAGTGCCATGCTGTACTGAATACTGTATGTTGTGCATGTATTCATACTCAACCCTTTGAGCACAAAGGCTTTAAACCTATAAGAACTTTTGGTTAAACTTTATTTTAAGGTGTCAGTATTGAGGGTTTGGTTTAGTGTTAATTGCATGTAATTAAGCATAATGTTTAGTTATTACTATAGTAAATACATGTAACATATGTAACAATGACACTGTAAAATAAAGTTTTACTGAACTTTTTAAAAATACTAAACATGTAACAGGCATATAAAAGTACAGTTACAACAGTTTGCATCACTTGTTTGGAGCTTTGACAACTGACTTGAATTTACATTCAACCAACAACCTATATTGAGTTAGAGGTACTTAATAATTTGTATCAGAAACACAATTTTTTAAGTTGATTGCTCAAAAAAATTAAGTTGTTCCAACTACCAGAGTTGTAGCCCTGGAACTAATTAATATTATCTATTTCAGTTCGAATCAATAGATATCACAGCACATGCCAGTCCCGCGATCGCTTGATTTCATGCATAATTGGCCAAAGTCCGTATATTTATGCGGGGGTCGCATTTTTTCAAATACGCTGCACTTTCGCCACATAAATTGCCGATTTCAGCAAGCAAAATATGCGGGGCTAGCATGATTTCATAATCCCTGTATTTTCGTTGCAAAAAAGTCACATATATCTTAGCAGAAAGTTAAAAAACCTTGCGTTCACTTCACACAAGTAAAGCGCCATACATAGTTTTAACATAAACAAACTAATAAACTCAATGAGATTCATATTTGTCAGTCATATGCAAATGAAATAGGTAAGATTTATGTAATAGTTGAGTATATGAATAGTGAGAGATTAAATGTCTTTTATCTTCAGTTGATTTCATCAGTTGTAGTTCTTGTGTTTCTCTGTCCTTCAGTGATTCTGCTTGTTAACAGCAGGTGTTCATCATTAATGCTCAATCATCACTTAATGATCTCATTAACTCTGACACTGCTTCAATGGTGCTTTAACTCAGTAGTGTGCACACACATGACCACTAAACAGTGTTCATTAACCTGTGAACTATTACATAAATCTTATGTATTTAATTTACATATGACTGACAAATATGAATCACATTAAGTTTATTAGTTTGTTTATGTTAAAACTATGTAATCCAAATGGATGGAAATTTGCTATGTAATTAAATTACATAAAACTTTGGTTTAGACAGAAATATTTTTTGAGTGCAATGGCAGGCAGCCATTTTGACTTTTAGGACATTTTAGGTTTGTATCAAAGAAATCTTTGGCCTCTGATTTGGAATGTAGCGTTGTGGAGCGATATTACGTTTATAGTGATTTTGTGTAATTATTGTGAAATTATGTCAATATACATTCAAATTTAAACTCATACCCCAACATATCATGTCTTGGTGACAAAATTATACATATAATTTCATCACGGTAAAGTCTCTTGCCCTTCGCGTCAGTCTGTTTACACCAAAGGTTTCCCATTGTTTGTAGTTGGCTTCCCAGACGTGTTACAGAGCTCTTGGACAAGCGGCAGAATTGGATGTTGTGAGCGAAGATGGGTTGCCACAGATCAAACTGCTATTAAAAGATCAAATCACACAATTTGCAATCCACTCAATCATATAAAGACTGCTTTCCAAACAGGTTTTTAACACCCTGTTTGAGGGTCATTTTGAGTGGCAGTGCCATTATTTGTAGGAGCATGAGAAGTGTGTTTAGCAGCTCTCACTGAAGGGCCTTTCAGACTGACCGTTACTGAAGTGTACAGAGACTTCACAGAAGTCTGTCTTCTGTAAATTGTCGAAACTGCTTGACAAACACGCCAGGTCTCGTACAATTAGGCATCAGATGAAACTGTATCAGAAGACACCTCAGAAATATGTCATTCATAAAAAGCTTCAATGAAAATTATACTTTTATAAAGTTTACCATGCTATTTAGTCATTTAGCAGACACTTTTATCCAAAGCGACTTACAAACAAGCGATTCTTCATGAATTGGCAAATAGACACATGCTATGATGACTAAAACGCCTATATATTTCAGTAATTAGGTATTTTTTAATCAGTGTATTTTATCAGCAAGGGAGGAATGGATTTGTGTAAGTGCGAGAGTACTTTTTGTGATAATAATGTATTATGTCTGATGAAGGACTTTTGTCTGAATTGTACGAGACCTGAAACCTGACATTGTTTGATGCCATTTTAATGACTGGGGTCTGAGGATGTCCTAATATGTACACCATAACAGGGCCATAACCACCAAAGGCATTTTAAATTAAAAATGTACATTTTTAGGCTGGTCTGCCTCAGTGGTCTAACAGCGCTCAAAATGACGGCCAATCAGATCAAAGATTTACAGTGACGGGGTGCATGCGTGTTAATATATGAGAAGCTAAACATTTAATATTTGGCTGTTTTATGATGGATATGTTTAATACACCACAGTAACATTTCTCCATTTTGAATTGAAAAATCCCCCCCAATGTTCAAGATATGGTAATAGCCTTGCACCAAAATGACCAACATTTTTAGCCTATAAAAAAAAGAAAAGTTGTTTCCATCTTTCTTTAAAATACAAACAACTTTGCTGTCTTTTAAAATGGTTACTCGAAGTATTAAAGGAATAGTTTACCCAAAAATGACAATTCTCAAGTTGTCCCAAACCATACATTTCTATGTTCTGCTGAACACAGAGGAAGACATTTGGAAGAAATGTCAGTAACCAAACAGATCTCGTCCCTAGTGACTACCATAGTAGGAAAAAAAAAATACTATGGTAGTCAATGGGGGATCTGCTTCGTTACTGACATTCCTCCACATGTCTTCATCTGTGTTCAGCAGAACAAAGAAATGAATGCAGGTTTGGAATAAATGACGCCGGAATTTTCATTTTTGGGTGAACTATCCCTTTAAGGGTGCAAATACAATGCAGTTGAATCAGGAATCACTCATATCATCACTGGAAACAAACTGTTTATGTTTAAATTTTTAAGCAAGAAGTACAAACGAAAAGAAAAGCGGCTCTGATGCACCAGTGAGTGTGTATTAACAGGCCATCATCTCTCTGGTCTTATCTTTTCAATTACCAGAACGAATTCCCCTGAAGTTGTTTGTCAGTTGTTTACAGAGAAGATGGAAACTATGTACATATTTATAATCAAGGGTGTTTTATGTGATTTATTTTTACTTTTGTTGCTTATTTCTTCTAATATAAAAGATGTACAGCACATTGGTCGACTAACTGTTGTTTAAAATAAATTGCCTTGCCTTTTTAGTGAAATGTGCATTGACACAAGCATATTCCAACTGAATTATAAATATATAACATGCTTCCAATCACTCTTCCTGTCTGCCATTGGTTGAATAAACAGATGGTCCAACTCCAAATTCACGCCATTGGTCGAGCCAGTGTTGCTATGTCAGCTGGTCGGAATGTTTAAACGAATAGAACAATGTTTTCAAAGTTTCTCTCTTCAGGGAATCAGCCTGAGAAAAGCATATTGATCGCTATCTCTGTGTAATAAAAATATGAGAGAGTATTTTAAAACAATTACATCACATATCACCTTCAGGGCTGGGTATGTTACTTTTAAAATGTATTTCACTACAGATTACAAAATACATGCTTTAAAAAGTCATTTGTAACGTATTTCGTTACATTACTCAAGTTTAGTAACTTAATCTAAATACTTTAGGATACTTTGGAATACTAATAAGTGTGGAACAAACACAAAAAAGGAAATTGCAAGTTTTTATCTCACAATTCTGACTTTTTCCCTCAGAATTGTGTGATATAAAGTTGCAATTGTGAGTTATAAAGTCAGAATTATGAGATATAAACTCACAATATTGAGAAAAGTCAGAATTATGAGATATAAACTCACATACTAAATTCACAATTGCAAGTAAAAAGTCAGTATTGCAAGTTTATATCTCCCAATTCTGACTTTATAACTTGCAATTGTGAGTTTAAATCTCGCAATTCTGAGAAAAAGAAGTCAGAATTGTGAAATGCAAACTCACAATTGAGAGGGAAAAAAAAAACAAATAGTGAGAAAAAGTTGCAGTGACGAGTGAATTATAAAATGACTCACAAAACATGAAAACAGTCGAAAACATGAAACTTAACTCTTTTTCAGACGGTCAGAGTCAGAGAATCACCAATTGCTGTTTAAATGACATTAAAACTCAAAGTAATCACTTTGGTAATCTAAAACACTTTTCAGATGTAACTGTAATCTGATTACCACCCATTTAAAATGTAACTGTAATGAAATACACTTACTCAAATTTTGTATTTTAAACACGTAACTAAATTACTTGTATTTCGTTACTCCCCAACCCAAGTTGATAATACATGGATGTATTGTCAGACATGCAGACTTTTCCTATTACTTTTTTCCTAGGCAATGAGTGAAAACATGCACACAGACAAACGTAATCCTGTCTTCTGCAAGTTTCCAGATACGGTTCTTGTGCTCTGCTAACAAGTCCCTTGACAATACCTGCTTCTCTAATCTTTTGAAGCATCTGCTTTGAGACGTTCCTCGTACTGTAGATGTTAAAGGACAGGTGCTAAAAGGGAAATTACAGACATCTGCAGTTGCTGGGAGTGTCCAGAGTTAATTATGATATGGTTTAACAAGCTGTTGAGAAGAGCGGAGATGCTGCGCTCTCGTCACAGTTAGTGAGATAGTCGCCTTGATTTGAACAAAATGCCCTGAAGTGGCCAATCTGTAATACATTCCCCTGGGGTTACGATTGTAAAGTCTGGTTTAAAGTGCTACTCTAATACTAAGAGTTCATAATAATTCGAATTCAAAAGTCTTTTAAACAGTTGTAACCTACTGCTTTAAAGAACCCATGAGCGTGAATATTAGCAAATCTCACAAAATGAAACATTAATGACTCTATTTCTGCATTATCAAGTGACGGCTGCTCAGGCAAATGTCTTTCAAGATATTTCTTAAAACGTTTCTTGGGTTTTCTACGCTGTAAAAGGTTTCTACACTGTAAAAAAAAAGTCAAAGTTGAAAATAAAAGAGATTATTGGCGTATGATTTACAGGAAAATACACTTGATTTCAATGGTCCACTTTAGATATTATACTAACTAAAAGTAACTTTGCAACAACATGTCAACTAGCAGTCATTAGGAGACTAGTTTAGTATAATAAGTTGACTTGTACGTGCAAGGTTACTTATTGTCAGTATACTCTAAAAAAAAAAAAAAAAAGCAAAAAAAAAAAGCTTTTTTTTAACCCAAAAGCTGGGTCAGCCTGCTGGGTCATTTTTTTGGGGGGTTATTATTATATTTTAACCCAGTGCTGGGTAGTTTTTCTGTAACTCAGCTGTTGGGTCATTTTCACTGTCAATATAAATGATGAACCGCTTCACATACCAACCCAGTGCTGGGTCAGTGTAACCCAACGTTGGGTAGTCTGTGTTAAAACTGGTTAAAACTCCACCCTAAAAAAAAAAAGCTGGGTTAAATATAGAAAAACCCAAATTGTTGTGTTGAATTTTTAGTATTTTTATACTAATTTAAGTATTTTTATGGCAACTATTGTTTAAATGACTATAAGTCTGGCTTAAAATGAACCCAAAATGGTTTAGAAATTAAAAATCTGACACATAATTACTAGAAGCAACAATAATCAAAAGATGAACATGTATTAATAAGCAATTTAATATTTTTTTTTTATTATTGCAATATTAATAAATGTTTATTAAATATATGGTAACACTTTATTTTAGGGTTAAATTCTCACTATTAACTAGTTGCTTATTAGTGTGCATATATTAGTGTATTGGTTGTTTATTAGTACTTATAAAACACATATTAACGGCTTATAAAACATGACCTTAATCTTACCCCATTCCTAAATTTAAACGCTACAAAACTGCCTTACTAACTATTAAATAGCAGTAAATTAGGAGTTAACTGAGGCAAAAATTGTAGTTAATCGTGAATGCGTGTCCCCTAAACTGAAGTGTTACCAAACATATTCATTGATGTTAATATACCTATTTTAGGTTCATTTGAAGCGAGTAATATAGTGCTTTTAAACAACAGTTGAGTTAAATAAAACTACCCGGGAAGTTTAACCCAAACGCAAACCCAATCAATGGGTGTGTCCATATTTAACCCAGCATTTTTTGGCGTGTGGTATATAATGTCGGAGGTTCAGTCATTATTATTGCAGAAGTCTTCACTTTTCAATGTGTTGCAGAGGTCATGTTTGTGACTCCCTCTGGTTCTTGCGACAGGTTCAGCCCGTACGAGTGGTACGACGCCCATCCGTGTAACCCAGGCTCCGACGTGGTAGAAAACAACTTCACCCTTCTCAACAGCTTCTGGTTTGGCGTGGGCTCCCTCATGCAGCAAGGTACGTCGCTTTCACTGCAAACTCAACTTTCCAAAGACGTCAAACAAGCCAAAAAACCTGACAACAGCGTGATATGACTGTCTTCCACCCTTTACCTGTCAAAACCATGAAGTTCAGACTTTTCTGACAGTAGGAGGAAGTAGTCATCTTGCTTGTCAGTGAGGCGGGGATGAGGGGTGTCAAACATCTGTCAGACACACTGGCAAGTTAGAGGGATAACAGCAGCGTTTGTTTCCTGACACTCAGCTGCCATCAGAGACCTTCACGATTGTGAGTTTGAGGTTGGGATGACAGTCGACAGAAGAGTGTCTCAATCGCAGCACATGCACAGTGGGGCGTCTCTGTGGTTCGTCTCATCTGCGTTTGGCCAGATGTCCCCTCTCTATACGTTTTTGATTGTCACAATACAGTGTTTCATTCATTCTTCCGTAGCGCACAAGAGGTAAGGATGGAAATCGTAAGGAAATTCACAGGTTTGTTTGCCTAGAATCTGGACGAGAGTAGGCTGTTACTGTCAGGGGAATGAGCAGTTAAATCGGACAACATCCACTTCTCTTAGTGGACCAGCAATCCACTCCAGCAAAGGCAGATTTTCAAACGCTTTCATACTTTCATAAAGTACTTTGGGGAAAACGAGCTTAATGATAACACTGAAGACAGTTGAGGTTCGTTCACACCAAGGATAAATAACTATATTTGCGTCCACACCAACGAAGGATAACGGTTTATTCTAAGCTCATGCGCTGCTTGTTCTTGTTGCAGTTACACGGCTTTAACCAGCAGATGTCCTCAGCATGCTACGTTTCGAGTGAATAGCTATCGATCTAATCTCAAACTTTTTCAGCCCAAGGACCACTTTATCTTCCAATTTTTTTTCTGAGGACCACCTAACAGAATCCCACTCTGACACACCTACAAAATAGGAAGGATAAACTAAATTTAGGTTTAATATGCAACTGTTTCAAGTCAAAAACGAATTTTTCAAACACGAATGCAATGATATGATCCATTTTTTCGTTATTAAAACACACTGACGTCAACCCCCCCGCCCGCGACCCGGTGCGGGTTAAGAGCTTGCTCATCTTTTCGCGGACCACTAGGGGGCGATGGCGGACCACACTTTAAGAATTACTGATCTAATCTAACAGTGAATATCGCTGACAAAGTCAATATAGTGGAATAAAAACAACGCCTAGTCTTTCTCACTGCAGCTTCAAAGGAAGCAAGACGATGTTGTCGAAACTAGTGCCGAATCACTTTTATGTTACACTGACATAATGATCTCATCGTTAACACTTCCCATTTGTACGATCGATTGATTATCCTTGATAAGGGGGTTTGGCTTGACAAACGGTGGTGGTCTTTTTCTGGACCTCTCCGCAATGTCGTCTGCCATTTTAAATGCGCGAGACCTTGAATTAGAACGGATTCTGATTGGCTGTCAGTGTTTTATCATTGAACAGCTGGAAAAAAATTGTTCTGAAAGTGATCACAGCGATATCGTTTCTATATAGCATTATGGTTGTAGCTGTGGTGTGGACTCTGGAACGATTTTTAGAACTATATGTATATAGTTACAGTTACTTTACAGTTCTCGGATCATTTTCAGTTGGACATGACAAACACAATCTAAAGATTCAGTGAGTGAATCTATAGACTGATTCAAAGCAATGACTAAAGCCGCGCAGGAATTTTCCCCAGGAACTAGGGACTTTGTGGTGGTACTCGGTGTGTTTCGACCACAGGAACCAGGGTCTAAATGAAGGTCCGGGTAAAAATGTAAACTTTTTAAATAAAACTTTTTGAAAGTTCAGGAACTTAAAAGGGCGGGACTCTTAAAAGGGCGTTGAAGATGCTGATTGTTTGAGTTTACGCAGTATTTTATTTCAACCACCATTTTGCTATTCGAATCAACGATGGAGTTTAAAAAATACGTCCGATGGACCGCTAGCGAGGTTCATGCTTTAGCAGAAGAGCAAAATTTGAAGTGGGAACTTGAAAGCCACTCCCACTCCTGTGTCACCGGACTCTTCTTCACGGTTTTCACTGAATCAACCAAGTCTAAAGAATCATTCATATTGGTTCGCAAGTCATTACCGAACTGCAAATGGTAAATGGACTGCATTTATATAGCGCTTTCACAGACCTATGGCCACCAAAGCACTTTACAATTTTTGCCTCACATTCACCCATTCACACACACACATTCATACACCGACGACGACGTCAGCCATACAAGGCGCCATCCAGCTCATCGGGAGCAGCTGGGGTTAGGTGTCTTGCTCATGGACACCTCGACACTTGGTCAGGTGGAACCGGGGTTTGAACCACCAACCTTCCGGTTAGTAGACAACCCACATGAACCACTGAACCACTGCCGCCCCATATGAAAACTTCAGCTCTCATGCGCCAGTGAGTGTGCAATAGCAGGCATATTTTCAATCATCTTTTCAATCTTTCAATCAGCATTATCCAGGAGTTGAGGCTTCACGCAGTTCAACAGCATCTAGAGCCCAAACAGAGAAGACGACAGTATTGAATTAAACAAGTTAATACATTTAATTACTCTCTTGAATAAGAGAGAATAAATAACCAGGATACATGTTACTGGGGAACAGATTTTTATTTTTCTCACTTATTTTGAACCATTAGGTCACACGGACGATCTGAACAACTATGTATATATTTATTTTCAAGGGTATTTCATGTGATTATCTTTCTTTTTATTTCCCTACTTGTTTCTCCTGTTTAAAGTTGACCCAAGCATACCACAACTGCATCTATTTATTTTCTTTATTACTTTGTGTCATGCAGTTTTTCTCTCTTTTCACGTTCAATTAAAAGTTCACAGCGTTTCTAAAACTCTCGCCGCGGCTCTATAGACGGTGCAGTGACCGTACGCGAACCTTCAAGAATTGTTAATGAAACCAACATCATTTGGTTCCAGTATTTTAGTCATTTAATGGAACCACTTTTGAATAAGAAGTCCTAATCCGAGTTTTCATCTCAACACAACACCAAAGCGAATGGCACTTTCTCTCAAATATTATTTCCTTTAATGCCATTTTAAATATTATCTTTGGCTCTGAGCTGAGGCGCAACCTCACAGAATTAGATGGAGGAAGCTATTAAAGACACGCAGGGGTTGAAGCTGTTTTCACACCCCTCACAGGCACACATTAGCAAATGATACCCTCAAAACCAAACGGCATAATAAAGCATGCCAGGGAGTAATGAAATGTTTTACCTCATGTAAGGAGACAAATAGAAAAAAAACTCTTCCTGTGCCCACGGTGATTCTTTGCTCATGGGGAGAGCAAATCTGCTGCGCATTTCATTACGCCTGAAATCTCCACTGATGTGCATGCGATACCTGTCAGTTAGAAGCCATGCGATTGGTTGACTGGAGCCAATAGAAGTTCTCTCTGAACTCTAAAAGTTGTGTTTTTACTCCAGTTTGCATGAATGATTGGTAATGATTTATACTTTGACAGAGTTTAAAAACTGTGAACGCTTCAACTTGTGTTAGATGGTGTTAAAAATAAGATGGGCTGTTTTATTACAGCCAACGTAAGACAGCAGTACAACATAAAACGAATACGATGGTAAAACATGATGATAATTCTTCTTATTTCTTCTTTTATCTATTTGTCTGATTCTTCTAGACAGCAATGAGACATATTTTCGATTATTTTTTGTGGTCAAAACTGACCTCATTTCTGACATATTTCATCTACTGGAGACTTTCGGTACTGCGGCCAAGCGAAATCTTACTCAAAGCTAATTTGTTGAGATATCAAGCTCAAATTTGGAACACAACCTGTTTAGATTTATGGATTTTTTTAGAGTAAAAACATGTTTTTGAAAATATTTATTGAATGCATTTTTCACAACAATACATTTTTTCACTTCAACTATAATTTGCCAAGCGGCATCTTGGAAAAGAGATCAAAATTAAGTCTGCGCTCGAAAGCTTTCAAGATTAATGACAGTTTAAGTTCTATACTCAAAACGTGAATAAATGGGTTATAACTACAGTGTAAATATAATTTAGTGCCATAAAATGTTACCATTAAAGATGTAAAAACATTATTTAACTAAAATGTAATACATTAATTTCATTGAAATAATAATAATAATAAATAATAAAATAATAACAATAATCAATCAATCAATTAATCAATCGATTAATAAATCAATAAATAAATAAATTAATTATTATCATTATTATTATTATTGTTATTAATAATAATACTAATAATAATAAAATAATAATAATAAAGGACTTTTTTGACTGACATGCAAAGAGAACCATAGGGTTAAATGAAAAGAAAATGGAGACTCAAGACCATATTAGCACATCTTAAACCAGCCTAAGGTGGTTTTCTTGTCTATCTGGTCTCTCAACCATCTATTTTATAGTCAAACATTTGAGACAAATTTGAGACCTTAATGAATCAATAAAATAATCCTCTGGGAAGGATAATCTAAAAAAGGAAATCCAATAATACTGTCTCTAGAGTAAGACAGCAGGAACAACACATAAAAAATGAGATCAAATAAAACCAGACACTAAACAACTGGCACGAATACAAAATAAATGTTTCCACATGTCAGAAAATAGCAGGCAGTCGTTGTCTTAATTCTTTTCTTCGTTGTCATTTTTCAAACATCAGTTCCTGTCAGACAGGAAGCTCCTTCACGCTCGGGCACAGCGGTTCAGCTGAACTGATAAAAGCATAAAAGCACATTTTTCATGTCTGTCCAAAAATTATTCAGGTTAGACATGGCCCGCTCAACAAAAACGGATGTTTCATTGTGCAAAATGCAGATTATTACATGAAAAATGGTCTGTTTTTGCAAGTCGCTAAAGCTTGGTCGGCCGGTTTTCGAGGGGTTACGGCTGACCGGCTAAACAAGCTTTAACCAGCCAACCATTTTAGGCTGGATTCTGTTTACCACTGCTAAAATGTTAATTAGGTGACTGCTGTGCTTTATCAATTTGCTCACTTTGCCTAATCTCGAACATATCTTTATTTCCTCCCCATGCTATTGTTTAAAACATTATTGCTTTCGCACACACTGACAGCGAAAAGGCTAAGGAAGTAGCAGGCTGAATACTGAACACTAGCCTCCGGCGATGAGCCGCACTGAGACTTTCTTCTTTTCGAGAGGAAGGTGGGAATGTTAAGTGCAGGTAATTATTCTCATTGGGAAATGCTTTAACTTCGGCCGGGCTGATGTGTTTCAGCGCTTCTGAAAGAAATAGCGGGACAGGGAAAAGCAGGTCATCATAATTAATATCACTCTGAAGCAAACCCACAGAGAATAACCCACAGACGGCCACAGTTTAGCAACTTTGCCTTCCCTACTTTTACACAGCGATAAGCAGATGTTTAGCTTCAGCGTTATGCTGGAAAATCTGTCAGCTGGTTGTTTGCCGTGACATCAGCGTTTCTTTAATAGCCTGCACACTGAAATGTGATAAAGGAACATACAAAAAAGCAAGGCAACAAAGCAAACAGCCTCTCCCACAAGAGCCGATTTGATTCTGTATGTCGTGGCAAAATGATTTTATTAAAAAAAAAAAAAAAAAAAAAAGTTTGTCAACTCTACTTGTATTTTAGCCAATACAGAGCTGAGTGAAGGTGAACTGTGAATGTGTGTGTGTGTGTGTGCTTGTTTTCATGATTTATGAGGACACAAATGTGTAAAATGATATGGGTGTTACACTGATATTATGACGTAAACATGTTTTATGAGGACATTTCGTGACTCCTCGTATTTAAAGTAGCTTTAAAAACATACTAAACAATGTTTTATTAAAAATGTAAAAATGCAGAATGTTTTCTGTGATGGGTAGGTTTAGGGGTAGGGGTAGTGTAGGGGGAGAGAATGTACAGTTTGTACAGTATAAAAACCATTACGCCTATGGAATGTCCTCACTAAGATAAAAAATCAAACCTGTGTGTGTGTGTGTGTGTATTCCCTACGTTACGAGGACCAAATGTCCCCACAGGTATAGTAATACTAGTAAATTTTGATCTTGTGGGGACTTTTTTTGATCCCCATGAGGAAACAAGCTTATAAATCGTACAGAATTATCTTTTTTGAAAATCTAAAATAGCAGAATGTTTTCTGTGATGGGTAGGTTTAGGGGTAGGGGTAGTGTAGGGGGACAGAATGTACAGTTTGTACAGTATAAAAGCCATTACGCCTATGGAATGTCCCCATAAACCATGAACACACAATGTGTGTGTGTGTGTGTGTGTGTGACGCTCAGGGGTTTGCAGTTTTCTAGCTTGTCATTGCAGTGTTGACCGGCTCCCATTCTGAAGGAACTCTCTGTTTGTCCATCTTTGCTGTGTTTATTTGGTTTGTCTCTGAGTCTCTATCTATTTGAGATGAGCTGCTGAATGAACTGATACTTTAGAGAGATAAGGTTTGTCTGAGATTAAAAAGTATATTGTGGTATCATTTTGAACAGTATTTTGCTAAAACTTTTAACAATGTACAGTGCTGTGCAAAAGTCTTAGGCCACCATTAGATCTTGTTTTTTAGCATTGATATAATGACCACATCAAATATATTTCTCAGTCTCTTTAATGGAATTTAACCATAAAATACAGTAAGAAAAAAAACAGAAGAAAAGTATTTATTGGCCAGCATTTAGTGGCTCTCTTTAACCTAAATGAGATGGAAAAGGACTGGAGGACTGGTTTTTGCTTAAGAAACATTTTTTTTTTTGTGTGTGTGTGTGTGTGTGTGTACATATTTCCTGTATTTTCTGTTTGTATCATAATAAAGAGACTTAAAAGTAAATATGAATGGCCATTAAAACATTGTTAAAACAACAAAGCTGGTTGACTTTAGCACAGTAATGTACATTGATTTTTTTTTTTAATAGAAAAATATCTATATACACTCAAGTTGGATTTACTTAATAAAGCAGTGTCAAGTGGTCCAACACAACTATATTAAGTAATCTGTACTCATAACAGTTTAGTTGTATGAAGAAATGCGCATGTAGTCCAATGTGGGTCAATATCCGGTCACTATGATTCTCAAATTCATCTGAGAGCATGCTGATAACAGGATCATATCAGTTATTGTATTAATGTTAAAATAATGTCCACTCTTAACAGAAAACATGACGCATGTATTATTGCACATCATGCAAAGAAAATTTTGTATAGGCCTATTATATTTCAAATTACAGTACTGGTCAAAAGATTGGACACATATTACTAATTTTAATGTCATGCTCATCACGCCTGCATTCATTTAATCAAAAATACAGGAAAAAAATATTGTGAAATATTATTACAATTTTTTTTAATATACCCTTAAAATATAATTTATTGATGTGAAGCAAAGCTGAATTTTCATCATTCATTGTGAACAGAAGCTTTATTGATATAACACTAGGCTATTTCTCTGTAAACATTCATGTTACCTCTATGACATTGTATGTATTATATTTGTCATATTATAGAGCCTAGATGTCAAAGTGCAGTTTAATACGTTGCTAACACGTTTTGTTTCAGTATTTATTGCGTATTTCAGTCGATTTCACTCATCTTAGGATAGCAAGATAGGTTGGGAGCAGCAAATATGGCATGATTACTGATGCTGAGTTATGTGTGGCAAACGAAACGCACGTCTGCCCCATTCATTCACACTGAGACACACAAAACTTGCAGGATTCATATTTAAACATCCTTTTATATGGTTTAATATTCACAGACACTATATCGTGATCAGGGCTGGGTAGGTTACTTTTAAAATGTATTTCACTACAGATTAAAAAGTAAACATGCTTTAAAAAGTAATTTGTAACGTATTTCGTTACATTACTCAAGTTTAGTAACTTAATCTAAATACTTTAGAATACTTTGGAATACTAATAAGTGTGGAACAAACACAAAAAAGGTCATTGCAAGTTTTTTTCCCTCAGAATTGCGTGATATAAAGTTGCAATTGTGAGTTATAAAGGCAACATTATGAGATAAAAACTCGCAATATTGAGAAAAGTCAGAATTATGAGATATAAACTCACATTTTAAATTCACATTTGCAAGAAAAAAAGTCAGTATTGCAAGTTTATATCTCCCAATTTTGACTTTATAACTTGCAATTGTGAGTTTAAATCTTGCAATTCTGAGAAAAAGAAGTCAGAATTGTGAAATGCAAACTCACAATTGTGAGGGAAAAAACAAATAGTGAGAAAAAGTTGCAGTGACGAGTGAATTATAAAATGACTCACAAAACATGAAAACAGTCGTGGATCATCAGGTCATGACAGGACAGTTCAGTTGACTGTTGGACAATTTTAATATAAATTCAGTCATTTTGTCTTGTTCAGGACAGAACTAAATAAAAATAACAACATTTTTATGATCCTCTTAAAAGTATTAAAATGTTGATGAAACTTAACTCCTCTTTTTCAGACGGTCAGAGTCAGAGAATCACCAATCGCTGTTTAAATGACATTAAAATTCAAAGTAATCACTTTGGTAATCTAAAACACTTTTCAGATGTAACTGTAATCTGATTACCACCCATTTAAAATGTAACTGTAATGAAATACAGTTGCTCAAATTGTGTATTTTAAATGCGTAACTAAGTTCATCAAATTAGCAAATTACTAAATCCAATCCCTGTTTTGTATCAGAAAGCCATATTTTGATTCGAAACCCCATAACATGTTCCATTTCCATTCAGTCATTTTTAAAGACCGAGGAGAAGTTATCTTGGTGAAACCTCCAGACATTTCATATCTCTGAAAAGAGTGTGCTCTTCACAGCACGTCCAGATTCGGATGGTGTCCGAGTAATTCACTAAAATATAATGTCCTCGTAAATATAAACTAAAAGTCTTGAAGCCGAAGTGTTTTTATGTAATCATTTGCTGATGCGTTTAATTTCTGTTCAGGTTCAGAACTGATGCCTAAAGCTCTCTCCACTCGAATCATCGGAGGAATCTGGTGGTTCTTCACCCTCATCATCATCTCCTCCTACACAGCGAACCTGGCGGCCTTCCTCACCGTCGAGAGGATGGATTCGCCCGTGGACTCGGCTGATGATCTGGCCAAACAGACCAAAATAGAGTACGGCGTAGTCAAAGATGGAGCTACAATGTCCTTCTTTAAGGTACAACCCTCTGAAATGATGGATGTCAGTTTTGCAAGATTATACTCACTATTTGTGATATATTTGACATGTTGTTTATTCCATGAAGCTTGACGCATTTGTCACCAGGGTCGAGAACAACTGCAGAATGTTAACAGAATTTTTTTTTTTTTTGAAAGACAGCTTCGGCAACTTTTCAAAAAAGGAGGAACTTTCCTATTCTTGAGTGGTGCGCAGAGAGGAAAAGAATCAATACAATTTCACAGAAGAATTTTTTTAAGCTTTTCCAGTTAGATCTTAATTCCCACTGTAAAAGCAAATTCTCCCATGCTCTCACTTCTCCTCCATGTTTGAAGTGTTCCTTCATAATGATTTTTTATTTATTTATTTTTTGTATTATTATTCCAAAGTTTCAACTTTTGCCTGCAGGGTTTTACTTTTTCACAGCTTTGAATTTTCACTCTCTGATGCTGCGGTGCCGAGCAGAGAAAAATGTACCAGGTTTTCCGAGTGTCTTTTACTCCAGTGATTGCTTATTCATACATTCTTTCAAAATATAGGCTGCTTTCTTGTTTTCTGCTGATGTTGTAATATTTTCAAATGCGACTTCTATAAGTAACCTTGCTCCAAAACATACATTTGCATTTTTGTTTTGATCGTTATCTTAAATTTCTATCAATCCCATTTTTACACTCCAACGAATTAGGCTCGCTTTGACATTTAGTGCTCATGGTTCCTTTGATCGTGCGTCCTGATTTCAGCATTAAAATGAAGATCACAAAAACAGGTGTTTGCAATTAAAATATCAATCTGTCACTCCCTGAACACCTTCAGTTCTGCTTGTTTTCTGAAACTTCAGCTGTGGTATTTCAGCGAGCGTACCTGCTCAAATGTTAATTTAACATTTTATCAAGAGTAATCAAAGAGCACTCGCGCTTGTTCATTTTCTTGGGTCACTTGAAATGTTTCATGGAATTGAGCCAACAATTATCTGCGATTAGCTATGGTTTCTTATGTGACCTCCTTTAAAAAACCATGAAATGCCATTTAAACTGAGTGCTAATCGTGATGTTAAAGTTTCATTATCCCGAGACCGCAAACCACACACACACGATTGGTTCCACTTCTAATTCAGAATGTAGTTCTTTATGAGGAGACTCAATGTTCAGCACTACTCTAATTTTTGCAGATGTAGTATACATGTCTTTACCTTTATTTATACAAAACTATACATACATTTTACTGGAGTTTTTAGCTGAAATGAACACTACTGGCAGAAAAACACCAACAGCCTTTATTCTTTTTCACACAAGTTCTTATTACAGGGGCTGATTATCAATAACGAAATGTTTTTACCTCAAAACACTTTTACCATAGTCCGTAATTTGTAAACTAATACTGTAACGAAGTTCGTTTATAAGGGAAGAAGGAGGCGCGAACAGGCGAACATTAAGCATAACTTTAATAAACTCAAAATAAACAAACAACAAAACAAAAATAAAATGGCGGCAGTTCCTCACGGCGACTGCCACCCACACAAACATAATAACACACAACATAAAATCCAGGCCTGGTCCTCTCTCGTCCTTCACTGTCGTCGCTCCTCTTTTATGCTTCCGGAGCTCCTCCGTGAGAGACACGAGACCGGTGTAGCGCGCAGCTGACGCTCATTATCACTCGCGTCACCGGCCTCGCGCCGTTCCCTCACGGCTCTCGCTCGCCCTGCTCGTCACAAACACGTTTTCACATTTGCATCACATAATCAGCTCTATATGTGTGGCTTTTCTAATATAGTAAACTTGCTCGGAAGCTCACCTGGTACAACGAAGCGCACAAAGCTAAAATGGCACAGTTGTTTTTTTGTTTATTTGTTTTCTATCTCTTTAACACTGTCAGTTAGGTTTAGGGTGGCATGTTTGTCTATTTACACCAAATGCAAATACCCTGACTTGTTGGCAGAGGCTATTTATACTAACTCCGCCCACCAAAGTCTGATGTAACTAGACAAAATTACAAAAGAAACCTGTCTGATAACAGGATCAGTGGTGTGGAGAGCGAGACAGCTGGTGTTCGATTTTAATGTGACCAAGCCGAGTTTTAATCTGCCTTTTTCCGACCTCATTCTTCTCTCTTTTCCCATTGCACATCAGCTCGTAGCTACAAATTAAACAAAAAATGAAGTGCCTAACAGCTATTTAATAGTGCGAATAAAGTGTTTATCGGTAAGGTTAGGGGTTAGAGCAGGGGAGGAACAAGTAATGTCCCAATAAGGCAGCATCCATTCGTGATTTTAATATATATAATCATATACGCTGAATGTGTTGTTATTACTGCATATAGTTTTATAATATATCGCAATACACCGAGGTGCAAATAGTATCTGCCACTATCTCCACTAACGTATGTAACTACTATTTACTTTTTTTGTTGTTGTTGTTGCAATTTAGACTCAGTGTAAATAGGATCTGTCGCATTTTGCACTTTGTGTAAATAGCCGCTGCCTATTTTCAAACACGACAGAGAATGCCATATTCACACTCATATGTTTCAGATAAAACTAAACACTCAATTTAGCTCCACTCACGGGAGATTACAACGTGAAACTTGCTACAATGGATGCAATATCATTTTGCAAAAGAAAAAAATGAACACACAAACATCTATTTTTAAAGGCAACAAACATGAAACCTGCATGTGCAATGGAGAAAAAAATTATATCAGTTATAACGCCTCTTTCCACATGTTCCGCAATGTTCCAGGACCGACGCATTTTAGGTTTTGCATAAATGTTGGCAGAGTCACATATTCCCAAAGAGCCACTTTTGCAACCTCGTTTCCCACAAAGCAATATAATAAACTTAAAGTCAACTTGACTTTATTTTTGCATTCTGCTTCACACATAATTTTCAGAAATATAACTGTCAGTACTGAAAATTATTCCGCAGGTAGTAGGCCAGCATTCAGTTTGCAACATTTATGTACAGTAAAACGAGCACAGCTGTGGTGGAAGCAGCATTATAACTGCCATAATCCAGTGAACACAGTGACTGTTTAATCTAGGAAGTGTCAGCTGTATCACTCCGGTTGCTTATTCATTCTTGTGCAGTCCAACGCTGAAGCCAATTCCCAGCCACTTTCAATTATATTGAGAGACACCAGGGAAAATAGCGTTTGAAGGGGGAGGAACAATAACAGGTGCTCAAGGTTAAGAGAACAGCGCCAACACCAGCATGCCGTAGTGTGAAGCTGGAAAGTGTCACTGTAATGGAGCCAAGACTCAGGAGGAGGAAAATGTCCTTTTCTAAGGATGTATGTTGCAGTGAACCGGACCTAGTATACTTTCTGCGTGAATGGTATGATTTACAGTTGGAAGATAGCAAAACACAGTCACATGACGATTGTGCAAATTTGTTATTTTACACAAAAGAAGAAAGGTTGAATTAAAGCATTTCAGTTTAAACAGGTATTCATAGGTACTTATGAAATGACAACAGTATGTAATTGCATACATTGTGGATTCAAATTAGCATGCAGCTTCAGTTTTGCAAGCGTCGGTTATTTTGCACAAAATAAGCACAGGGCAAATTGTTTCTGCTTGATCAGCGAGCATTTAACAGACACTTTTATTCAAAGCAACAAATAGAACATTTATTAAAAGTTCAGTCCCCCTGGAGTAACCTGAGGTTAAGTGTATTAATGAAGGGCACAGAGGTGAAAATGCTGAAATCAACATTAGATACAGTAAAACACCAACAAATTATATCCCTTTTCGCAGAAATGTTGATTACAGGGGCAGGTTGTCAATTAATAAAGACTGCATGATATGTAAACTAACACATTTTAACCTTTGCATCACATAATCAGCTCCATATGTTTAGATTTTCTATTGTAGTAAAGTTGCTCAGAAGCTCACCTGATACACGTGTGATGTGAAAGTACGAGTCACAACACTCGATAAAATAGTTAAAAGACTAAAATGACAAAAAGCTAAAATGATATGGCTTCTACAAATGTATTTTTATACCATGTTTGATTTTGTTAACATCATCGGTTAGGTTTAGGTAGGGCGGTTCGTTATTTTCAAGTCAAGTCACCTTTATGTTTATAGCGCTATATACAATAAGCCTCACGAGTCTGGATAAAACAAGAATCACGATTTTTTGGTTTCAAATAGAGATCACGATTCTCCCACGATTCTGAATATACAACCAAACAAAATAACAGGTTCTGACAAAATATAAATTGCTGGAAAATGTTTGAATGAATTTTTTTTTTTTTTTTTTTTTTTTTTAATTCAATGACTCATTAATAAATACTTGTTTCATTACTGGATGAATCAGTGTTTTTGAACGAATCTTTTAAATGAATGATTCAATGCCAAAAAAAATTTAAGTCACTTGTCGCCACCTTGTGGAATAAGATGTAATTGATACAACCGTTATTGGACGTGCCAAGTTCGTTTCAAAAGGTAGTTTGCTCTATTTTGATCGCTATCGTAGACTTCAGTGTTTATATACTAACTTCTGGGATAATCTGAATATTTGTAACGCACAAATAACTACTGTGTGGTTCAAATTTATATTTTGTCAAAGGTTTAATAGACGCGGACGAAACGTTGTCTTTAATAAAATAAGATTGCGTGAGTGCTTGAATCGAGATCGCAATCTTTTTACGATTAATCGTGCAGCTCTACTTCACAGTAATAAAGAGGAAAATAAACGTAATCACGCATGAGGCATATTGAGTTCTTGCTGTAGAGCAGCTTTACCCTTCATATAGCTTTGACCCTTCACAAACAGTTTGATTGACAGGCAGTCTGACCAATCATAACCCAGAATCCACCATTTTGTGAGACAAAGCAGCCAGAGGAGTTGGAGATGGACGACAGAGCGCATGGCTTGTCAGGCAAAGCAACAGTAACTAAAGGGGGCGGGTCTTCGCAAAGGGACCCTTCGCAAAGCCCCGCCCCCTTTAGTTACTGTTGCTATGTCCGACAAGCCATGCGCTCTCACGCCACACATCATGTTCTCACGCAGTGAAAAATACATCGCGGAGCAAAGAGGACACTGACAATGTGTGAATTAGTTTCATATTTAAAATATTGTAATTTTTTAAAGAAGTTTCAACAATAAATGGCGTCTAGTGTGTGTTTAATGTGTGGTGACAGATCGCTGTAGCTCCTCGTGAACCGATCATCTCTTCATACTAGTTCATTTATAGCATCAAATAAACATGAATGAACATCAGAAGGAATGTTGTTTCAAGCGCGGAAAGACGTGAGGACACCAACGTTAATCTACTAACTCCCATGACTGCTTTGTTGGACAAAATGGCGGATTCAGGGTTATGATTGGTCAGATCGCCTGTCAATCAAACTGTTTGCGAAGGGTCAGGTATGAAATCAGTTAAATTCAGCCATAAGCATCTGTTTAAAAGACAGTAGTGTTGTTAATCAATCGAGCATTAACCTTTCAGCGCCATTCACTAGATGTTTCATTTCTGAACTACCACAATACGTACCACAACCAGCGCAAGATTTAAGTACCAGATTCAGCATTTTTAATCCTCCAGTGTGTATAACAACCACACGCTACTTTACACAGTAAAAACCCCAGAGTTAAATCAACTCTGCTCAGATAACATTTGGTCCCTCTCTCTATATAGCGTTAAAGTAACACTGAAGCAGAGTTAAAGTTAATGAGATAATTAAGCAATTAATTAAGTGATGATTGAACATTAATGATGAACACCTGCTGTTAACAAGCAGAATCACTGAAGAAAAGAGAAACACAAGAACAACAACTGACTTCAACTAATTTCCTGAACAACTGAACAACTCTGCTTCAGTGTTACTTTAACACCATTTAGAGAGGGACCAAATGTTATCTGAGCAGAGTTGATTTAACTCTGGGGATTTTACTGTGTAGATTGCTGGAAAACCGATGCAGTTATTTTAAGGTGTCATTGTTACTGTGTAATTATATATTGGAGTACAGAATAATATTAATTAACAACATGTACTTACTATAGGGTTATAGGGTAGGATAAGGGTTTGGTTGAGTTTTAGTGGCATGTAATTATACTGTAAGTACACTATAAAATAAAGTGTTACCAATGATGCTTCCCTCTTTCAGAAATCAAGAGTGTCTACATTTGAGAAGATGTGGGCTTTCATGAGCAGCAGACAGAGCACGTCGTTCGTCAAGTCCATTGAAGATGGGATTCAGAGAGTGTTAAAGTCAGACTACGCCCTGCTTATGGAGTCAACGACCATCGAGTATGTGACGCGCAGAAATTGCAATCTCACGCAGGTCGGCGGCATCATCGACAGCAAAGGTTACGGCATCGGCACCCCGAAAGGTAAAAACGCTGTTATAACGTGGATTGTTTTGGTTCTGAATTCGGATGAGCCACAATATAAGCGGTTGTAATATGCTAATATATGCAGACCGATGACTATAACTAAAGTAGCTCATTAATATTAACTTATTGTAAAATGTTAGCGCTAAATCTGAATCACACACACACATATATATATATATATGAACCTAATGAAATTTAAGTGAAGTTCTATTCACCTCCATTGATATGCATGTGAATCAAAATTAAAGTTTGGTGGAATCTGACCTGTGAATTTGCATAGCAAGACATTTGATCAATAGACGATGCATATAAACACATACTGACCTCTGAATTTGTAAAATTAAAAGCGGTGTAGTTTGCAGTGTTGAGAGCTCTGAAGTGATTTTACATGCTTAAAGCCTTGTGTGACCGTGGCAGTGTTCATTAAAAAACTGAGCGTGAAATGGAGTGGGTTACACAGTGTATACAATGCTTTGTTGAAACTCCTCTCCTTTCAAGTGTGGAGTTGGTGTCAGAATGTTAAAGCAAACTATTTATTTATTTATTTATTTATTTTCCTCTCTCTTGGTGTTATATGAGAATTTCAAATTCAAAAAGAGAGTCTGTAAAAGATGTGCTCCACCAAAAAGAGTCACTAAAATCTTTAGGGCTGCCCTCGATCAGTCGAGTCATCACACGTTTATGTTAATAAGCCATAAATCATAATATCCAGCTTTTAATTGCCTATAATTGCTGTTATTGTGAGTTTACAGAAATAAAAGTAGACATTTTGCATTACTCTTATCTCTATGCAGGATTGGGGAGTAACGAAATACAAGTCACTTAGTTACGTATTTAAAATACAACATTTGAGTAAGTGTAATTTCATTACAGTTACATTTTAAATGGGTGGTAATCAGATTACAGTTACATCTGAAAAGTGTTTTAGATTACCAAAGTGATTACTTTGAATTTTAATGTCATTTAAACAGCAATTGGTGATTCTCTGACTCTGACAGTCTGAAAAAGCCGTTTCATTTCTGTTCAGAAGTTTCATTTCCTTGCAGAATATGCAACATTTTAATAGACATTTGTAAAAAAATAAGAGGGATCATGAAAATTGCATGTTATTTTTATCTAGTACTGACCTGAATAAGATATTTCACATAACAGATGTTTACATGCTCCACAAGACAAAATGACTGGATTTATATATAATCCATAGATTTTTATATATATATATATATATATATATATATATATATATATATATATATATATATGATTTTAGTTGTTTAGTTACTTGATATTCCAATGAAGATTACCATGCATTAATGAATTTATTCCAGGCTCGCCGTACAGGGATAAAATCACAATTGCTATCCTCGGTATCCTGGAAGATGGCCGTCTTCACATGCTCAAAGAGAAGTGGTGGAGCGGCAGCAGCTGTCTGGACGACGAGCGGTATGAGACGGGTCCCATGGGCATCCAGAATCTGGGCGGCATCTTCATTGTGTTGGCTTCTGGTCTGGTGCTGTCGGTGTTTGTGGCTATAGGAGAGTTCATCTACAAACTGCGAAAAACTGTAGAACGTGAACAGGTGAGACTGACTGGAAGTAGCAACTATAATGTGACCTGACTAATAAAAAAAAAAATTATCGGTGAGAGTTAATAGTGAGAGTTAACCCTTGTAATGGAATGTAATGTAGATGCTTTTTGCATTCCTGGGTCTGTTTTGACCTGGCGGAACGTATGTTTATAAAAAAAGTCATAACTTAATATTTTTCATATTGTCTCTGATCAGTAACTTCTCTTTATTGAGTTAATGTACAATTTTTAAGAATGTTACTGTGTTTTTACCAATGCTATTACTACATTCCCCCCCTTTTTATTAATTAAAAAATTGAGAAGTTCTTCAAATTTTAGAGCAAAAACAAATGTGATACAAGAAAAGATATTTTTTCGATATTTATGAGAAATTCTATTTGAATATATCTGCGAGCGAGAGCCGTGAGGGAACGGCACGAGGCCGGTGGTGCGAGTGATAATGAGCGTCACCTGCGCGCTGCACCGGTCTCGTATCTCTCACGGATGAGCTCCGGAAGCATAAAAGAGGCCATTCCCTCACGGCTCTCGCCCGCCCTGCTCGTCACAATATTATTATCTAAAAACTTTAATAACATATAATGTGAGAATTACCCATGTGCATTTTTATGTACCTCTTCTGCGTCAAAACAGACCCGAATGCGATAAGAGGGTTAAGACATCAAGCTTGAAACCGCAATGCTCTAGCAACCACGCACAATTGAACATCACGCAATCTCCTTCCAAATCTCGCATAACAACACCCTAGCAACCTCCCACTTTAGCCCAGCAACACCCAGAAGGCCCTAGCGCGTGCCTAGCAACCTTACACGGTTACACATGCAGCCTCACCGATTTCAGACATGCTGAAATGAAGACGTTCAGCACAATGACTAAAGCTGAGTGTTCGTTCACACCTGATAACATCACAGATGGATCTGCTATTTGAGTGAAGAGATGAATAACTGATCGAACATCAAAAAGCATAGCAAGCAAATCGCAAATCACTTCCTTTTTATGTAGACACGTCTCACAGATAAGATGCCAGTGCTGGAGGTTGACATTTAAACCTCTTTGATCATGTATTTGAGTGTAAAAGCATGTTAAAAAATGAGAATATTTTTATCGCACATCCCACCTCAAAATGAATTATATTCCCTGCTGCACTGGAACATTGTGTTATTTTTCCATACGTGTTGGAAGTTATTTTAAGGGTTGGTTTTGGTCTTGTTGATTGAGAAGTAGCTGCAACATCATTTTGCTTGTCAAAAAGGAAGAAAAAGGAAACGCACTTAACACTGAAGGAAATTAAAACTTTCACTCTAAAAATACTCTGTTAAAAAGTTGGGTTAAAAAATGGACAAACCCAGCGATTGGGTTGTTTTGACCAACATGGTGGGTACCTTTTATTTAACTCAACTATTGATTAAAAATTACTATTTGTCTGGCTTAAAATGAACCCAAAATAGGTTTGAAATTAATATATATATATATATATATATAATAACCCTTATACATTACTAGAAGCAACAGTAATAATCAAAATGTGAACATTTATTAATAAGCAATTTAATAAATGTTTACTAATTGTTAATTTATAAAAAATTATAATAAATAATTTCCAAACTTTTTTTGGGTTCATTTTAAGCAAGCAATTTTTAAACAATAGTTAAAACAACCCAATCACTGAGTTTGTCCATTTTTTAACCCAACTTGGGTTATTTTTAACAGCATTTTTTAGAGTGTTGATAACGGTCCAATTCTCACTATTAACTATCTGTGAACTACTGATTGTGCTTAAATAAACCCCTAATTACTGCTTATTAATAATTAGTAAAGTAGTTTTAAAGCGATAGGATTAAGAATGCATAATAAGTCATTAATATTTGCTAAATAAACAGCCAATATTTTAGTGATATGCATGCTAAAAAGCAAGTTAATCACTAGTTAATAGTGAAAATTGGAACATAAACTTTTTGCATTCATTTTAGACGCATTCAATTTATTTATTTATTTATTTTTTTTAAATTATATAAATGAAAGAGTCCTGGAAAAAATATCTATCATGGCTTTCACAAAAATGTTAAGCAGAAAATTATTAATTTTTGATAGTTCACATGACACTGAATACTGGAGTATTTGGAGTGCTATGCATCACAGGAATAAATTACTTTTTAAAATATATTCACATACAAAACAGTTATTTTAATTTGTAATAAAATTCCACAATATTCCAGTTTTTCTGATAAAAAACGATGAACATACGAGATTTCGAAATCAGGGCTAAAAGAGCAGATATTTAACTGGCCGGCACTCGGTTAGCACCAAAACGGACGTGAACGTACTTACTTCCTCTTTTCTCTGTATCCTCCCCCCACCATGTCCCTTTTTTTCCATCAAGAGGTCTTTCTTCAGTGCGGTGATGGAAGAGATCAGACTGTCGTTCACGTGCGAGAGACGGGTGAAACACAAGCCCCGCCGCCCGCCGCTGGCCATGGTGAAGACGGACGCGGTGATCAACATACACTCCTTCAACGACCGTCGCCTGCCAGGAAAGGACAACATGAGCTGCAACACCGCAATGACGCCCGTGTTTCCATGACTTGCCTGGGCGACGGCCAGCTGAGGCACGTCCCCGGCGCCGTGCCGGAGAGCAGGGACTACGGCTCCGAGATGATTACGGCATTCACCATCAACCGCAGAGACATCCGACACCAAATGGCCAGTCAGAACGGTGGCAGTAGCAGCAAACCAGGTAGTGACCACATCCTCAAACCAATGTATCCCACCATGCCATTGCGAGAGGGAGGCCGATCGGTATCCTTCCTGTGAGAGCCAACCACGTCTGCGAAACTATCCGAGTCTGATGTTTACAAGCGGCACTCAAAAGACTCGAAGGAGCCCCCCGATCAAATGAAAATATACGTTTCTCATCGGAACAAAGTGAAAATGCGGAAAAGAGGCTTTTTTGGAGCATGGCAATAAATGAACAGAAGCGAATGGGAGTAGTTTTCTTAGAGTATCATTTATAGCACATCAAATTCATTTCGAAGAGTTCTGACGATTTATCCTTTGATTTCGTCAAAAAGCTGTGGCGTTTCGGTGGGGGCGGCAAAACGAACGTCTCTGTGAACGCGATGTACATTACAGGCAAGCGTCGGACCGTAGGAACAGTTTAGTTTAATACGCTGTGACCTGCTAGAATTGTAGAAAACCCTTAGACTGCAAGTTCCCGGAGGCTACAGAGAGTGTCCTTTTGCTCACGGAAATGCACAAATAAACAGGGTTGATTTCATTCGAGCCACCTAAACAAATTGGAAAACGAGTAACGGTTCTGTACGGCAGTTTTGAGCAAGACTCGCAGCCATTTTGATTTATTTCGTGCTTCGCACATTGCCAGCAGATGTTTTTATTTTGTTATTATTATTTTTGTTTTCTTTTACACAGCGAGATCTAATGGTAATGACGGATAAACACAAGAGTTGCCAAAGATCTGTCGTCCAAATGGATTTAGACACTTGAAACGCAGCTTCCCCCGACAGTGACACTTTGCCTCCGCTGTGTTTGTTAAATGAGTTATTCCTGAGAATCACAGAAGAATACTCGCTTCACACGGTACGTACAGACGAATCAACACAAAACACAGAGCTTGCCATATGGTGAAGAGCTAATACAAAGGAAACAAAACATGAGCGAGAACGTCTTTCGCCGTGTGTCTGTTCGACGTTGGCTTTTTCCATCTGCATCTGCGTTGTCAGCTTGTTTGAGGTACAGCGTTTGTAGATGGTGTGGCCTCCGTCAAGACATTCAATCAGAAAACATCTAGGTGTTTTATTGTTACTATCATTCCATCTTCTACTGTTGTCAGGTTAATAACAAAAAGCGTACTTTACTAAAAACAAACTCAATATATTTGCTTAAAGGGGACCTATTATGCAAATTTCACTTTTATAAGGTGTTTGAACACTGATGTGTGTCTGCAGTTTTTACCAGCCTATAATGGTAAAAATCCACCCATTCCTTTATATATATATATAAATGGGGAGTAATGAAATACAAGTAACTTAGTTACGTATTTAAAATACAAAATCTGAGTAAAAAAAACTGTATTTCATTACAGTTACATTTTAAATGGGTGGTAATCAGATTACAGTTACATATGAAAAGTGTTTTAGATTACCAAAGTGATTACTTTGAGTTTTAATGTCATTTAAACAGCAATTGGTGATTCTCTGACTCTGACCGTCAGAGATGTTTTCGACTGTTTTCATGTTTTGTGATAGTTGTTTGTGAGTCATTTTATAATTCACTCGTCACTGCAACTTTTTCTCACAAATTGCTTTTCCCTCTCAATTGTGAGTTTGCATTTCACAATTCTGACTTCTTTTTCTCAGAATTGCGAGATTTAAACTCACAATTGCAAGTTATAAAGTCAGAATTGGGAGATATAAACTTGCAATACTGACGTTTTTTCTTGCAATTGTGAATTTAGTTTGTGAGTTTATATCTCATAATTCTGACTTTATAACTCGCAATTGCAACTTTATATCACGCAATTCTGTGGGAAAAAGTCTGAGAATAAAACTTGCAATTGCCTTTTTTGTGTTTGTTTCACACTTATTAGTATTCCAAAGTATTCTAAAGTATTTAGATTAAGTTACTAAACTTGAGTAATGTAACGAAATACGTTACAAATTACTTTTTAAGGCATGTATTTTGTAATCTGTAGTGAAATACATTTTTAAAGTAACCTACCCAGCCCTGGAGATATATATATATATATATATATATATATATATATAATTCCGATAAATCAGAAGCAGTCTCTTCAAACTAGCTGATTCAGAATCTCCCCTACGATGACATCATCATAGGGAGAAGCCCCGCCCGCAACCAGTGACCCTGGTGTGCCCTATTGTAGCAGCTGGAGTTTTACCATAGTCATTACAAGGCTTGTATTTTGTCATGCACCAATGAACATCATCTCCACAGACTCCCGACCATCCGAGTCACTGAGAACATTGTGGTTAAATTTTATTTTTGAAGGAAATGTCCCGAAGAAACTAAGTAAAGCCAATCATTTTACGCTAAACTGCCTCACAAACGATGTTCTGGATTTTCACAAAGATTGATTCTGGAGGATGGGTCAATACACAGCACTCGTTGCTCAAACTTCATATCCAGGATCTCACAAGCTATTAAAATTATCGCAAACAAGAGTTTCCTAATTAGAAATTGCACATGAACTGGTGCGTGAGATTGTCCTGTTTTGTTGTTGCCGGTATGACAGAGAATGAGTTCTGGAAAGGGGGCTGGGAGCAGCAGCTCATTTGCATTTAAAGGGACACACTCAAAAATGGTGGCAGTTTTAACATGCTATAACAAATGATCTGTGGGGTATTTTGAGCTAAAACTTCACATACATATGGGCACACCAAAAGTGTATTTTACATCTTGTGAAAAGGGGCATAATAGGTCCCCTTTAAAGGAATACTTTCCAAAACTGGTGATTTTTCTTCCCTGAGACACAAAATGAGATATTAGGCAGAATGTCCAAGCCGCACTTTTCCACACAATGAAAGCTGATGGTGATTTATATCGACACGCTTTTAAAAAAGCATAAAAAGCACCATAAAAAATAGTCCAAGATTAGATGTCAAAACCCTGATTCAGCAAATCTCAGTAAGCGTATGTAGTATGGACTATTTTTACGGTGCTTTTGTTGTTATTTTTGTTCTTTGGCAATGTAGATCACCACCTGCTTTCATTGCATGGAAAAGAGTAGCTCAGACATCATTTGGTCTTCACAGAAGAAATAAAATGATATAATCATTAGCAAGCTCTGAGAAAATGCTCATTTGTGGATGAATCTGCGTGTACTCTGCTTATTATTTTGCATTTTTTTTAACCCATAATATCATGCCTAAATCTTGACCATGTGATCGTCAGATGCTGAAGGTGATTCCATTGATAATATGGGTGATATTTCTCAACATTTCTCATATTCATTGTGCAGGACTATTCTCTTTATGTATTTGAACTCGACGTTACGATCTCGGATGATCAGGACGTCAGGCGAAAGAGGGTAAAAGACTTTCACATTTGCGTATTTGAGTCTTCTTCCAATGAAGAGAGTCAACAAAGACGGCTACAGTCAATTGCAATACGAGCATGTTAAACATCAAAACTGCAATACAGATGTGCGGTACTGGACCCTCTCATCTCTGAACGTGGCAAATTTTCAGACGAGCGTTTAGTGACAGTTCATAGTCGAAATACATCCGTGACGGTTTTCCATGTGTCGTCTACATGTGGGAAACCCTACTAAGCGTTCTCGTGATGAGGTGTAGGTGCTAAGAGTCTTCACCCGCTGCCCGCCCGCGGCAGCTCGACCAATCACAGGCCTCCGTGAGGTCAACCTAACGGACAGTGTCGAAAAACAAAAGCAAAAACGAGAGAAAAAAAAAAAAGCATTTTTGTGTTTTTATGGTGAATTATGTATCGACCAGAATAACTTCATGTGACTCGATGTTTCTTTGGTGAAAGCTCATTGTATATGTGTTATTCAAATTCTGTGTAATTTTAACACTCTCTTGCAAAGTAGGGTATATATTAGATGAACAGAAAATTACTGTATTTTGCTAAATACCGATGATTTTTACCTGTATTTTTTTCCTCAGCTCTTCTCTTCTTGATAATTTGTGCACTGCTGTATCGAGTGCGATACACGCATATTGTAATATACTCTCAAGAAACGATTAAAACGGATCTAAAGAACAATAATCGAAAGCCCCAGCACATTCAGTTCCACCGTTGGACGGAGTCGATAGCAAAACTGAGTGATGTATGTGAGACCTCCACATATTCTGCGACATAATGTACTCATTTCAGATGTATATAAATAAGACGTATAACAGAATATTCAGAGAAGAATATGATGACCGATTCCGTGTCATTTCTATCGCTTTCCATGAACACCCATCATGGATATTTAGCTTATTTATTTTTCTTTTATTCCTCCCACAATGTTCAAACGGCTTGATAGATTCTGTAGAGATTTCTACTTTGTCAAATCTACGTCTAATCACTTGCTTATTCTTCAGTACACACACACACACACACACATATTATATATATATATATATATATATATATATATATATATTATAGTGCAATTCTTGTTTCTTTTGACAAGTTGACTAAATACAATGTTACAAAACAGACCCCTAAAGGAAGGTACATCATTAGGAATAAAGAATCAAATCAAATATTGAGACTTAAAAGAATATTTCCCCAAAAATGAAACATGTCATTATTTACTCAACCTCTTTTTGTTCAAAACTCCTCGTTTTTTGGTGGAACACAAAGGAGACTGTTGACTCAGATTTTCCCCTCATACAACGTAAAGAAAAGTAGCTCAGGCACAATAACCCCCAACGACTCAAATTTTGGCCCGTATACGAACTTATCAAACGACATCAGAGTTTATACCCCCCAATTCTGAGAAAAAAAAGTCCCAAACGTGAGTTATGAAGTCTGAATTGTGAGATGTAAACTCGCAATTGAGAACAAAAAGTCAGAATTTAGAGTTTATATTTCGAAATTCAATTTTTGTTTCTCAGAATTGTGAGATATATTCTCAGATAATTGTGAAATAACTCAAAAAAAAAAAAAAATTGCGACTTTATATCGACTTTATATGGAAGCCCTGAACCGCAAAAATAAATAAAATAAAAAAATCGAGATATTAAGTCGCTATTTTGACATAATAACTCGTTATTTCAACATAACTAATTTCAAGATATTAAGAAAGTAAGTAACTAAAGCCTTTATTTGTCCCACAGTGGAGAAATTGCAGTCGTTATTTCAACAAAGCTGATTATTTCAACATAACTCATTTCAAGATAATATCTTGTATTTCGACTTAACTCGTTATTTCAATATATTAAGTCTTTATTTCGACATAATGCATCTTTATTTTGAGATATTATTATTATTATTATTATATGTCAAGTTTAATAAAAGATGGCAGAAATTGATGAAGAAGGATCTTTGGCTCGGCTCGCGGCCTCGGCTTTTACCGCGAATTCTGACGATTCGAATCCGCCTTTTGCCGAGCTCGCTCTTCTCTATTTTCACACATCACATCAGAAAGGCATTTATTTTTAAGAAAAATCAAAAGTGTTCTAAAAGTGGAAATAAAATGACTTAATATCTCGAAATAACAATTTATATTGAAATAATGACTTATGTCAAAATACCTAGATTAGTATTTTTTAATTTTTTTCCATATATATATATATATATATATATGAGTATTTGACAATGAATATTAATTATTAATGATATATTTAAAATATTCACATGTAAGTTAAAGCTTTAGAATGAATATTACAGGGGTTTTTCTTTTAAGTTTGTCGTGCACCTTTATAAATGAATTCAGTTGATTCGCTTTACTACACCGATATAGTTTTCTCTTTCCGTTTCTTCCTGCTTTTGACGTTTCATAATGATCTCACCATCTTCCACACAGAAGTGACTCTCTCGTGAGAAGTGAATCAAAGTGACTCTTGTTTCATGTGATTGAATGTTCACTGAAGAGTCACTTAAATTTCATAAACTCTGGAGTTGGCAAAACATTTCTAGCAAACATTAGATTTGTTTGGTTTTGTCAACTTTAAACCTACTCTGAAACTCAATTTGTTCAAGTAGCTTTGGACCACCTTCGAAACATTTGCCTTCTCTTCGCATTTTGACAGACGTGGTCATTGCTGTATATGGAAAAGAGCTGCCATTCTATAAGGTTATTAAATAATGACAAAATATTCATTTTTTGGGTGAACAACTCCTCTCAACTAGGCGATGTGTGTTGAGGAGTTCGGGAAAATCCATGACAGACAGCAAAATTCTTATTAAATCGGATGAATGATAGATTTACACTGTGACGCATCAATTGTAACTGAAGACTTGGTATCGTTTGCAGCAACACAGAGTGAGACCGTGTTTATCCTTCATATTTAACTCATGAAAAGAATTCATTTCTATCTGTATGAAATGCATTGCATTTACTTTGGGTTTTGGATCAATCAATCCCATTCATGGAGCATAAACATCTATTTTATAAAAAGAATGAAGAAACAACGTGAACATTGCTGTTTTACAAAATTGTATGAAACAAAAAGAAAATAAAATGAAATAAACTTTTACAAATCCGACTGTTTTTGTCGATATTTCAGCCTCATATCCGTCCATTTTTCTGCTGACGGTGTAAGAAGGTCAGTTTGTGGTCTTTCAGTGGGCGCTGAACACGGAGCGGAGTGTTTTGGAGAACTTTGGCTTGTGCGGCGTGTTTTAATTTGCCTGTAGCAGAAGCGCTCTTTGAAGTGAGCGTCCACCTGAGCTCAGCAGCTCTCAGATAAAGAGACTCATGCGAGGAGAGCATTTCACTCTCACTTCAAAGAACAACAGAGCAGCCGAGTGAATTGCTAAAGCCCACGTTTATATAGTGTTCGAGGAAAGACACACTGTTCTTGGAATGTTCTGGGGTTTTGAATGAAGATGTGCAAACATACATTTGTTTATGAAGTTAGTTCTCTCAAAAATGAAGAGTTTAGCATTATTTAGCTGACCAAATGTTCCAAATCGGTATGACGTTTCCCTCTGTGAGATTTAAAATAGCCCTTCACGATTCGTGCTTGTCAGAATGGACGGACGTGATCCTCATGTCACACTGTGGGATCTCAGCTGTCACTTAAGACGTGTTAAATACGCATGAAAACATGAGTTTTACATCATTGAGCAGTGAGCAACCTCTAGGGCAGATCTTCCCAAACTTAAGAGGGGTAAGGCCCCCCTAAAAACACTGCAAAAGCTCCACGACCCCGGCGTTAAAAAATATATACCGACATCAACTACAAATACATTTATTAACAAGTTTGTAAGAATTTCATGTGAATTATGATGTAAACATTCTTCACAAATATATTTAAATCCATAACACTAACCTTACATACTTTCACGAAAAAACTCAAATTTTAGAACAATTGGATTATTTTAATTATTTTAATATATTGATTTGGACTAGCTACGGCCCCCTGCAATACCGCTACGGCCCACCGGGGACGCCGCGGCCCACAGTTTGGGAAGCACTGATCTAGCGTTCATTTTGATAACGGCTTGTCTTTAAAAACGAAGACATTTCGCCGTAGAAGTCACACTGCCGTCTTCTGACACTGCCGGGTCAAATTTGATCGCAACGGTCATTAATCGGATGACGGTGAGCATGTCAAACTAGCGATCAAAGACTACAGGATTATCTTTTAGGATGACCAAATCGTGGCCTTGAAAAACACTCTTTCCCATTTATTCATCAGCACATGCTTTTATCCAAAGTAAGGGTGAGCCAAACGACCAGATGTCACAATTTGAGAAATTTTATTTCACGATAACAATATAGTTATTTTATCTCATTTCTGTTAATGAAAATAAGAAAAAAAAGATGCAAGTTACAAACAATAGGACAAATAAAAAAGAATTAAACGAATTAAGTTTTTCAGGTAGGCTACAATAGGTTTATTTAACATGTAGTTAGAATTCGTACAGAAATTAAAAGCTGCAGTCTGTAAGTTTCGCCTCTTTGTCGCCATCTCTGTCTGAAACATGCAACTGCAGTTATTTGCGTTACTTGTCGTGGGTTGTGCATCGACACGACTCCTCAGAGCGGATGCATCTGTTTGCTGTTTTGTACACATACTGTACTTCAGGAATCACAGATTCTACGTCTTGGAAGTTTGACCAAAATAAGACTTTTCTCTGGAAAATATCATCTGAACAAGGAACATGTGTGCCACTTTTATTCTGACCAACTGAGAAAATAAGCATTACAGTAAATCACGCCGCCAATGGTGACTAAATCTAACCATCACTTAGCTCGGATCACGTCAAACTGTGAATATTATTATTATTGTTATTATACTTTGTTCTTAAATGTCATACAGCATTGCATGACTGTGTGGATTTAGTGTGTATTATTTCAGTTTCAGTCTGAAGTCTCGTGCTTTTGACTGGGTGAATCTCCAGTTGTACCTGATGATCATTTGGACCTTTCTGGATTACAATTACAGCTATAAATGACCATCACCTGCAGCATCCTCACATGATATATCTACTAGCTGGGACTCCTTCTTTATGTAAACAGACATGATTTAATGACGCAACAACGATCGGCTACATGCTCGATGGCGTAATGCGCCCCAGAATGTACCTAAATTCGTATATATTTGTTATATTCCCAAGTCTCTCCATCAGTGTCCGGTCAGGCTGAACACCGTTACTGACAATCCTATTTTTGGCTGCGTGAGATTCTCCAGCTTTGTTGTTGTTGAGCTGTTAAAGCTTCGCCCTCTTCTGGAAAGGGGGCGGGGAGCAGCAGCTCATTTGCATTTAAAGGCATACACACAAAAATAGAGGCAAATTTGACAAGCTATAATAAATGATGTGTGGGGGATTTTGAGCTGTGAAAGGGGGCAAAATATGTCACCTATAATCAAACCAAACCTGCCAAGTGTGAACACAGCCTAAAGATTTTTTTTAGAAGCACAGACAGATACTTTTTTTTTCAAACCTCATGTCTTCATTTGCTTTCAATGCATTAAAAGCATCATATTTTGTGTTCCATAGCATACAGGTTTGGAACAACATGAGGGTGAGTAAATGATAACATAACTGAACTGTTCCTTTAATCCTCTAATATACTGTCTGTTGTTCTCAGTTCTGCATGCATCAGTAATCCAGGCTGTTCTGCCTTACATGAGCATGAATGAAGATTCACCCATGTTAAATTACCTTCTAGATGCCAGTAATAAAACGGGGCAGCAGATAGACAGTTGGAGTGAATTTAACCTTGACGGTGAGAAGGTTTCAGACGTCTCTCCAAACATTTCAAGGAGCTCTGGGACTTGCAGTGCCGGGTCTGTGAGTGAATAATGAGTGAAGAGAAACTCGCTCATAATGGCAAGATTTATGAACTCTCACCACCAATTAATCCCTGAGGGCAAGAAAAGGCCACGAGAAGAGCAAGATAGCATAGATAGATAGATTTTGATGCCATTGTACTTCTATAATTCTCAATAAATATATTCAAATCAGGGTTGAATTCCCTAATAATTTGATCTAGGTCTACACAAAGAGGAAATTTTCTAGGAAGCGTACCATATTCGAGAAAGACCAGCAGTTTCTCCGTATGACCTTAACATCCGTGTGACCTTGGTGTGGTGGGTGTCTCTGCGGAGCGTCGCTGCAGCTGAGCAGCCATGCATCACTGACCTGTTATGAGTTAAGCCACCGCTCTCTGCATCTCTGTGGAATCATGGGTGAAAGGTACCGCTGCACTGAAGCGGAGCAGGAGGTTTGCTCTGATAGAGGTGTTCACCTTGGCGCAGGAGGTGACTGAACCGGAGATATTGTTCCCAGCAGGACTGCAGATGCTATCCTGACTGCGAGCCTCCTCAGAGCCTGCAACAATAACTCTTTTGTACCGAATATAGTGTAGAGCGGCAGTTTTTACTCGCTGCAAAGATGTTTGCTAGTGTTAGTGTATGTGCCTTTTGAGTCTGAATAAAGTTTGAGTCATTTCCAGATCCCGCCCACCTTCTTCAAACCTACCATTTCTTGTCAACTCTATGGTGTATTCAAAACATAAAATGCTATGGTGTCCTCAGAAAAAGTCCTATACGTAGCTGAAATCAGCCATTAAAAACAGATTTTCATTTTATGTAATTTTTAAAGTCAGTGGGGTTAAAAAACGAGCAAACACTAGAACCTATTCATTTTCATTGTATCAAAAAATAAATAAATACATTTTGTGTGTGTTTGTGTGTGTGTGTGCGTATTTGTGATTTATGAGGACACATTTGTATAATGAGATTGGTATTACACTGGTATTATGACGTACACATGTTTTATGAGGACATTCCATGAGTCCTCATATTTAAAATAGCTTTAATACATACTAAACAATGTTTTATTAAAAATGTAAAAATGCAGAATGTTTTCTGTGATGGGTAGGTTTAGGGGTAGGGGTAGTGTAGGGGGACAGAATGTACAGTATAAAAACCATTACGCCTATGGAATGTCCCCATAAACCATGAAAACACAACGTGTGTGTATGTGTGTTCCACAGAAGAAGAAAACATTTAACTGGTTGTGGTGGTAAAGTGTTTTGATAACTGACCCCGAAGCTGCCTCTATTACTGTTCAGATCATCTTCAAGTGGTGCCTCAAATTTCACAACTTTTTAACACACAGGTCATTAGTTATGGAATCAAATTCATGCCATATTTATTTGCATAACAATGAAGTATTGCAAAAGAAAATCGAAGTAATAAAGTATTGATAAAAAAAAAAATGTTGCTTGCAATCAAAAACAAAGAATACAATAAGAGCAAAAAGAAAAATATAATTAATTGAAAAAAATCAATGACAGAACTTTAGTCCCATTTTATCTCATCAACAGATTTTTAGCAGAAATGGTTTTGCAACACATATTTTCCACGGCCATACCTACTAATTCATTTCGGTCAAGCGAGAGCTTGTTTTTCCTTTGCGCTTCACTTTTTCTGTGCGTTTCACTTCATGGCATTGTTTTGAAATGGGGCTGTGAACAACGGGCCTGACCACGCCTCTCTCGATGTGACATCATCATCCCGAGACGCAGATCACAACAGATCAAGGCTGAGAAGAGGCATGCGGGTGGAGCGTTTCCTTTCATTCACTAGCATTAATGCAGTTTTTGTTTACATTAGTTCAAAGTTACTGTTAGTTTTAATGTAAAAGAGTGTAAATATCTTGACAAACTATACACATCATTAAAGACTCAAGCTTTATTTTTTTTTTACAGCTGTCTTACTCTAAAAATCTGATATTGACAGCAATTTCTTAATAGTATCAGGAGTTATGAAAATGAAAAATGGAGTCAATACCTTAAATATAAGCCACATCCATTGAGAAAAAAATAAATAAATAATATGTACACTTGTCACGAAAGCGCTTGACTAAATCACGTCCCTCGGGGCTTTTAGTTCAAAAACATGCACATTTGGAAAAATATTGATTGATTTACTTCAAATATAGATGGAGATAGTCTATAGAGAAAATTCATTATTATTAAATTTTTACCCAAAATGTGAGCATTATGGAGTGCTTAACACTCTCTTGTAATGTCTGTTTCATTCATACTGAAAGACAGGGGGCGCCCTCATGCAAAAAATCCACAAGTGAGACTCATAAATTCATCAAACATGATGTTTCAGGAAATCCCTTATATGGACAAAGGCATCAGAGGTTCATGTCAGATGACAATGTTTGTGTTGAGAACTTCAGTGTCTGTTCCCCAGGGGGCTGTTGCTGGTTTATAAAGATGCTCTTCATCAAATGCAAACTGATATCTCCCTCACTTCCTTCTTTCCTGAGGAAAAAAATAGTGCTTGTGTGTCTTTTCCAAGGTTGCTGGATGTCTTCAGGTCTTTTGGTGTCCAAGAAAGCTGAAAGATCACTCATTTATTCATTTTGGATTATTTTATTGATTGATTGACTGATTGATTGATTGGAAGTAATTTATGCTTATGGATTGTGCCTGAATTTATAAAAAAAACAGCCCAACAGTCAACTGAACTGTCCTGTCATGACCTGATGATCCACGACTGTTTTCATGTTTTGTGAGTCATTGTATAATTCACTCGTCACTGCAACTTTTTCTCACAATTTGTTTTTTCCCCTCACAATTGTGAGTTTGTGTTTCACAATTCTGACTTCTTTTTCTATGAGTTTATGAGTTTATATCTCATATTTTTGAATTTTCTCAATATTGTGAGTTTATATCTCATAATTCTGACTTTATAACTCACAATTGCGACTTTATATCACGCACTTTTGAGGGAAAAAGTCAGAATTGTGAGATAAAAACTTGCAATGACCTTTTTTGTGTTTGTTTCACACTTATTAGTATTCCAAAGTATTCTAAAGTATTTAGATTAAGTTACTAAACTTGAGTAATGTAACGAAATACGTTACAAATGACTTTTTAAAGCATGTATTTTGTAATCTGTAGTGAAATACATTTTAAAAGTAACCTACCCAGCCCTGCTCTACAATAATAATGTTTCACAGATATGGACATTTGTTGGATTTTAAGTGATAAAAGAAATAGTCAAAAAATATTGTGACATTGTATGTATACTATCCCAATGGCCACTGTAAAAATACTCCAGGAACGTACCTGCTTTCAACCTAGCAAAACCTATAATTGACAATCCAAATGGATTTTTAAAACGCACTCATTGTAAGGGTGATTATATAATCAGTGTTCTTTCAGAACGAGTGTGGGTCCTGCTCTTCATCATGGTTGCTGCTGATTGGCTAATGTCCGTGGTTCTTTGTTTTGGTACTAGTTTAAGTGCTTGTTCAATCTTGAACAATTGTTTTTAGCAAAGGCAGCTGTGACAATGAAAGAGATTTCACTTCATTCAAAAGCCTGGATTTTTAATCAGTGGTTTCACTTTAAAACCTCAGATCTGCTGGTCATCATTGGATGTTGTTTTGAATGATGAATTCTTAACTTTCTTAAAATGTTAGTTCACACAAAAATGAACATTATTTCATCAACTGCAGTACTTACCCTCATTCCATTCCAAACCCAGAAGCCGTTGGCTCACATTTTTATTTAGTTCTGTCCTGAACAAGACAAAATGACTGAATTTATAAAAAAAAAATTGCCCAACAGTCAACTGAACTGTCCTGTCATGACCTGATGATCCACGACTGTTTTCATGTTTTGTGAGTCATTTTATAATTCACTCGTCACTGCAACTTTTTTGTTTTTTTCCCCTCACAATTGTGAGTTTGCATTTCACAATTCTGACTTCTTTTTCTCAGAATTGTGAGATTTAAACTCAAATTTACAAGTTATAAAGTCAGAATTGGGAGATATAAACTTGGAATAAACTTATAATACTGACTTTTTTTCTTGCAATTGTGAATTTAGTATGTAAGATCTCATAATTCTGAATTTTCTCAATATTCCGAGTATATATCTCATAATTCGGACTTCATAACTCACAATTGCAACTTTATATCACACAATTCTGAGGGAAAAAGTCAGAATTGTGAGATAAAAACTTGCAATGACCTTTTTTGTGTTTGTTCCACACTTATTAGTATTCCAAAGTATTCTAAAGTATTTAGATTAAGTTACTAAACTTGAGTAATGTAACGAAATACGTTACAAATGACTTTTTAAAGCATGTATTTTGTAATCTGTAGTGAAATACATTTTAAAAGTACCCAGCCCTGGTCTGAACTTCTTGGTCTTGTCTTCGTCTCAATCCTTCAAAGTCTTGGTTTTGGTCTCGGTTTAACGTGGACACTAGTTATCACTTTATATGATGAACAGATTTAATTTAGGCTTTTGTTCACATGTAAACATTGATCAAACCACATATAGAGCACATCAAATATGCAAAAAGAAGTTCGACGCACTTGCGTGATGCATGAGAACAAACCCAATTTGTTCAGACCTCAACAAACCAAAATATTTCCAATCAGTTCTCAATGGATAAACTCAAATCCCAGCCCTACATTTTGGCCCCTTGAATATCATGTTCTTCAATATATCCAAAATGGGTTGCAAAAACTATTTCATGTTGACTTTACAAATGTCCTAGGTCAAGGGTGTCCAATCCTGTTCCTGGAAGGCCAGTGTCTTCCATAATTTTGGAAGTTTCTAGTAAACTACAGGAGTAAACTACAAAATTTTGCAGGCTGATGGCCCTCCAGGAGCAGGATTGGACACCCATGTCTTAGGTCCACCAGCTTCACTACTTTTCCACTTCACGAGGCTTTGAATTTCACCACTGGTCAACAAGCTACAACAGCACCAGCTGTAGGCCTCACGAAAATAGGGATGTTACAATCCTCGCTTCTTTTCAGAAGGACTTGCAGCATACAAAGATACTATGAGGTGTGAAGACCAATTTGAGCTGTGCAATACACAGCTCTTGTCTGCTGACTCAAGTTTTTCATCACTTCCTACAAGCTCCTTGAATTCCAGAAATGTCACACTTACAGACCGGAAAGAGTGTGACAGCGAAAAGCAGTCTGAAATGGGAAATACAACAAGGCAAATGTTTTGTCGTGTGAAGCCCTCATACATATTCAATAAGGGAGTGACAGTTGGATGGTGCTGGCAGCGGCGGCTGCTATCTCACGAAGACTGTCGTGCTTCAGATCAATTAATTCGAGCTTCAAACCACTGTTTGACGGCAATGATCGCTGCCTGTTCATGTGGCTGAATATGTCACAATAACATTTCACTTCAGTGTCCCAAAAAGCTAAAAGTTCACGTAAAAAACTACTAAATTGGTTTCAAGGTGGTTTCAGAGACTTCCTGGCAGTCTTTCAGTAGAGATTTATTATGAGCTACAAGCAAAAACGTATATGATTCTTCCTTTTTTTTCATAATTTTCATATGTAGCCAATTTGCTTCACAGATGGAGAGAGATCCCAATAATTTCACAGCGTGTAATTTTAAGAGAATAGCTCTGTTAATAAAAAAAAAACCCAGTCTTACAGTCAAGAAGCTGCCTTCCAAGGCAGCATACTAACCTAAAATGATCTGAAATATTCGTGATCGACAGGAACCCCACAGACAGCGCTCCGCTGAGAAGAGCACGAGAGACTCCAAAACAGATGAAAGAGTTCCAAAAGAGTACAGGATAAAATAGTCTGGAATTAATTTACAATCAACATTTTTTTAAACTCATCTGTCATCTTGAATGGATTTGTGTGTGTAATAGCTTGTTGTAATAAATGTGTAATAAATGCGTAATAAATGTGCATTTTGAGATTGCATTTGAAGTATATATGGTTGCCCTTTATTTTACAGTACGTGCATTACAGTGTACTTCCCTGAGAAAGTACGGGTTAATATAAGGTAACTAAAAGGGTTAGGTTTAGGTGTAGGTTCAGGGTTAGTGCCTAGTTATTACCCAGTTATAGCAATAAATGGTTACACTTTATTTTAAGGTGTCAGTATTTCAGTGTAATTATACATTTAATTTCTGAGTAATAACAATTAACAACATGTACTTACTATCGGGTTAGGATTAGGATTAGGGTTTGGTTTTGGGTCAATTGCATGTAATTATGCATAATTTCTAGTTATTACTGTAGTAAATACATGTAACATATGTAACAATGACACTGTAAAATAAAGTGTTACCCAATAAATACGTAGTATGAACATGGGGAACAGGACTGTAAAATAAAGTGCGACCGGATATATTATGGAAGCTTGTTTCCACCACCAAATAAAAAATAAAAAAGGTCTGACTTCTCAAAATTGCGAGATATAAACTCGCATTTATGACAAATAAAGAATTACGAGATATAAACTCGCAATACTGACTTTTCTTTCTCTCGATTCTGACTTCATTCTTGCAATTCTAAGAATTAACTCAGAATAGAGATTTATAAAGTCTAATTCTGAGGGAAAAAAGACATTGCGTAACATTAACTCACAATTGCATGTTATAAAGTCCAAATTACGAGATATAAACTCGCAATTATGACAAATAAAGAATTACGAGATATAAACTCGCAATACTGACTTTTCTTTCTCTCGATTCTGACTTTATTCTTGCAATTCTAAGAATTTACTCAGAATGGAGATTTATAAAGTCCAATTCTGAGGGAAAAAAGGCTCAGAATTGTGAGTATTGCGTGACATCAACTCACAATTGCATGTTATAAAGTCCAAATTGCGAGATGAATTGGGAGACATAAATTCGCAACTGCACAAAGTCAGAATTGTAAGATAAAATGTCGCAATTACCTTTTTTTAAATTTTTTATTCGGTTGCAGAAACAAGCTTTCATGATATTTGCATTGCTGACTGTCAAAAAAATGGAGGTATAATGTTGTTGCCTAATAGTAAATCTAAATGCTGTCTATTAAAGAAAGCTCTTAGAACAGTCTCACAAGACATTCATATTTATCTTTGTCAAAAAAAAATGACTAAGAATATTGTGGTGTCATGCATAAAGCTCAGGACTTGAAACTCAGAAGCTGACAGGTTTGTTCTCTGCATGAAGTGAGCCATAAGTTATTATCCATGTGGCCTTTAATTTGAGGAAGACACTTAACCCCGGGTTAATCCAGGCTGACTGACCCTATAACAAGTGTACTGGAAGTCACTTTAGATAAAAGCATCCACTAAATGATTGCTTGCAAAATTGGATTGTTTAGCAGTTTTATCAGGCTAACACACATTCACACCGAAACAAAAAGATGCAGTTATATACTGTTGATTACAGTACCGGTTGCGATTCGGGTAACATAGACGTCAACTCATATTATGAATGTGTCAGTGGTATTCAAATTTCAGTGTTTTATGTCAAAGCCTATAAATGTCCAATGAAAAGTGCACTGCTGTCATTATCACCGCCGAACTGTTTTACTGTTGCCAATTAAAATGTAATGATCAACCCATATACCTTGTCTTCTGTAAGAAATAGCTAGCTGTGTAATTTATATTCTCCATATGGCATCCTAACGTGGGGATCCATCAAAAAACAGATGACACCATAAACAGGATAGACACCACATTTATTTGAGTTCATTATATATGCACAAGTATATTCGGCTTATATTGCAATAAGACAATGAAAACTGGCATGCTTGTAACTAGCTTGTTTTTTTTTTGAATATCTTCATTATTTTTTTGTTAGAAAGCACTACTGCGATCATGTTTCTTCACACATCAATGTATTAATGGAACTGTACAGTTCAGAAACAGAAACATCATGGTTCATAATGGATATTTAACAAGTATAAACAAGTTTTCTTTTTCCTGACACTGCTTGTGTTTGCTTGTTAGTCCTGTTAAGTTCGTTCTGTTGTGATCAGTATCAGATTACAATGACAAAACATAATGTTTTTAGCACTATTATATAGACTTACAATTCACAAGTCTATCACAAAAATATAAAAATGAGAAAAAAAAAAAGCTTGGCAAAGATTTATTTTTCTTAGCAAATTTGATGGAAATATGTTTCCGCCACTAAATAAAAAAAACATTAAAAAGGTCATTTGAACTTTTTTTCTCAGAATTCTGCCTTTATATCTCTCAATTCTAACTTTAGCATGCATTTTTGAGATATGAAGTCAGAGTTGCGATTACAACATGTTATTGCGAGTTTATCTCACAATATTTTATATTTTAGTTACTTTCTTAATATGTTCCTGGTCTAATTTTTATGGAAGCTTGTTTCCACCATGAAATAAAAATCACAGCTTTATAACTCACAATTCTGACTTTATATCTCACAATTCTGACTTTATAACTCACAATTCTGACTTTATATCTCACAATTCTGACTTCATATCTCACAATTCTGACTTTATATCTCACAATTCTGACTTTATATCTCACAATTCTGACTTCATATCTCACAATTCCGACTTTATAACTCACAATTCTGACTTTATATCTCACAATTCTGACTTTATATCTCACAATTCCGACTTTATAACTCACAATTCTGACTTTATATCTCACAATTCTGACTTTATATCTCACAATTCTGACTTTATATCTCACAATTCTGACTTTATATCTCACAATTCTGACTTCATATCTCACAATTCTGACTTCATATCTCACAATTCCGACTTTATATCTCACAATTCTGACTTCATATCTCACAATTCCGACTTTATAACTCACAATTCTGACTTTATATCTCACAATTCTGACTTTATATCTCACAATTCTGACTTCATATCTCACAATTCCGACTTTATAACTCACAATTCTGACTTTATATCTCACAATTCTGACTTCATATCTCGCAATTCTGACTTTATATCTCGAAATTCTGTTTATAACTCACAATTCTGACTTTATAACTCACAATTCTGACTTTATATCTCACAGTTCTGACTTTATAACTCACAATTCTGACTTTTTCACGCAATTGTGAGTTTATATCTTGCAAATCTGGGAAAAAAGTCAAAATTGTGAGATTAAAAAGTTACAATTACCTGTTTTATTTTTATTTCATTGCGGAAACAAGCTTCCATAAAAATTTGACCAGGAACGTTTTATGAAAGTAGCTAAAATCTATTTTGATTTCATACTGTCTAGCTTTAGCTGGAGTGCATTTCCAGATAACAGAGGGGCTGACATCAGTTTTATTTTCATAAAGATTTTCCATAAAAATAAATTTCTAATAACTATACAAAATTTTGAAGCTATTTATAACTATTTTTTTCATTATGACAATAATTAATTATGACTTTACAATAAACTGCAAAGTGTCTGCTTTGAAATGAGACCATACTTATGCTTTTAGTGCAAAGGGTTCATGAACTGCATATGTTTTAGTTTGGGTATGTCATTTCTTGGGATTTTTCAAAAACGGGGTGACAGCTAACAGGTTAAATTCCACACCCTGGAGATGAAAAGAAAATATGGAAAAACATATTTATACGGTAAATCAAATTTTTCAGTGATAAAAAAGTGAAAAAATCAGGTGCAGTTAACATCCTTAGTTAAAACCGCTCTGTGTCAGGAGGTCCTCAAACAAGAGGATTTATTTGGCAGGGAATTGTCAGCATGAGCGTAAGGCTGCGATGTGAAAATGTCAGATGAGTGGTTGGGAAAGGTAATTAAACATTGTGTGCACAGATACTGGGAAGCCACTGTTTGAGGATTGTGGGACAGCTGACCCTCGGTCACTCGTCCTCCATCTCTTTCCCTGCAGAATCAGTTTGCAACTGAAATTTTAGCTCACAAGAGAGGTGGTGGACCGGGCCAGGGTGACGGTTAGTGCCGTTGCATATGGGCAAGTTTTGCCGTTGCACAGCGTGAGCTGTGGGCAGAATTCTAATGCGGTCATCAATAACCACAAACAGCTGCTCAGAAAGAAACACTCATGTGAGTTAATGCCATGATGGAGCACTTCCTGAGTAAAAAAAAAAGGGCTAAATTTGTAAATGCAACATTTATTCATTGGCAGTTCTTTTTGATTAGTTTAAACTGCATATAAGCCAAGAGTTCAAGTTGTGTCAGTATTCATTTCGACATCTAACAAAGTAGTCGACTGTGTTTACCTTCTATGAATGACTTAAAATAGTTCGGTTCAGAAATGCAATGACCAGTGAGTGGCACTAAAAGTTTATAGCTTTCAATCGCATTTGAAAAAACGTGCCACCAACACTAAACCTAACCTCTACAACTCTTTGAGCTCTTTTATAAGGACTCAAGTTTAACAGGTGAGCTACTGAGCAAGTTTATTATATTAAAAATGCTAAAATATGGATCTGGTTATGTGACACGAACGTCAAAACATATTAGTCTATAAGTCATGTAGTATGGTAAAACTGTTTTAAGGCCATAACATAATTGTATGCAAGGAACCAGTGCTAAAATAATTATTTATATATCAATAAACATTTAGACATTAATGTTTAACCTAGTTTAACATTTTTGCTCAGCAGCCACTGTGGCTTGTGGTTTTCCATAGTTATTAGCCACTCAGAAGTTTCACTGTCCGCAATTTTGACATCGATATCATGCAACCATAGGGGAAAAACTGCTACATAGATATTTTTAATATAACCTCATATATTATGTATATTAGGCTGCTGTCACTTTAATATCTGACGCACGGATCCATTATACTGTTACACATGCGTTTTCTTTACGTTCACTTAAAACATAACTGACTGTGTTTATGTGAATACTCAAAAAGACCGGCATTTTGACATTATTGTGTGTGTATTTGACCGTTTAAGAGCAATACGCTGCAAAAAACAAGTTAATTTAGTACTGAGAGGTGCTTTATGTGGCACACTTTGGGGATGAGAATAATTATGCGCAATATACACAATCCAACGGCGAAATTAAAGCCCTGTAACACCAACAATATTTATCCGGATAAAATGAAACGAGTGAGTGAGGAGAGGAGGGTTTGTGTGTCACTCGCTGTCGCAGAGATGAGAGAGAGAGAGAAAGAGCAGCTGGTATCGTGTGTCTATTCTGTGGAAAGTGTTGGAAGTGTTTTTGTATTTTGGCAACAGTACATTATAATTAGTTTCTTTCAGATACATTTTTAAAAGACTACAATTGAAAAATGTATATATAATGTATACAATTCAACCTGCCAAAGTGTCTAGTAGGAGTGACTGTGTTACACACCACTGCTGAAATACACCCGCATTTGGTGGGTTGACGGGTGTTAAAGGGCGCCTATAATGTTTCTTTTACAAGACGTAATATAAGTCTCTAGTGTCTCCAGAATGTGTCTGAAGTTTCAGCTCAAAATCCCCCACGGATCATTTATTATAGCTTGTCAAATTTGGGTGTGAGCAAAAACACACTGTTTCTGTGTGTGTCCCTTTAAATGCAAATGAGCTGCTGCTCCCGGCCCCCTTTCCAGAAGAGGGCAGAGCTTTAACAGCTCAACATTCAGACAAAATGAGGATTGTCAGTAACGGTGTTCACCGTCTTTTGTGCAAATTCAACTCTTCCTCTTCTCTAAAGCAGCCCAACATGGCCTCACCCCCTTTGTTGCGTGTTTTTGGGGTGGGATTATGTAAATTTTGGGGTTTGTGATGTCACTAACCCAGGAAGAAGCTCGTTGTAGACCCTACCAGCCGTTTGTTGTACGGCTTCCAGCAACATTACACAATAACTAAAGTTAAAAAGTGAAATCATAATCAAGGACCCCTTTAATGTCAAGCCCTGTGCTCCTGTAATCATAATTGGCATGAAAAGGAATAAAGGTTGGTGTTTTATTGCCATTAGTGTTCATTTCAGCTGTAAATTGCACTTTTGTGTGTTTCTTTTTTGTGTGTGCTTTTGTTGTGTTTTCATGGTTTATGGGGACATTCCATAGGCGTAATGGTTTTTCTACTGTACAAACTGTACATTGTGTCCCCCTACACTACCCCTACCCCTAAACCTACCCATCACAGAAAATGTTCTGCTATTTTACATTTTCAAAAAAGATAATTCTGTATGATTTATAAGCTTGTTTCCTCATGGGGACCAAAAAAAGTCCCCACAAGATCAACATTTACTAGTATTACTATACTTGTGGGGACATTTGGTCCCCGTAACGTAGGGAATACCCACACACACACACACACACAACTGAAGTCTTAGTAGTCCAAAGGCATCCAGAAGTTCAAAAAGTTTCACATGGACAGCGTGTGAGAATTTCAGACCGACAGATTCAGTTGTGCTTTATGAAGTCCAGTTGTGCTTCATGTCAAACCGACCTGACTCTTTCCACATCATTTAAACATGTCGGAATCATTCCTATCAGTCAAACTCTAGTGTGTGGTCATCGTTACTGTGATGCAGTCATCCATGGATGGGGGTGTTTGATAGATCTTGAAAGAGTTGCTAGTTTACCTTGAGTTCCAGCTTTTATCAGCCATGGCCATATGGTGTTCCTCACTGGACTTGTATGAACGCAGTCTGGCTTGTTGATAAAAGTGTTTCCTTTCCTTTAGATGTATGACTTTAAACCTATAACTCAGAAGGTGTCTTTACCTCCATGTCCTCCTCCATGTCATCCAAGATGTTCTTTCTTCAGCTGAAAAGAAATGAAGGATTTTGAGGAAAACATTCCAGGATTTTTCTCCATATAATGGACTTCACTGGGGTTCAACGGGTTGAAGGTCCAAATGTCAGTTTCAGTGCAGCTTCAAAGACGCTACATGATCCCAGACGAGGAATAAGTGTCTGATCTAGAGAAACCATCGGACATTTTCTAAAAAACAAAATAAAAATTATATAATTTTTAACCACAGATGCTCATCTTGCACTGCTCTGTGATGTAATCAAATGGCGAAAGTACTAGAGTGCAAAACTCCATCTAATTTTCTTCCAACTTCAAAATAGTCTGATTTGCACGTTCACTTTGTAAACACTGGATCAATACCTACGTCACGCGTGACCTTTCCAACGTGATTACGTCATGTGTGGAGCATCACAGAGCAGTGCAAGATGAGCATTTGTGGTTAAAAAGTATATATATACATATATTTTTTTTAGAAAAAAGACATTTCCAGTTGCCATCTTCACTTTAGAATTAGTTATACATTGTTAAACTGAGCACTGTTTATTAATAGTTTATTAATGTAGTTGTTAAGTTTAGGTATTGGGGTGGATTAAGAACATAGAATAAGGTCACACAGAATAAGGCATTAATATGTGCTTAATAAGCGCTAATAAATAGCCAATATTAATATGTATGTTAATAAGCAACCAGTTAAAGAACCACTAATACTTACTAATTCATTGATCAGAGTTTATTTTTAGTTAAGAGTAGTTACTAGAGTGTTAATCTATGCTTCACTTTAAAGTGTCCATATTACAGTGTAATTATACATTTAAATACTGCAAAATAATAATTAAGTACATGCACTTACTATTCGGTTAGGATTAAAATGAGGGCTTTTTTTTAGGATTAATTGCATGTAATTACGCATAATTTATAGTTATTACTACAGTAACTATATGCAACTTGTAAAAATGACACTGTAAAATAAAGTTTACCCACTACTCATTTGTTCCTGTATAGCTATTCATAAATGATGGAACAATATTCTAAAGCAAGTAAAAGCAAAAAATTATCATATAATTTACAGTGAAAACAGGACATTTCCAGAAGGTCCTATGTGACACATCATGATGATTATGTTTTTGTATTATTTAAGTTATCAGTAATGTACATTATGATGTTTTGTTTTACATTTTCTGTTATTTAGTTGATGTTTATTGCATTATTTTAGTTTCATGCATGTCTTTGCGAGAATGACCCTTTTTTTTTTTGCTTTTGATGCTGTGATACATTATATCAGGACATGTATATCAGCAAATTTGTTGTCTCTTACAAGGTCCGCCACTATACAGAGAAATAGTTTTTTTTGTACTGCACTATAACATACAAAAGAGAATACATTAACAAACAAACTGGCAAATATATATACATATATATATATATATTTATATTTATATGTGACGAGCAGGGCGGGCGAGAGCCGTGAGGGAAGTGAGCGTCAGCTGCGCGCTACACCGGTCTCGTATCTCTCACGGAGAAGAATAAAAGAGGAGCGACGACAGTGAAGGACGAGAGAGGACCAGGCCTGGATTTTATTTTGTGTTTTATTATGTTTGTGTGCATTTTACTTTCGTTTTGTTGTTTGTTTGTTTATTTATTTGATTAAAATTATGTTGAACGTTCGCCGGTTCCCGCCTCCTTCTTCCCGTTCTTACAAACTGTGTTACAATATATATATATATATATATATATATATATATATATATATATATATATATATATATATATATATATATATATATATATATATATATATATATATATATTTGATTCAAAGGTCCCAGAAGCATTGAGGGTAATTCTGTCCCAATATTAACCCCAGCCTGTCCTTCTCTCTCTCTGTCATTGTTCTTTCATCCTTTACTCTTCAGGTCCATGTCCGGTTTCTAGTTGGAGACGGCGGCGGCGAGACACAGGTGCAGCAGCTCTTGCCAGGTCCCAACGGTCGTTTTACTTGTGAATGAGCCGAGATAGAAAATAACCCCAGAGTGCTTGTCATTACCCGTTTATGTCCCCGCCAACTTCTCTCCCTCGGTCCATTCATCATTTGATTGGAACACCTTAAGAACTGCCTATTGTTCATTGTCCGTGTCACCACTTTCCGAGTCTTTTGATAAGGGTCAGTGTGATCCGTATATTGTTATATCTACTAAAGGATCTAATCATTGCCTGACTGTGGCTTTGGATGAATGCACTTGCCAAATAGCTTCCCTCCACACAGGCCTCGGGACATTGTGTCCTGTTCCTGTTGTGAGACTGACCCCTCTGCCACCATCTGTGGCGCTCCCAACTCGGACAGATGTTTCGTGGACTCATTATTCAAAGCTGTACAACAGATGGAGGAAATTCATAAAGCAGTATTTCAAATGAGGTTTCTGCTCCTCGTGCTGCACTTCAAGAATTCCACACTTACACACGGAGAATGTAGTAAGCCATCCAAGTCGTTTGCTGACCGACATTAGAGTTGTGCATATCAATATTTTGCAACACATGCTCATTGGCAAAACGTCTGTACAATTGTGCAAAACTCCAAAAACGTACATATAATTGCACAGGAAAACACTTTTATTCCGTTAGTCTGAGGCTAAAGCTACGCAACACCCTGTTTGTTGTTAGGATGACAAAAGTTTCATTTTTAGTCTGGACTAACAGCGCTCGTCAATGTCAAAATGATTGAGATGCCCAATCAAATCAAAGCAGACGGGGTTTACATTCTCTTTTGGTTTTACTCAGAGGAGCTCGTCAATCTATCGCTTAATGCCGTTGCGGAGACTCTGTTCTTTCCAGTGAAATAACAACACAAATTCACACAAACATGTCCCTGCTCTTGATATACAATCATGTTTGATTTTAATGAGGGAGGGAAAAAAAACAACAAAACAAAAAAACACTATAAGAAGGCGGATTAGAACCCAGAACCTTAACAAAAATTCTTCCACCAGTCCACTAGGGAATCCAGATGCTAATTGCTGATTGTCTTCTATAATTGTTATTGTACATACCTGATATAGCATTGTATTAGTAACCCCATAGCGCGTACACACACACACACACATTGTGTTTTCATGGTTTATGGGGTCATTCCATAGGCGTAATGGTTTTTATACTGTACAAACTGTACATTCTGTCCCCCTACACTAACTCTACCCCTAAACCTACCCATCACACAAAATGTTCTGCTATTTTACATTTTCAAAAAAGATCATTCTGTATGATTTATAAGCTTGTTTCCTCATGGGGACCAACAAAACGTCCCCACAAGATCACTAGTATTACTATACTTGTGGGGACATTTGGTCCCCATAATGTAGGGAATACCCACACACACACACATACACACACACTCATGTCTGTATTGCTATCTTAGTGAGGACATTCCATACACTTCCATTGATTTTATATCAGATCAATTATAGTTTTTCTCTCCTAACCCAACCCCTGAACCTACCATCACAGAAACATGTGACCATCACTAGATTTAAATAAAAACATCTTTTGGCTGAGATTAAAGTGAGGACCAGTCAATGTCTCACTAGTGGGTTGAGAAAGTATTTCACAAAATGAGTGAGGATATTTGGTCCTCACAAGTACAGTCAAAACAAGTACACACACACACACACTCCTGTCCCTCACACTGTTTAAAACAAAGTTATGGCACTGTTTTGACATATTAGGCATAGAAATAAAAGCACGTGTGCATATTTTAATGCAAATGAATGCAAATACTATTTGCAAACAGTTGAAAAATGATTAATTCCCAACTAGAATTAGACCTAGAATTCCCTTCACTGTTCTGTTTCTTTATGCTTAGTAAAAATAAATAAAAATGAAATGTTCAAGACATGATTTCGGCCTTGGAGCCAGGGTTCATATTTTATAAATTATCAAACACTTCTTATGTTCAACCTCAGACGACACCGCAAAAAAATAAAAATAACAATATATATATAGATAGATAGACAGACTGCATATATAATTATTAGCAAATGCGATTCATGGCAAATTCAAGAGTTTTGCTCTTCAGCAGGCGGATCGCAGCATTATCCCAATGTCTTGCAAACGAATGTACTATGGCTGGTTGTTATGCATAGTCTTCTTGCCTCACTGGTGAGCAGAAGTGCAAATTGGATAGAGATGGTCATGTGAGAGGTTTGTCTGTGTTTGAGAGAGCGGGCGCTGCATGCCCTCCTCTCGTCCTCCCGATAGCTTCAGCGGTACTCAACATCATAATGCTGCTATTTACAGCATCTACTCAATAAGGCAATATCTTCAGATCGATTTTTACAGCTGCTCACCCTCAACCCCTTCTTCAAGCACACTGGATTTGATAACTCAAGTGCTATTGATTTCTCCATAAGCAAAAATAGTCTTTCTCAGGGCAGCTGTGGGGACAACCTCCCAAAGTTTGATTCTTTATCTCTATCTTTGTTTCACCCCTTTTTTCTCTCACTTTTTTCTCTGTTGTTTACCTTTGGCTTGTCCACAGAGAAATTGGTCATATACAATGAACAACTTCACCAAGGACATGTCTCCAGTACTGAAAGCATATATATATATATATATATATGCAATTGTGAGTTATAAAGTCAGAATTATGAGATATAAACTCACAATATTGAGAAAAGTCAGAATTATGAGATATAAACTCACATACTAAATTCACAATTGCAAGAAAAAAGTCAGTTTTGCAAGTTTATATCTCCCAATTCTGACTTTATAACTTGCAATTGTGAGTTTAAATCTCGCAATTCTGAGAAAAAGAAGTCAGAATTGTGAAATGCAAACTCACAATTGTGAGGGAAAAAACAAATTGTGAGAAAAAGTTGCAGTGACGAGTGAATTATAAAATGACTCACAAACAACTATCACAAAACATGAAAACAGTCGTGGATCAGTCGTGGTTTTTGGGGGGCCTTACCCCTCTTAAGTTTGGGAAGCTCTGGTTTAGACACTATATTTCAGATCCGGGTTCCGGATAGTAGGAACCGGGTAGAGGGTTTACATTGGTGCCGTGACCCGGATGAGCTTGAGAGATGCTCTAGCGACAGCAATATATATATATGTATATATTTCACTATATTTCTCAACTCTGGCCCTCAAAGTCCACTTTCCAGCAGAGTTTAGCTCTAACCTTGATCAAACTCACCTGACCGTACTGTTCTAGAAATCCAGAACACCTTGATTAGCTTGTCCAGGTGTGTGTGATTAGAGATAAACTGCAGGAAAGTGGAGCTCCTCCTGTTGAAATCCCCTGATATGTCGGCATTAGCTCTCCATTAGTATCCACTCACCAAGATATATTTTCATGGACAGCAAACTGGTTGATTGATTGATGGAATAAAAAGTGCAAAGAATCTATATTTGATTTCTTATGGAAGCCCGTTCCCGCCACTGTTGAGAAAAAAAAATATTCCTTAAATCATAATAATGAGAAACTTTCTCATAATAATGACTTAGTATCTCATAATAATGACTTAGCATCTCATAATAATGACTTAACATCTCATAATAATGACTTAGCATCTCATAATAATGACTTAGCATCTCATAATAATGACTTAACATCTCATAATAATGACTTAACATCTCATAATAATGACTTAGTATCTCATAATAATGACTTAGCATCTCATAATAATGACTTAGCATCTCATAATAATGACTTAACATCTCATAATAATGACTTTAACTTAATAAAAAAATAAAAGTTTTTTTTATTAAGTTAAAGATACTAAGTCATTATTATGAGATGTTAAGTCATTATTATGAGATACTAAGTCATTATTATGAGATGTTAAGTCATTATTATGAGATACTAAGTCATTATTATGAGATGTTAAGTCATTATTATGAGAAAGTTTGTAAAAAAATTTTTTTTGATTAAGTTAAAGATGCTAAGTCATTATTATGAGATACGGAGTCATTATTATGAGATACGGAGTCATTATTATGAGATACTAAGTCATTATTATGAGATACTAAGTCATTATTATGAGAAAGTTTCTCATTATTATGACTTACGGAATATATTTTTTTCTCAACAGTGGCGGGAACGGGCTTCCATAATTTCTTGATCACTTCTCTCAGACACATGAACTGAAATTATTTGACGTGCAAAAGGACTATTTTTACATTTCTATTTTACTATTTTACATCTGTGTTACAGAAACCCAAACGTGCGCTCAACGACATAGCAGCGGCGTAATTTGGTCTATGATACACAAGCACAGTTTAACACGGCTGTGAAAAAGCCGCTCGAGTAAATGTCAGCCGTCAGACTGAAATACTGCTCTTGTCAGAGCAGTTACTAACAGGAAGCCCAACACGTATTTAAAGGCTTTGACAGATAAGCATGTGATGTGTGGGGATTTTTCACCCACACAGCTGAAATGGATATAAGCAGTGAATGGTTTACACCAGATACAATGGTCTTAGCTGTATCTCTAAAAAGGTTATAACGGTATAAAAAAGAAGAAGGAGAAGAGAGAGGGAGCACGAAATTCAAATGCACGATAGAGATCGGGCTTCGTCGGCGCGAGGGTATGTGTGTGTGTTGCGAGGAGACTGACAGAAAGTAATGGATTTCTGCGTCTGTTGTGATTAAGAGTGTGTGTGGAAGCTGTGATAATGTGCTGATATCTGTAGGGAACTGCCTGATGTTGGTTGCTGATAATGTGCACACTCAGACGCGCTTCACTGCTGCTCAACGCAATGGCGCCGTTCTTAAGAGATATATTTTCTCACTTTTTTTTATCCCCGTTTCATTCTAAGGTCATGATTTTTGATAGTTAATATCAATTTTAGTCATGGCGATTTTGGGCGGACAATGTTCCCGCCGAATTTTAGTGACCGTGGCCTTGACAGAAGATCCCATCCAGCCAAGATGATATAAAATATTGCTTCAGCTTTTTTATTGTCCATCTATCAGAAGTGTAATATGATCTGTCGACGCTGTTCTGGTCACCTCAGTTACTCGTTCGTCATGTGTTCGAATAACGCAAAAATGCCTCCCCCATGTTGAATTTCTTTGTTATATTATTTTTATATAATAAACAGTATGGTTATTATGTACAGCTACAGCCAAGAGAATAAAGACACATATTTCTTTCTGTCCATCACAGAAAGCTATCATGTGTTTTCAGAAGACTTGGAATATAAAGTTTTGTTTATTTTTACTATCAGTAAAAATCATTTCATATATTTCATGCCAAAAAAAATTAAAGAAGTCTCTTCTGCTCACCGAGGCTGTGTTAATTTGATCCCAAATACAGTAAAAAGTGTTAAATTAAATATAGTAAAGTGTCATTTATATCAAAGCTGAATTTTCAGCGTCATTTCTCCGGTTTTCAGTGTCACATGATCCTTCAGGAATCATTCTGATATGATGATTTGCTCCTGTCAATATTTATGATTATTATCGATGTTGGAAAGAGTTGTGCTGCTCTTTTATTTTTCAAAAACCATGATTCTTTGAATAGAATGTTCAAAACAAGAGAATTTATTTGAATATTTTGGTCAACTGCTGATTAAAATTATTAGTTTCTTAAAAAATAAATCTTCCCGAGCCTACACTTTCGATCAGTAGTATATATTTATAAATGCACATATTAATGCTTTATTCTGCATGACCATATTCTACATCCCTTAATCCTACCCAATACCTAAACAGGGCTGGGTAAGTTACTTTTAAAATGTATTTCACTACAGATTACAAAATACATGCTTTAACAAGTCATTTGTAACGTATTTCGTTACATTACTCAAGTTTAGTAACTTAATCTAAATACTTTAGAATACTTTGGAATACTAATAAGTGTGGAACAAACACAAAAAAGGTCATTGCAAGTTTTTATCTCACAATTCTGACTTTTTCCCTCAGAATTGCGTGATATAAAGTTGCAATTATGAGTTATAAAGTCAGAATTATGAGATATAAACTCACAATATTGAGAAAAGTCAGAATTATGAGATATAAACTCACAATATTGAGAAAAGTCAGAATTATGAGATATAAACTCACAATATTGAGAAAAGTCAGAATTATGAGATATAAACTCACAATATTGAGAAAAGTCAGAATTATGAGATATAAACTCACAATGTTGAGAAAAGTCAGAATTATGAGATATAAACTCACAATATTGAGAAAAGTCAGAATTATGAGATATAAACTCACAATATTGAGAAAAGTCTGAATTATGAAAAATAAACTCACATACTAAATTCACAATTGCAAGAAAAAGTCAGTATTGCAAGTTTATATCTCCCAATTCTGACTTTATAACTTGCAATTGTGAGTTTAAATCTCGCAATTCTGAGAAAAAGAAGTCAGAATTGTGAAATGCAAACTCACAATTGTGAGGGAAAAAACAAATTGTGAGAAAAAGTAGCAGTGACGAGTGAATTATAAAATGACTCACAAAACATGAAAACAGTCGTGGATCATCAGGTCATGACAGGACAGTTCAGTTGACTGTTTTTTATATAAATTCAGTCATTTTGTCTTGTTCAGGACAGAACTAAATAAAAATAACAACATTTTTATGATCCTCTCAAAAGTATTAAAATGTTGATGAAACTTAACTCTGCTTTTTCAGACGGTCAGAGTCAGAGAATCACCAATCGCTGTTTAAATGACATTAAAACTCAAAGTAATCACTTTGGTAATCTAAAACACTTTTCAGATGTAACTGTAATCTGATTACCACCCATTTAAAATGTAACTGTAATGAAATACACTTACTCAAATGTTGTATTTTAAATACGTAACTAAGTTACTTGTATTTCGTTACTCCCCAACCCTGTTGTACAATGACTTTAATATCTGTTAGGTTCATCTTTGCACAAGTCAAACAGTCTTTTGGTACTTATTTTGCGATGACATCCAGCCCAGTGCTGATCCTAACAGAGAACACTTGATCAGTGTACCGTCACTAGAGGACCTCCTCAGGCGATCATGACTGTTTTGCTGTTCTAGTCTATTTAGTGCGCACTGATTGTACTTGTAATGTGACTTTTAAAGTTCATGAAAGGTTGTTTGAAAAAAGATGCGGTACAACTTTACCTAAAGAGTACATATTATTCCTCAAAGGTATATAAAGAGAGTGATGGAATGTATACATTTGATACTTGTATGACTATGTTTTGGGGAGGTTGACTGTATATTTACATCTTATCATAGATCCTTTCATATTTTCTGATAAGACAGAAAGGTCTTTAAATGTACAACCATGCAACTGTTTTTTTTTTTTCACTACTGCAGGGCTGTGACATCAATTTATTTGATACCGCCATTACTGTTTAACTGATCCCGTGGGATTACTTACACAGGAATACAAGTTATTCCATCTTCATGCCATATGTCCCTCTTCCCGCTGGGAGAATGACTCCGGCTGCCGGCTCGCCTTCACCATCATTACAGATTTAAGAGACCCACATTTGACAACTACTGTATATATCTCGACTCCAGGTTGCTTATGAAGAATAGAAGCGACTTACACGTGTACACTCAGATCATTAGTGAAGGGAATGAACATTTATTGTCCCGGCAGCTTTTAGGGAGAAGGAGGGGTGTTTGTATGGAGTTAGACATGACAGATGGCTAGTGCTTGTTATGAGTGACTTGTGCATGCGGCGCTCTTTGTTGTAAACAACAGTAGCTCTATTATCGCCTAACAAAGCTTTGCATGCTTCTGTTCTTAGATTAGATATCTCTGTTGAGTCAACCTGTGATTTAATGATATGCCTATTAAGTTAGCCAGTATTACACTGGCCATCTGGAGCACTAGAAAAATTCCTCTCGGGCTCATCCGTCTGTGATCAATAGTCGAAATAATAACATTAAATTGTCAAAAAAAAACAGTAAATATATGCAATGGATAAAAACGTCCACACAGCTGGATTCTGTGATGTAAAACATGATAAAAATGATTAATGTGATAAGAATGATTGCACTTTTAATGTAGAAATTACAACCTATGCACTATATTTAATTAGTTAAGGGCGACGAAAAGATTTCCAAGGCCACGGAACATCAACATGTGGAGAAAGCAGGGCTGGGTAGGTTACTTTTAAAATGTATTCAACTACAGATTACAAAATACATGCTTGAAAAGTAATTTGTATCGTATTTCGTTACATTACTCAAGTTTAGTAACTTAATCTAAATACTTTAGAATACTTTGGAATACTAATAAGTGTGAAACAAACACAAAAAAGGTCATTGCAAGTTTTTATCTCACAATTCTGACTTTTTCCCTCAGAATTGTGTGATATAAACTCACAATATTGAGAAAAGTCAGAATTATGAAATATAAACTCACAATATTGAGAAAAGTCAGAATTATGAGATATAAACTCACAATATTGAGAAAAGTCAGAATTATGAGATATAAACTCACAATATTGAGAAAAGTCAGAATTATGAGATATAAACTCACATTCTAAATTCACAATTGCATGAAAAAAGTCAGTATTTCAAGTTTATATCTCCAAATTCTGACTTTATAACTTGCAATTGTGAGTTTAAATCTCGCAATTCTGAGAAAAAGAAGTCAGAATTGTGAAATGCAAACTCACAATTGAGAGGGAAAAAACAAATAGTGAGAAAAAGTTGCAGTGACGAGTGAATTATAAAATGACTCACAAACAACTATCACAAAACATGAAAACACTCAAAAACATTACAAAATACATGCTTTAAAAAGTAATTCGTAACGTATTTCGTTACATTACTCAAGTTTAGTAACTTAATCTAAATACTTTACACATATGAACGCTGCCATCCGAACCCTGGTGCGGACCAAACAAGCGGGCCGAGACCGCTAAAAAGATGGGTCTCGGTCCGCTTCCAAACGAACTCTGGTGCGGTTCGATTGATATATGAACGCAACACGGACCAAAGACATGTAAACCAACCAAAAACAGGACGTGATGTCACAAGATGCGACGCTACAAGTCAGCTGATTTGACGACGCGGGAAGATCGGAGTATCCAAAATGAGTCGAGGGCAAACGTGGAGCAACGAGGAGGTGAAGTTTCTGTTTCTGTGTTCAACGGAGGAAATCCTGCTGCTGTTTTGAATGTTTTGAACATTTGATGAGCTCTTCGTGAGTTCTCAGCTGGTCAAAATAAAGCACATGTACACGCATAAAATGATGGCGTTTAATCCAGAACACAGCGTTGTTTTCAATGTTCGGTAAGCGAGATCCGTCGAGAAATATACGTCATAAACGCCGACCAATCAGGTCGTGACCGTATCCCTACGCCTTTGGTTCGGTCACTTTAGGTTCGCTGTTAAAAATGCCAGTTTGAACGCTAAGTGGACCAGGACTATATGTTTTAATTTTGGTTTTTTGGCCAAACGAACCGAACTACAAGTGTGAACGCACCCTTAGTCAACATGTAGTTGTGAAGTTACTTATAGTTAGTAGAATGTCTAACTATTGGAATAAAATGTAACCGAATCCCTCCTGATCTTCACAAACTCAAAGACTCAACTGTACAGTGATTGTATTAAAAACAAGATATGTTAATTCTCACTACATGTAACTTGAAAAGTAACTGCATTAGGTTGATAAAACCAGTACCACTGATTTGCATGTAACACTCAAGTTGCCCGTTTCCATCTGCAGATGAAAATTATGTACTGATGAAGCACTATTTAAGGATATTAATATGGTCGTCCCCTAGAACTGAAGTGGCTTGACTAGTTTCCCAACTGTTCTGGTAATCATCTAGTGGGCTGGCTGCTTCTTGCAGGCTATTATCATCTAAACAGCCATTGGAACATTGAGCATCAAGATGACTGCTTCGCTCCTCTGGACCCGTCGATGGATTCATCGCTGTTGCTGATGAAACAATGGTGTTGTCTGCACTCTTGGTAGATAGTGGCTGGCAGTCCAGTTATTTTTGTACAGGAAGAGTGAAAAGGTAGATAGCGAATAGTGTTAATGAATGAAGATCGTGTGGCTAAAAAGTAAAAAAATGCCGATTTAAGTTTGCTATTTTGATTAGAACGTAGGAATTCATCAATGGCTTTGTTTACATTCACCATATTCAATTACATTCAATTACATTCAATTGCATTCAATTGCATTCAATTGCATTCAATTACATTCAATTGCATTCAATTACATTCAATTACATTCAATTACATTCAATTGCATTCAATTACATTCAATTGCATTCAATTGCATTCAATTGCATTCAATTACATTCAATTTCATTCAATTACATTCAATTGCATTCAATTACATTCAATTTCCAACAAGGAATTATGGTAACACTTCATTTCAATGGTCCACTTTAGACATTCTACTAATTTTAAGTAACTTTGCAACTACATGTCAACTAGCAGTCATTAGAGTATTAGTGGATTGTCTACTTAATATCTCATGACATTTTATTTTGATGCTCCCAACATAGACTATCATCATAGACTATTCTGCTAACTCGAACCAGTCTACTAATACTCAGTTAGTTGACATGTAGTTGCAAAATTACTTGTAGTTAGTATCTCTAAAATGGAATAAAGTGTAACCAGAATTATTCAGATTAGTAAGATGTTCCACCGTGATTTCAAACCTGGGCATGATTGGGGAAAAAAGCAGTATATCACATATTTTAGAGCTTATTCTAACACTGAGCATAATCACAAGATGGGTCCATAAGTAGAGAAGGAATATGTGCATTGGATTAAAGAAAAACAAGACTGGGGAAATAAGGAACTGCACAGAGTTTGGCTTTTTCTTGTACCAAAACAATATTTTGATAATATTATTTATTGAAAATCTCACTAAAACACTTTCTTACTAAGCCAAGTGAGCAGACGGCATGATTCTCTGAGAACAATTCAATCATGCCGTGAGACTAGACTGTGTCTAACCAAACCAATATGATATATAAGATTTGCCAAAAAAAAAAAATGAGCATATAAATTCTTTCTGAAAATATACTGGAATGTGGAAGTGTTTTGTGAAGCTCTCCGATAGGACCAAAAGTGTGGTAGAGGAAATCTAACAGTAATTATGAGAAGCAATTCAAACCTGCAAGTCTGTAATGGCTTCTGCATTCTGCAGTATTTTTCATAATACTCCTTATTCATGGTTCAACTGGATTTAGAACACTATATGTTTATCTATCACTATTCTTATACTTTTTCTCTGGGTATAAACCACAGTTGGATTTGCAATCTTTGCAGGTCTAATTTCATCGTCTACCCACTTCCAGAAAAAAACTGTTTAAAATGCACAGATGACCACAGACTTTTAAAATGTATTTCTCTACAGATTACAAAATACATGCTTCAAAAAGTCATTTGTAACGTATTTCGTTACATTACTCAAGTTTAGTAACTTAATCTAAATACTTTGGAATACTAATAAGTGTGGAACAAACACAAAAAAGGTCATTGTGAGTTTTTATCTCACAATTCTGACTTTTTCCCTCAGAATTGTGTGATATAAAGTTGCAATTGTGAGTTATAAAGTCAAAATTATGAGATATAAACTCACAATATTGAGAAAAGTCAGAATTATGAGATATAAACTCACATACTAAATTCACAATTGCATGAAAAAAAGCCAGTTTTGCAAGTTTATATCTCCCAATTCTGACTTTATAACTTGCAATTGTGAGTTTAAATCTCGCAATTCTGAGAAAAAGAAGTCAGAATTGTGAAATGCAAACTCACAATTGAGAGGGGAAAAAAACTAATTGTGAGAAATAGATGCAGTGACGAGTGAATTATACAATGACTCACAAACAACTATCAGAAAACATGAAAACAGTCGAAAACATGAAACTTAACTCCTCTTTTTCAGACGGTCAGAGTCAGAGAATCACCAATTGCTGTTTAAATGACATTAAAACTCAAAGTAATCACTTATTGGTAATCTAAAATACTTTTCAGATGTAACTGTAATCTGATTACCACCCATTTAAAATGTAACTGTAATGAAATTAATCAAATTTTGTATTTTAAATACGTAACTAAGTTACTTGTATTTCGTTACTCCTCAACCCTGCACAGAGGTAAACTACTTGTTCGATTTTGAGGGCATTTGTTAAGGCTATGCCTGAAAGCTACAATAACAGCCAGCTGCAATTCAACATGATCATTAAAACTTAATTACATTATTTTGACTAAAAACAAGATAAATCATTTCAATTGTTTCAGTAACCATAAAAGTTAGTCAGCACAAATTTGTACCTGATATAACAAACAGAGGCAGTAACCATAGAATGAATGAGTGCTGTGCCTTGACAAAACTTGACAACAACGGTCATTATCACTTTATTATATTATGCATTTATGTACCATCATATATCACAAACAGACTTTAGTGTTTTGATCAGTGCATCTAAGAAACTCGACGTCTGTGCATTTATTCCCAAAATACAACTTGCACCAAATGAGACAAACTTTTACATCATTTTCTGAAATCTCCAAAATACAAAAACTCTCGGAAAATAAGCTGTGTAACGTCAATCTTCCAAAGAGTCAATGCATAATTCGCATGCTGTATAATTACAAAAGTACATTGAGAAAAAGGAGAAGAGAGAGACCGTGTGCATTACACGCACAAACAAATGCTGGTGACTATCATTTCGGAGTTTACATGCAAATGCAAAAAGTAAACTGACAACACAAGAAGTGTGTTTTTCACTCTAAGTTTAGGTGTCTCAATTGGTTTTTGCTCAAGCTGTTCATGATTTTTCCCTGGATGTGTTGTTGGCTTATTAAACACAATGACTATGTCCCTCATTTGGGGGGATGGAGTTGAGTTTCTTTACTCTCCCACTCTGCAACTTTTATCTTCTTACTTTTGCCCATTAAAATTTGTAGTTTCTTTTAATCTTGAGTCCGTTGTCATTCTCCGTGAGTCGAGTCCATCTGCAGTGAATTAATGAACTGTTTCTATAAACCCATGGTCATATCCCAATTACCATAGCGTCGCAGTCTACGTATTCGCACATTAAAATCAGCTGGAACTGCGAGAAGCTAAAACAGCAGATTATTAACAGATGAACACTAGTTAAAATGCACTAAGGAATAGTGTTTGGTTAAATAACAACAATTAGATCCAATTGCAGCTTTTCATAAAAGTTGGCGTAGTCAGACAGGCAATGGTCAATGAACAGCAAACTGGGATAATCAGAATCGAGGTCAAGAAACAGGCAATAAATCCAAAAGACATGCAGATAACAATCAGGAAACGGGGAACAGGCAAAATCGGAACCGAGAAGACAGACACTGGAATAAATGGTCAGAATTGGTACATGATGTAGCTCAAGACTTCGCAGTGAAATGTGCTTAAATAGTGAGATGTGATTTGGATCAGGTGCGAGTGTAATCAGTCCAGGTGTGGAGGATTCTGGGAAATGTAGTGCGATACTGAAGTGGGTGTGGTGCATTGTGGGAAGTGAAGTCCAAGGTGAATGTGCAAGCGTGTGTGTGAGTGAGAGAAAGTCCAGAGTGGAGTGCCCTCTAGTGGACTTCACAGGCACTTTAGCTGACAAGTACTGTACATTAACAAATGTTCAAAACTGTACCCCGGTCATAGGAGTAACAGTTTACTCTTATTTTGATATTCTGTTCTGTTTCCCTTAGTTCCTGTTTCCGGTTTTCTTAATGCCCCTGTTTGTTTCTATGGTAACTCATAAATATCACCTGTATCTCATTTATTTCTTTGTTATCTCTTGCATATATACACCCTGTTCAGTCCTCTTTCGGTTATCGTCTTTATTTAATGTGTTGTTTATCTTCTGTGTACTTCTAGTGATATCCTGCGTTTATTATTAAAGACTACTCGAAGTATTCCTTTTTGATTCTGGTTGCCTCCACCACTAAACGTAACAAAATAACCAACCAATGAATGAATATTACTATAAAAAGAAAGATGGATTTAGCAGCCGCACCAACCTACACCACAGTTTTGTGAGTTGGCTAAATTTGGATAATGCAAGGGTTAAAATCATATTGGATCAGTTGGCTAGTTGGTGGATTTTCCAGAGATGGGGAGCTACACTTGGCGGGAGTACATACTTATCTGTGTGGAGTCTGCTTTCTTTCTAGTGAGGGGTTTCTCTGACTCCAAGCCAGTGTCCACTCCTGTAATGGACCCAGAGACAGAGCCTGTGCCCGCTATGGACCCAGCGCTGGAGTCTACCACGAGGGCAGTCCCAGAGCTTGCGCCCACTGCCTAATCCATCCCAGAGCCGATTACAGCCTGATGGATTGGTGGTCCGTGGATCCAGGTCCCACTCTTGTCCCCACCCTCAAACTTTCTCCTTCTCCGCCAGTCCCATCTAGATATCTTGATTATCTGATTCCATCCAGGGTACTTCCTCCTCTGTTGTTCCCATCCTCTCCGCTGGTTCATTCGGTCCCCTCTGCCGTCTCCTCTGGTGTCGTCCAGCTCCTCGGCTCTGCCATCTATACAAGCTAGAGGTGAAACACTGCTTCATGAAGCTTCGAAACCTTTATGAATCTTTTGTTTTGAATCATTGGTTTGGAGCGTGTTTCAAACTTCCAAAGTCACGTGACTTCAGTAAACGAGGCTTTGTTACGTTATAAATGTTTCAACGCATTGGGGCCAATCTCTGTGAACCCATGAAACATGCAGATTCACCCCCAGTGGCGAATCCCAAACAAGTGTTTATGTCTATTACCTGAGTATTAAGTGTCTCTGATTAATTGTATACATTTGTAGACGTTTTAATGAGGTATTTGTTTAATTAAAAAGAATAATAGTAGTTAGTCTCTGTTTAACAGGCCCATCCATATAACAGACAAAACGATCCCTAAAAATTGATAAAAGAATTCATGTTATACAGGCCCTTAATATTTAATGGTATTGCATGATTAGTTAACTACAACTGAACATTTGCAATGGATTTGTAAAAGCTGTTTTTATGCGCGTTTGGCATGAGTTTTTGTAGCATTTACAATGTTCTGACCAGCAGGGGTCATCAGCGTGTGGTGTTTCGAACGCTTCAAACTCATTGACTCATTGTTGCAAAGCAATTGGTTCAATTGATTTGAAGCTTTCAAAAGCTCTGTTTCTCCCATCACTAATACAAGCTCCGTCCACCTCTCCGGCTCTGCCTCGGGCCTCCAGGCCCATGACTCCACCTCTGCCTGTCAGCCCGTCAGCTCCGCCCTGGCTCTGTCAGCCCTAGGAATCCTCTAGGCTCCCTCGTCCCTCTGGTTCAGCCTCATTAAGTCATCGCTCTGCCTCCTGTACGGACTTCCAGGTCTCCAGCCCTTTGACTCCACCAGGCTCCTTCTTCCCCACAGCTTCCCTGTCATCTTCACTCCCTCCGTCGTCACCCCCGTCTCAGTCCTGGGAGGCAATGGCTCCACCTTGGGCTTCTGCACCGTGGATGTCATTCTGGTCCATCGGCCTCTCTGCTCCACCTGGTTCTTCACACATTCCGGCTTCGTCTCCGTCGGTCGGGTCCAAAGGTCCACCCAGACCATCCACCAAGGCTGTACCCTGGCTCCTCCCTCTGTCAGCTCCACCATGGTGTTCCCCTCTGCCAGCTCCTCCTTCTATTACTGATTATAGGGGCATATTATTGGTTAATAAAACACTTATTTTCCTGGCACAATGACACTTTTACCATAATCATGATTTTGTAAACTAATGTATTTTCACTTTTGCATCACATAGCATGCTTCATATGTGTGACTTTTCTGACATAGAGTAAAGGTCATCTGGTCATCTGATACAGCATTGCACTTTCAGGTACGATTAAAAAAGCTGAAGGACTTCAAGATAAAATTGCATGTTTTAATCTCATGTTCGCTTCTTGGTTAAAATGGCACATTTTTATGTCAAGTTTGCTTTTGTTAACACTACCAGTTTAGTGTAGGTGGTACGTCATTTTCAAATGCGATCAAGCATAGGCATTGTGGCCTAAATCGGACTTGTAACCCAAAGATCCAGGGTTCGAGTCTCAGTACCAGAGGAAAATGGTGGGGGGAGTGAATGAACAGCTCTTTCTTCCACTTTCATTACCCACAACTGAGGTGCGCTTGAGCAAGACACCTAGCCCCCAATCACTCCCAGGGTGCCCCAGCAAAAAATTCATTGCCTACAGCTCCGGGGTTGTGTGTTCAAAACTCACTGCTGTGTGTGTGCACCTGGATGGGTGAAATGCAGAGCACAAATTTCCAAGTATGAGACACCATACTTCACTTTCACTTTCTTTAACCTTTTAGCACCACTTGCATTAACCAACGTAACAAAATGTTGCCAGAATCATCTGTTTCGGATAAAACGAAATGTACTTTTACTCATTCAAAATCAGAAATATTGCCAAGAGGCACATTTTTCAAATGAGCCTGGGCTAACAAGTCCATAATCGTTTGGTGTGATGGATTGTAGGTAAGCAGATTTGGCTTACTTCCTATAAATTAGAAGATGAAGATAATAATACATAGAAATTTATGTCGAGGAAGGAAAATGTGGTCTCTGAAAACACAATAATAGATCGGTGTGCAATTGTAGTAAACTGTAGTCAACAGATGCAAGTATGAACGGAGTGACAAAAAGGTATCAACAATGCATTTAATTGTTCAGTTCAGTTCTGTACACTGTGTTACTCGGGTTGCCACTGCCACAATTTTTCGGGAGTGAATTGAGTTGTAGAATGCAGCTGTCACTTCAGTAAATAACCAAACTCTGTGTGTACACAATAGGATTATGCACTCAGAAGAGATTGTATATGGCACTTACTGTAACTAGCTGAATAGATGCAGAAGGGTGACAGCATGGTGTTCAGGGGTTTGAAGGTGTTGTAAAGTCATAGCGGGTGAGATGCTCAAGTTTCGGCGATGAAGTAGTAATTTAACAGACACTTACTTACAGTAACAGGCACAGTCCTCCTGGAGTAACCTAAGGTTGAGTACCTTGCTCAAGGACACACTGCTGATAATTCATGGATCAACCCTTTGTGATAATTTAACCTATAGCATTTCAGTTTCTACACCATCTTTAACCATAAAATGCGGTGGGTCAAATATAATAAGGAATGCAATTCTGTTGCATTTTTAGACATAAAGTGGTCTTTCATTTGACATTCCAGGAATTCCCATATTTATATTTTTATATTAGGGAGCAAGGCTTGACATTAACACCCTCCAACCAGTCGCTCCCACTCGCCAGTTTAGTTGAGTGGCATGGCGGATTCGGTTCAAAATTGCTTTCTAAAAAATCAGAGAAACTCAATTTTAGTGTTCTGCCCACTTACTCTAGTGAGCTGCAATGTCATCTTTCCTCTTCTTGTAGATAAGTCATTATTCTAATCAGCTGGATCTTGTTTGAGACATCTGTGTATTTTCCATATGCAATTCTTCAGTCAGAGCTGATTAACGCTGATAGATGTACCCAAGATTTGCCTTTACAACTTAAGACATACAACACATGTAGCAAACCTAATGTTAAGTGTTTTAGTATGTGTGCATGTGTGTGTGTGTGTGTGTGTGTGATTGTGAATATTTGGTGTCCATTTATTATTTTTTTCCACATGAGCTGTCTTTGTTACATATTTCTCACTGCTGCCAAATAAGTGACACAAGAGCAAAGCAAAATATGCTACAAATGACAGTAAGTCAAATCAATGCATTTGTATCAGTCAAGGAAATGTAGATGAGCTTCATTAAGGAGTGAGAAAATGAGAAACAAAGGCCCTATTATGTAAGCTCACAGTTGGGGACATAAATGTCCAAATTAAAATGCATACATTTACCACCTAGCATGAAAACATATTAAAAACTTCTGTTAGTTCACATGAAACAGCCTCATTATACTGCTGTACGACCCCATCTGTGTGGGGAAAATGTATATATCAGATTTTGGAAATGATATATTAGAGGAAATAACGATTACCACACATAATTGTGAGTATTTTTGAAAAAATAAATAAATAAATAAATAAATAAATATATATATATATATATATATATATATATATATATATATATATATATATATATATATATATATATATATATAATATTTATATATTTATTATATAAATATTATATATAAATATTATATATTTATAATATATATATTTTTTTCCTCATAATATCCATTGCATTATCTTTTCTTACAGTCGGTTCAATAAAGGATTCAGTCTCTCTAAACCAGTCTACTCTGCTCTAATTGGTCAGATGGCCCAGTCTGTTGTGATTGGTCGACTACTTACAGCGCATGTCAGAAACCAAACGCCCATTACTATATCCGTATATCTATATAATTTCAGCTCCGGATCTTCCTTAGAGCTTGATAAACAGTATCTGCCTGAATAATCCGATTATAATCAGACTAGTATGAACAAAGTAACCATGTCAATCCAAATTAATTGGCCAAATCCTCCTAATTAGGAGCGGAAATAGATAAATATTAAGTCTGTTCTTTAAAACTCAGGGATGTAGGAGAATAGTATGAGCATGAGTGATAAATTTGTGCAGAGTCCGCATGTCAAAAAATCAACTCAGAAAAAAACGATTTGAAGTGTGTGGCATCACTTGTAAACACTACATTCAGAATGAATTCATTCCAATTGAAACAAAGGGTCTCCATGTAAACGTAGCTAGTTATGTGAACAGTAACGACGGCGTTGGTTTTACGGTATCAATTCCAGCACAAGTCCTCTTTCTTCTGAAGTGCACCAAAGTGGATTTGCTTTCTCAGCTCAACACCATGAACCAAAATCTTCCAGGAAGAATCTTGAGGGCGGGGCAAAGGAGATGCTGCTCACTGGCAGCCAATGAAGAGCATAGGCTGGAATTATGCAAATTAGTTACAAACCTAAGGTTCAGCAAAAAGTAAGATGGGAAAATCCAGAAAAACATAATAGGGGCACTTTAAATTATGCATATTAAGTGGACATGACAGGAGATGTAACGTCAGATATACAGTAAGTTTGAACTGTATATCTAAAACCATGCGGTTTTTTTTAACATTTATCGCACAATAGACTTCCATATAAGCGCATAACACACTTTTTTTTAAAACCGAGGAAGAAGTTGAAATTATTCTCTGTGGCAAAGGCGTATTTAAACCAGAACATTCCTTTAAGCCTGGAGTCTGTTCAGAGGCTCAGATGGATCTTTGTGTTCTCATGCTCTGAAGTTGCACTTCTCTGTTTGTCAGTCAAACAAACGCAGAGTTCAGGATGCCAAACAGACAGCGATCAGATTTCTGTATTGATCTCAAACTCAAAAGTAGACGCAACTTTAACCAGTATGCATTGATTGAATTTGTAGCTCGCATTTGATACCAACACAAACACCCACTAAATAAAGTCACAGACATGCAAAAATAAGAGTCCAATCCCGAGCATAAATGTAGCCTTTTCATTCATTTCAAAGCAAAAAACATACATTTATCAAAGCACTATAAAATCTGGCTATGAGACACTCTGAATGCTTTTACAAGTGTTGTGTAACTCTAATGCATCAGATTCTGGGACATCTCCATTTAGGTCTAATCTAAGTATTGGGATTCTGAACTGTCACTTCTAGCATCATTCTGCTGTATAATGAACTCAACTCAATATTTTTCAAATTAACCCCAGTAATATCTCTAATTAAGTTATGAGAAAGCCTGGCTGAAGCATTGAAACTCAAGGACAGAAGGTCAACATGATGGAGACATATAACGGTCTTGAGTTCACGCCGTTCTCACGCGCAGATTTCCACAGGTACAGTTCACTGAACATATTCTCTACCACTATTTCATAAATGCACATTTAATTTATTTATGAATGTCACTGCTTAATCCAGAATGCTAACATATTCAATATCCCATTTAAACAACAGTCAAAGCTTTAAATACAAGAGAATATGCAACTGAGGATGCTATAACCACTGGTCTGATATAAGAAGTGACACTGGCATTAATATATTATTAAAGTGCATTTGCAAACATTCTGGAACATTTAAGGCCCATTTAGCACATATCATGCATTTTAATTCCAGTGATCATAGTGAATCGTTACATGCCCGTGCATGCGCTAAAAGTTAAATAAATCACTCACGCGGTTAAAACATTAAGGAATCAAAGATAACGTACTTTATGGTCGTGTACTAATACTTTGAACACCAAAATGCCAACTGACATGCAGGCAGGAAGAACCTTCTAGACGCACAGCTGATGTTCTCTGAGCATTATACGAAGACTCTACTATCAATAATGCTCCTACTGGAAGCATCGGGAACTGAACCGTTTTAATAACTATTATCAAAATAGAAGTCCCGCAAGTGTACTTTTCTCAGGGAGCCTTTTATACAGCCAGCAATAGCAATCTTTAAAAAGCCCCAAAGCCACGCCGCCTCCAAAACACATGAACGCACGCAGCCAAAGTGCAAAGTGTCGCGAGAGACTCCGTTACTTAACTCATGTCTCAAAGCACATAACATTACAATAATAATGAATGTCAACAACTTACAGAGCGGGTTGCCGTCTCCTAATGACATGACGTGAACGCAGCATAAACTTGTCGTTTTGGTTCAGGAGAAACTGTAAAAGGGGGCTGCTGTTTGTTTGTGGGGCTCAGTGACTGTCTGTCTACAACTCTCAACTCTGCATAGCCGTACAAAATGCACTGATGACGTGTGATGTGATACAGAGGAAAAACAATATTGTTTATTAATTGTTATTATTGTTTATTAATATATATATATATATATATATATATATATATATATATATATACAGGGTTGGGGAGTAACGAAATACTTATAAGTATACGAAGTAACTTAGTTACGTATTTAAAATACAAAATTTGAGTAAGTGTATTTCATTACAGTTACATTTTAAATGGGTGGTAATCAGATTACAGTTACATCTGAAAAGTGTTTTAGATTACCAAAGTGATTACTTTGAATTTTAATGTCATTTAAACAGCGATTGGTGATTCTCTGACTCTGACAGTCTGAAAAAGAGGAGTTAAGTTTCATGTTTTCCACTGTTTTCATGTTTTGTGATAGTTGTTTGAGTCATTTTATAATTCACTCGTCACTGCAACTTTTTCTCACAATTTATTTTTTCCCTCACAATTGTGAGTTTGCATTTCACAATTCTGACTTCTTTTTCTCAGAATTGCGAGATTTAAACTCACAATTGTAAGTTATAAAGTCAGAATTGGGAGATATAAACTTGCAATACTGACTTTTTCTTGCAATTGTGAATTTAGTATGTGAGTTTATATCTCATAATTCTGACTTTATAACTTACAATTGTGAGTTTAAATCTCGCAATTCTGAGAAAAAGAAGTCAGAATTGTGAGATAAAAACTTGCAATGACCTTTTTTGTGTTTGTTCCACACTTATTAGTATTCCAAAGTATTCTAAAGTATTTAGATTAAGTTACTAAACTTGAGTAATGTAACAAAATACGTTACAAATGACTTTTAAAAAGCATGTATTTTGTAATCTGTAGTGAAATACATTTTAAAAGTAACCCACCCAGCCCTATATATATATATATATATATATATATATATATATATATATATATATTAACAATAAAAAAGAAGAATAGGAATAAAATGTAGTTATATATGACATATGACACTGTTTTTCAAACTTTTCTGTTTGACGGAGTCTAAAAACTGCAGTAAAGAAAGAATATAAAAAGACAAACAGAAAACTGTGTGCTTTCATCATTGGAAAGTGTTATTTTTTGATCATTTGAGACAAAGAATTCACACATGTGGATATAGAAAACCTGCATTTCAGATGGACATCAATAATGAAGCTCAACAGAGTTCTGCTAGTTTTATCTGCAGATATTCAAAAGTTGTGGACGTCCAGCCCTGACCTGGATTAACCTGGGATGCAATCAACAGAAAGAGGGGATCAATCTTTTTGATTTATGCTCTGGGCAAAAGTTATAAAGTCCAACCTAATTATTTATTTTATAAAACACAATTGAGGGCAGGGGTTTCAAATAAACTAACAAGAACCCTTTTCACAGAGGCTGCAGAGCTTTATATCATTAATTAAAATCAGCGTATCTCATATATTCTCTTAGATGTTGCACTTATAATCCCTGAGCATTGGCCACAAAATTGAGCCTTGGCTGTTAAACAAGTAAAACAAGTCTTTTTCTCATTAGTCTATAGAGATTTCAATGTCTCTCATCAATGGACGCCATGATCGCTTACATGGCTTGGATGTGGCTCGCATATATGGAGCTTGTCACCTCCTGTTAAGCACATTTTTCATCATTGTCAGCAACAGATGTCAGGAAATCTCAGTGCCTCCCGACGGACTTCTGAAGGAGCCTCTCAGTTGCTGTCCGGGGAAGCATCGCAGCTGAGGAACTCTGACATGTTGACCTCGAGTGGAACCACTGCATGAGACTGAATATTGTGCTGAACTGAGAACTGTGACAGATGAGCACTGTGGGCCTCTAGCATGAGGACGTTTCTGCCATAGAATAAAGCAATTAAAAAGGAAATTGACCCTTGGCAAAGACCCGCCCCCTTTAGTTACTGTTGCTATGTCCGACAAGCCATGCGCTCTCACGCCACACATCATGTTCTCACACTATGGCAAGCCATTTTGACTTTTATTCATTTTCAGGATGTGAACTTGTGATATCAACAATTACATTTTCACTAGTTAAAATCTTATTTCTTGATATCAGGAATTAGATTTCCACTAGTAACAACGTTAATTCTTGATATCATCAATTCAATTTTCACTAGTAAAAACTATAATTGTTGATGTCAAGAATTGTATTTTTACTAGTGAAATCTCGCCATAGGCTGCCATTCAAATTCAATTGTTGATATCAAGAATTCATTTCTTACTAGTTGAAATTACAGTTTCACATCAGAAATTTACATTTTTACTAGTAAGAATTGTATTCCTGATATATCAACAATTACATTGTTACTAGTGCAAATGTCTATTCTTGATATCAACAACTGAATTGCTACTAGTAAAAATGTTCATTTCTGATATCATGAATGTGATCGTTACTAGTAAGAAAGCCGTTTTAGATATCAGAAATTATATTGATATCAGGAATGAACATTTTTACTAGTATCAATTCAATTGTTGATATCAAGAACAGACATTTGCACTAGTAACAATGTAATTGTTGATATCAGAAATTTGCATTTTTACTAGTAAGAATTGTATTCCTGAAATGTGAAACTGGAATTTCAACTAGTAAGAAATGAATTCTTGATATCAACAATTGAATTTGAATGGCAGCCTATGGCAAGATTTTAATAGTAAAAATACAATTACAGATATCAACAATTATAGTTTATACTAGTGGAAATTGAATTGATGATATCAAGAATTAACATTTTAACTAGTGAAAGTTCATATCCTGAAAATGAATAAAAGTAAAAACGGCTTGCCACACTCACACAGTGAAAAATACTGACAACACGTCAACAGACAAAACAGTTTCATATTTAAAATACTGTATTTTTTTAAAGAAGTTGAATCAATAAATAGCGTCTAGTGTGTGTTTAATGTGTGGTGACAGATCGCTGTAGCTCCTCGTGAAGCGATCATCTCTTCATACTAGTTCATTTATAGCATCAAATAAACATGAATGAACATCAGAAGGAATGCTGTTTCAAGCGCGGAAAGACGTGATTCAAGTTCACCAACGTTAATCTACTAACTCCCCTGACCGCTTTGACGGACAAAATGGCGGATTCAGGGTTACGATTGGTCAGATCACCTGTCAATCAAACTTGTGATTTTTTTTATCTTGCATTTGTGAGTTTATATCTCATGGTATTAAACCTTATCTCTGTAAATCATACTAGTCTGAAGGTTTTTGTAAACTTGCTGGAGAAAGAAACAAGTTCTACATCAAAATTCTGTACATACATGACGCCGTCATGATCTCAATACGTACGCCTTAATAATATACGTACGTACGGTTATCCTTTCAAGCAAACAAACTGGGAAGGATGCCGAGAGTCTGAGAGAGTCGTCTCATTTAATCTTTTCATGTTTTTAATTTCCTCTTTACTTCCATTTCCTGACCCCGCTTTGAACCCGAGCCTGTTCCCTAGTTACCTGCCAGAAAAGCTCAATAGAAAATACCATCTGAAATGTTCTGGTTACTGAAGTTCATAGGCCATTCCATCTGAGGGCACCTGGCCCAAGTCATTAGAATCGCACGGGGTTTTAAGGTCAAACCGGTGTGCTGCTGTTATTGCTCGCTGTATTTCAGGGGATTTGTATGAGGTTGTTTTGTGCAAACCTTGACTTCAGCGAACCGTGAGGTGGCCACTATTGAATCAGATAGACCTCCTGCAGATAAAATGCTATATAAATATAGATTGCCATGTCATTCAATGGGAACTTAATCCACAACCATGACCTGGAGACAAGCTATTCTCAGAGCACCAGATCTCCTAAGAACGTCTTTGTTTGCCACACAAAGCCGGGTGTGTTAATCCGGATAGATTGCCTCGCTGCCTTTAAATCACTTTTGACAAATAAAAAAAAACAAGGTTTGTTGCTTTGCTGCTGTGCAAACAGGAAAGGGATGTGCCATTAAAATCGAGAAACGATCGAAAACATTTCATTAGCAGACTAAGATCACGAGTATACGGCATGTAAAACCCTATAGAGCCTCTAAATGGAGACAAATATTTTGATTCATAGAATATTGAATTGATATAGGTTGGTTTTATTCTATTTGTAATAACCGAGATTAATTAAGCACGTCTAATGACATTTTATTTAACCCACTTTAGGCGTGTTCATAATTTCCACACCATTAAATATAAATAAGTATTAATGATATGAAATTGGGTCATTTCTGTAGCATAATTCAACTAATTAATGTAAGATTGGTAATAAAAAAAATTGGTTAACACTTTATTTTACAGTGTCCTTGTTGCATATGATACTTACTGTATTTGTAACCGTAAATTATGCATAATTACTTGCAAATAACCCTAAGCCAAACCCTTTAGTCAGTACATTTTTCTAATTAATATTACACGGTGTTTAAATGTGCAATTACACTGTATCAAGGACACCTTAAAGTAACCGTATATATATATGGTTACACTTTATTTTATATTATGTAATATATATATATATAAATATATATATATATATATATATATATATATATATAATATATATATTAATTAATCTATATTTAATATATATATATATATATATATATATATATATATATTTATATATGTATATATAATAAATATATATATATATATTAATTAATTAATATATATTTATAATTATTAATTAATAATATATATATAAATTATATAATTTATAGTTGTTACTATAGTAACTACATGTAACCTATGTAACAATAACATTGTAAAATAAAGTATTACCAAAATAATCATAGTCATAACGATGAGCGACATATAAATCCCTTAAAAAACAAACAAAAAATAAAACAAAGTGTATCGATGGCTGGCCGGAGAGGTTTGCTGCCGGATCATTTCTAGGTTCGAGGATTATTCATGGGGAAGCGTGTTGAGGGGATTCAGCCCCCTCACTTACATGGAAACGCTCTTTCTTATTATTCACAAGCGCCTCAGGTGACAAGTGTACTCTCTTTACACTCTCCTTCAGTCCTGTAATATTCCTGCTGATGCCCTCTTCCCCATTTAAAGTGGAAACATGCACCAAATATGACAATTACAAGAGATATCACAAACGTTAAGGATGCATATGCACGATGAAAAGCGAAATGATGTCGAAAAAGGGAGAGAGGAAGAGTCGAATTCTCATTTTAGCATTATAAAGCAAAACAAAGACTTTTCATTCTACGTGTTACTGATTGCAAAAGATGTGCTTCAGTTTTTATTTATATATTATTTTTAATTTCAGTCAATGCTTGAAGTTCTAAAGTGTGGATGGACATTAATTAGTTGTTACCTATGGAAGCCCGTTTCCGCCACTGAAAAAAAAAAAAAAGAAGATTTTTGTGACTTTTTATCTCAGAATTGTGAGTTATAAAGTCAGAATTCTGAGATAAAAAGTCAGAATTGTGAGTTATAAAGTCAGAATTCTGAGATATAAAGTCAGAATTCTGAGTTATAAAGTCAGAATTCTGGGATAAAAAGTCAGAATTCTGAGATATAAAGTCAGAATTCTGAGATATAAAGTCAGAATTCTGAGATATAAAGTCAGAATTCTGAGATAAAAAGTCAGAATTCTGAGTTATAAAGTCAAAAATCTTTTCAGTGGCGGAAACGGGCTTCCATAGTTACCATCTTTCTAATGTTGATAAAAGTATTTTCAGGGAGCTTGTGCCTGCAGGTAGAAATTGGCATAATACAGCAGATTCACTTCATGATGACCGGAAGTGTCTGAAGGTCATCTGTGATTTTTATGTGATTTTAGGTGGTTCTAAATTTTATTTGAAATCTATTTAAAAAATGCATCATGATTTCTGGATGAAAATGTTGTGACGTGTATTCGTGGTTATTGAATTTTTTTTTTTTCTGGAGATTCAACACATCTATAACACTTTATATAGACATATTCTGAACTGCACAGAAATATCTTTTTATTTCTTTTTCATAACTTGCCTTTGTTTGCTAAGGGTGCTTTCCGGTGTCATGGGAAGATTTATCTTTGAAGCTCATGAGGCAGAATGTTTGTTCTGTATTTCAATCAGCCAACAGCCCATAAAATTAAAAATGTACTGCTAACAGCTATAAAGACATATCCAGGGCTGGGGAGGTTACTTTTAAAATGTATTTCACTACAGATTACAAAATACATGCTTTAAAAAGTCATTTGTAACGTATTTCGTTACATTACTCAAGTTTAGTAACTTAATCTAAATACTTTACAATACTTTGGAATACTAATAAGTGTGAAACAAACACAAAAAAGGTCATTGTGAGTTTTTATCTCACAATTCTGACTTTTTCCCTCAGAATTGCGTGATATAAAGTTGCATTTGTGAGTTATAAAGTCAGAATTATGAGATATAAACTCGCAATATTGAGAAAAGTCAAAATTATGAGATACAAACTCACAATATTGAGAAAAGTCAGAATTATGAGATATAAACTCACACACTAAATTCACAATTGCAAGAAAGAAAGTCAGTATTGCAAGTTTATTTCTCCCAATTCTGACTTTATAACTTGCAATTGTGAGTTTAAATCTCGCAATTCTGAGAAAAAGAAGTCAGAATTGTGAAAAAAAACAAAAAAAACAAATAGTGAGAAAAAGTTGCAGTGACGAGTGAATTATAAAATGACTCACAAAACATGAAAACAGTCGTGGATCATCAGGTCATGACAGGACAGTTCAGTTGACAGTTGGGCATTTTTTATATAAATTCAGTCATTTTGTCTTGTTCAGGACAGAACTAAATAAAAATAACAACATTTTTATGATCCTCTTAAAAGTATTAAAATGTTGATGAAACTTAACTCCTCTTTTTCAGACGGTCAGAGTCAGAGAATCACCAATCGCTGTTTAAATGACATTAAAACTCAAAGTAATCACTTTGGTAATCTAAAACACTTTTCAGATGTAACTGTAATCTGATTACCACCCATTTAAAATGTAACTGTAATGAAATACACTTACTCAAATTGTGTATTTTAAATATGTAACTAAGTTACTTGTATTTCGTTACTCCCCAACCCTGCTGAGAAAGTACCCTAAAAACAGCATTAAGGTGATAAATATCTATCCATTTATTTATCTAGAAATGTTCTGTATGTATAAATGTATGTTTGGAGCTCAAACAGCAATAGGCTTCATTCCCATTCCAGTTTTGTGAAGCTCATTGAGACTCATGAATATGGCAGCAATGATGCTATATTGATATAATCAGCAACTGGATGATTTATTCATGGTACAAAGTAAACTGTAAAATAAAGTGTCACCTAATTTACATTAAATACACTTAGTTACTAATGCGTATTTTTTGACCCAGTTAACATATGTACATATGAATATGTAAATTCATAATTAAAGGTGCACTGTGTAGTTTCTCCTAAAAGTGAGTTTACCCAGCGCTGTTTCTCAGTGCCGTAAATGTTTCCTGAAGCTTCATTCAGTGGGGATTTTTATGGGTGCTGCTTCAGACGCTTTAGTGTCCCCAAAAAACTTCATGCATCTCTTCTTAGTGCCGTTTCATGAAGCCAAAAGCCACATATCTCGGCCTCGCTTCCTCAGGCTCGGCAAACGGCACAGAGCTGATCAAAGGCATGAAATGGACAGAAATCATCCTTAAAAATGTATTTATCATCTCTGTGCTGCTTGTGTTTGTCATTGGACGTCTCTTTCCTTCTCGAAATTGGCGTGATTGTTTTTGATCATGTTTACTGCGGAGCTCTGGAGAGAATTCATTAGCCGTAATTAAGCTTTTACTTGATCAGGGCTTTGGGGAGCAATAAAAAAAAGAAACACTCATGTGAAGTCAGATTAAGAGGAAGCAGTGCGGTATGGGAATGGCAGATTATCAAGCACGAGACTCTCTGATCGCTATCTTGTTAGCGCTTTATTTGTCAATCGTCTGCTAATGCTCACATCGAGCCTGAGCTAATCCACACTCCAATGCCCGGACAACAGCTTATCGATGCGGTTCGGCGGAGGCTTGCGGTGAACCGCCCTTTTGAAACCAAGACTCTGATTTAATCCACCAGTCATTAGTGTGTTAAATAATTAAACTGCACCAGCCTGTTGTGTGTTCGACCAAACCAGTCAGTTTGTAATGGATTCAGGTTGATTGGGAATTTTTGGAGATGACTGGGGAAAAGTGTCCCAATGGTGTAGTTATGTAGGAAAACTTAAACTGAGTTGAAATGCATCCCTTTCCATTGACTTTAAGCACTTAAAGATGTTCATCTCACATATGCTGACAGGAAAATGTTGCACATGAATCACATTCGTGTTTAACTCTTGTGTTATGTTGCGGGTCAATTTGACCCGTTTAGATTTTCTTGATATTTTGTGACTTTTTCTCATTTATCATCATGCAAAGTTTCAACATGCTGGTGTTTTTTTACATATACAGACAAAATTACTGTTACGTTCGTGACGTTCGCCGCATATTTTAACGCTCTGAGGCAACTGTACTGACCCGAAATAATAACATTTCTTGGTTATATTTTGTTATTTTATTTTTTTACTACCTTATTAAGCTAAAAAATGAGGTTTTCCACACTTATTTCAATACAGAAAAATGTTTTAAGCAGCAGCATGTGTGTGAAGTTCAGATCCAGAAACCTCTTGACTTTATGAAATGAGTTTACAAAACAGCCAACTTAGGAAAAGTACATATTTTCATTATACAGCTGCATTTAATTGTTCAGTTATGATGTTCTCAGAAAAAAAAAAGTTAAAAAATGTATTTATTGTATTTAAAAATGTACTGTTTATTTTCAAATTAAAAAAGGGTTAAAAAACATTTTCATTAAATCATATCTTCAGATATATATTTTTTGGAATATTTGACAAATGTTGATATTAAAAGTTTACAGTTTGTACCTGAATCTTTGTTGTTTTTCATACTGTGATTTTTGAGGAATTGTATTGAATCCAATCAGGGTCAATTTGACCCGCTCCATAACGAGTGTATCAGAAATCCAACAGCACATAAGGGTTAAATTAACTAGACGTGCAAACCTCTGACTTTTCCCCTCAGAATTGTGTGATATAAAGTTGCAATTGTGAGTTATAAAGTCATAATTATGAGATATAAACTCACAATATTGAGAAAAGTCAGAATTATGAGATATAAACTCACAATATTGAGAAAAGTCAGAATTATGAGATATAAACTCACAATATTGAGAAAAGTCAGAATTATGAGATATAAACTCGCAATATTGAGAAAAGTCAGAATTATGAGATATAAACTCGCAATATTGAGAAAAGTCAGAATTATGAGATATAAACTCACAATATTGAGAAAAGTCAGAATTATGAGATATAAACTCACAAAATTGAGAAAAGTCAGAATTATGAGATATAAACTCACAAAATTGAGAAAAGTCAGAATTATGAGATATAAACTCGCAATATTGAGAAAAGTCAGAATTATGAGATATAAACTCACATACTAAATTCACAATTGCAAGAAAGAAAAATTCTGACTTTATAACTTGCAGTTCTGAGAAAAAGAAGTCAGAATTGTGAGGGGGAAAAAAACTAATTGTGAGAAAAATTTGTATTTATTGTATTTAAAAATGTACTGTTTATTTTCAATTTTCATCAAAACAAAACAGTTTTAAAAAAGGGTTTAAAAAACATTTTCTTTAAATCATATCTTCAGATATATATATATATATATATTGGAATATTTGACAAATGTTGATATTAAAAGTTTACAGTTTGTACCTGAATCTTTGTTGTTTTTCATACTGTGAAATCGAACCGCGCATAAGGGTTAAATTAACTAGACGTGCAAACTCTAATAACACAATTCCAGACAAAAACATAATTCGGCATTTTTCACACTGTAGAGAATAATAGTCAATGTGATTTCAGTATTTCAAAATTGCATTATTTATTTTTAATCTGTCCATATGTATCAGTGTCTATTAAAAATATGCTTGATACAACAAAATGTATAGGAATATTTAATTTTTTGTTAATATTTCCAGCATACAACTGATAAATACATCTCAGGTGAGGGTAAAACAATTATAACGTACTCAGACGGAGGGAAACATGAGCTCAAATATAACAGATGGCAAAAGAGAAGATGGTGAACAGGAAACAGACCCCCACAATATTGCCAGAGCTTATTTGCATATGTTGCAATGCTATAAATTACTCAACCATCTGCTCACCTCATATGTTTAATTTGACAATGGAATGTAAGGTAGACACAATCGAACAAAAAAAAAAAAAAAAAGGTGATATTTCAATAGTTTCACTACATCATACAGTGTCATCTTCAGAAATCCAACTAACTATGAACACAAAGCCTTGATTATGAAAATTCGGATGAAGATACCATTAGTAAGCATTACCTCCCGTCTCATATATTTACATGCCTTCTGTGTGCTGTATTAGGATAGTTTGGTGGGCTAGTAATGGATACACATGCTGAGTGTAAAATGCCCAATTTAAACATCAATAAGAACATGAAAGCTTACTCTCTTCTCTTGTCTCTTTGGTGTATGTGCCTTGTCTGAAAGCGAAATCTCACTCGCTAACAGTTTTAACCACTTGGCTGGCTCATAAAAGACACACTGATCCTCCTTTGTGTTTGATAGGCGATGAGGTATGCATAATTTTTGCTGTCTTTGATGATCAAGAAAGAGCTGGTCACGTGACCGGCTCAACTTTGCGCTCGCTCTGTTCTGATAGCATCTTTAATGGGAAAACATTCCTATCTGGTGAGTGAACGTTTTAAATGATGCAAAAATAATGAAACAGACTGCATCATAAATGTTGTGTGTATATATATATATATATAAACCAGCGGATGTTCATTCCTTTGCCATATAAAAAGACAAAACATGAAGCCTTTCCCCAAATTACCTCATAATTTGCTGTCTTAATAACTACCAAAACAATACGTAACTCATATGCAAACCTTTCATTTGCCAATTATTTTAGTTTCCTGGCACCAGTGGGTGTGTGATTCTGACAGTCAGTTTTTGACAGTGAAAATCAAACTGGCCAAACATGGCTAATGAGGATGCCAAAGAAACACGCTTTCAATAATATGCAAAGGGCATCCACCCATGAAGAAATCAAACGCTCTTTTATAAGAATTACAGTTGATTTCAGTCCTAAAACGATGCCAGTTATTTCAGTTTGTCTTCAGAGTTTGTTGTGCAGCCCCTATAACTAATTGTGGAGTTGCATAAAGTTTGTGAAGTTGCAAACACTAATCAATGGTGTGTGGGTTGCTGACGATCCATTTGCAATGTGTATATATATATATATATATATATAGTGGCGAGCAGGACGAGAGCCGTGAGGGAACGGAGCGAGATTGCTAACGAGCAAAAGATACGTTGAATTTTCGCCGGTTCCCGCCTCCTTCTTCACGTTCTTACGAACAGTGTTACATTGGTGCCGAAACCCGGGAAGAAGGAGCCGGCGAAAATTCAATGTAACTTTAATTATCAAATGAATAAACAAACAACAAAACGAAAGTAAAATGGCGGCAGTTCCTCACGGCGATTGACGCCCACACAAACATAACAAAACACAACATAAAGTCCAGGCCTGGTCCTCTCTCGTCCTTCACTGTCGTCGCTCCTCTTTTATGCTTCCGGAGCTCCTCCGTGAGACACAAGACCGGTGTAGCGCGCAGCTGATGCTCATTAATTTTACATCACTGGCCTCACGCCGTTCCCTCGCGGCTCTCGCCCGCCCTGCTCGTCACATAATATATAATTTGATAAAGTCTCATCTTACAATCTTTTATTTATTTGACACTCCTATTTAAGCCATTCCTGTAACTGGGGTCAGGGCACTATGATACTCGAATAGTGGGTTGAAAATAATACAAATTGAATTATTTAGTATTTTAATGTATTGGAAACAGCATGTTGCCTTTATAATATCATATTTATATTATGAGTATGGTTTGTATGCATGGAAATATAGATTTCTTTATATTTTACGAAGGATGATCATCATATTTGAGGGTTCTTTGCATCACGTCTTAATGCAAAACAACAAATACTGCTCAAGAGATACAATGGCAAAATATATATATATATATATATATATATATATATATATATATATTATTAAAAAATATTATAATATTAAAAATAATATTAACAAATAATAATATAATATTAAAAAATATAATATTTATATATATATATATATATATATATATATATATATATATATATATATTTATTTTTTTTCCCACTGTTTATTTTTAGCTAAGTCATTGGTTTAAAAATGAAGAAATGTTTCACGAAGGTATATTTAATGAAATAAATATTTAAAGAAAGTCCTTCTGTTCTCTTTGTCTTTGAATAGTCTATGCTTACTATTTTATTCATTTTATTTTCCTAAGCATCAATAATCCAGAGAGGACTGTTTCAGCAAAGACTAAGGACAGGGTCTTCACTGCTGCAAGCGTCATGAAAAACCGTTTCGTGTTCATATCGAAATGCATTGTGTTACACAACACTGCTTTCAGCTAAAAACGGAACACTTTTGCGAGCGTTTCGGCCATTCATTTAAACAACAGCATCATCTATGGAGCCTGAAAACACGAACTTTTGAAGTGCAAGTTTTTGAAAACTCTGTGGTTATCGTCTTTGTAAATTAGAAAAACGTGAATTTGTGAAAATGATCCATACTACATGTTCAGTCTGTAGTAGTGCAGCAAACTCTCCTGTTTTTGTCGTGTAAACGTACCTTACATTGCAACTGTTGACTCTTAATTGGACATAAATGCAAAAGAAAAATTCTCAGTAAAATAAATATTTCAGTTTTTAATTTGTGCAAGACTTGTGAGAAGCATTAAAAAAAGAAAGAAACTTAAAACAGGAATAGGAAAGAAAAGGTTTTTGAAGAAGAGAGGACGCATTGTTCATTTGGGTAATGTATTGCTTCTAGTTTAAGATTAATTGGTATTTAATTTGTTTTGCTGCAGGTACAGTGGAGGTCACTTTTTGATTATATCAAGCACACATCGCCAAATGTTCCGAAGTCTGTTGTACATTTAATGTGACTCCAAAAGGAACTCGAAGGCCAAGTAAAAACCTTGCAGCAAACAAGCTGTACGGGTTTCTTTTGCTGCACAAACATCAAAACTTCCATGTGCAACTTCAAGCTGTGATGGGACTGAATCTGCATTAAAGCAGGAGGGCTGCTAATTCAGAAGGCAGGAAGGGCTCAGACCATTCAGAGATGGAGCAGATGTGATTAAACGCTGATGCCTGATCGAAAAGCTTGTAGGGTCTTGACTTGAAGGATCATGAATGACTGACACTCTGAAAAGGGAAAAGGGATTCTTAGGGGTTTACAAATGTAAAGTTGCCATGGTAACTGGTGGTGATTTGGTTTAGCATGGAAGCTCAAAACTCAGTTACAAATGGCTAATTAGACTAAAGGTACTTGAGAGGGAAGGAAGCAGTAGATTCAATCAAGACGGAAGCAGCTGGGCTCAAGATGACTTTTTTTTCTACTGATGCTAATTTCTGCAATTAACTTGCAATAAAGAAGCCATGTTTGTTTCAGCTGTGTGTGTATATGTGTGTGTGTGCGTCTGTGTGTGTGTTTTATTATTATTAATATTTTAACCTGGTGCACGAGGCTTGTTTCCATTGTGCAAAAGAGCTTTAATAGTTTAATTCTTAAACTGATCTCAACAAGCAGCATTGCCTACTTTTATTCTCTGTTATTCAAAATACTTCAGATTGAAGACTTGGCCTAGAATTGCATTTCCTAAAGCAAACTGATGTACTTGCAAGGTATCAGGTACAGTATCAGGTAAGTTTAGGTTTTATGCTTTTTGTTTTTTTTAAGCGTTGTTGTTTTTTGGGTTTTTTTTGGTCCTACTGTACATTTAGTGCTTAATTACAGTAATAACTATCATCTAATCTTTAACTAACATTTAAATTAATTATTTGATACAATGCACACATTGTGTACATACATTGTACTATTTAAAAAAAAAACCTTCATGTAATTCCAGCTATAATTAATTTCTGTAATTATTAATTATTAATTAGGCTACATCTATAATTAAACTTCACCCTCCCTTACTCCTACATAACTGTAGTTTTGCACTACAACATGTACACGAGTGCATCATAGAAACCTTTTTTTTTTTTTTTTTGGATATACGTACATAAATAGTTAAAGTCTTTTTGTTAACCTTGCTCCTCAGGCTCTTCTGTACCATAGTTTTTAAAGTATAGAAGATTCCACAAATTCATATAATACCAACTCTGTAATGTGACTGTTATAGTGGAGGGGCCTCTGAGACCACTGGACTTGGGATGACCAAACCTGGAAGCGCTGGGGCCACCAGACTTGACAGTACTGGGGCCACCAGACTTGGAAAAACCAGACTTGACAGTGCTGCGAACACTGGACTTGGGAACACCGGACTTGGGAACACCGGACCTGGGAATGCTAAGAGCACAGGATTTTGGAACCACCAGAATTGACAGCGCTGGGAACACTGGGCTTAGGAACACCGAGCTGGGAAAGGTTGAGACCAACAGACGTTGGAACCACCAGACTTGACAACACCAGGGCCACCGGACATTGGAATGCTGAGACCACTGGACTTTGGAAAAACCAGACTTGATAGTACTGGGAACATCGGACTTGGGAACACTGGACTTGGGAACACCGGACCTGGGAATGCTAAGAGCAGAGGATTTTGGAACCACCAGAATTGACAGCACTGGGAACACTGGGCTTGGGAACACCGAGCTGGGAAAGGTTGAGACCAACAGACGTTGGAACCACCAGACTTGAAAACACCAGGGCCACCGGACTTTGGAATGCTCAGACCACTGGACTTTGACAGTACTGGGAACACCGGACTTGGGAACACTGGGTCTGGGAATGCTAACAGCATAGGATTTTGGAACCACCAGACTTGACAGCGCTGAGAACACCAAGCTTGGGAAGGCTGAGAAAATCAGACTTTGGAACCCTCAGACTTGACGGAACACCGGGCTTGAGAACACTAGGCTTGGGACCATCGGACTTGGAAGTGCTGAGATTCATGGTGGGCCAAACTCAATCAGAGCTTGAGACACAAAGACAATAGTTTCTTGGTGAACTATTATACTACCATATAACAAAAACATACATGACAATATATATTTATTAATTATTTATTGCCACTTGGAACCATTTTTGGAACCGAAAATACGGTTTCCATTTTGACTGTTTTCTATGGTCTTCCCCTCAAACTCTTAAACAAGTAGTGCAGAACTCAGCTTCCTAATTACTAGAACTCCTGAGATGGAACACATATTTAATATTCTTCAACTTCACTGACAGCGTATAAAAATTCTCCTTCTTGATTACAAAGCACTGCATAACCTGGCTCCTTCATACTTCTCGGACCTACTTTCAACATATACTCCCTCTCGAACTCTTCATCTACATTCTTCTTAGTTCTTCCTCGCATGCGTTTGCTCAGCATAACACCAGCACATCCGGACCAGCAAACTTCTCTTTCCCACACTTACAGATTCATAAACAGCCTACCAACCGATGCTTCTATTTTTCTGTCAGGTGTCATATCATTTTATGATATGCAGAAGCAATTTCAATTCTACATGCTGGAGAAAATGTGAGCTGCAGAGTTGATCTCGCCTATTCTGCAGTTGTGCTGTTGAAATCATAGTGGTGATACAACAAGACTTTCTCTTTAAATCCTGCCATGTGTAACTCTGCAGTGAGCTTGCTTGCTTCACACATAACCATTTTAGTCATCCTGTCAAAACATAGAAATAAACTGCATGCACACTTTCCTTTCATGACCGTAGATTGCAAGAAGTATTATAAGTGACTGCATTGAGGTTGAATGTTAAATGAACACCCTCAATTAACCTGTGCCAGCTTGATTTAGATAAAGCTGAATGGAAACAAAGACAGGTATATTGTAGTCTGTAAGTGCCTTACGAAAAAAGCAAGGAAACTGTGTGCGAATGAATAAGACATTGGTCAGGAATGTCTGTTTTATGGACTTTAATCAACAAATAATTATTGTTGAAGATTTGTCTATGTCTAATGCTATTATTCTTGTTAATGGACAACATCAGCCAGATTTGATTCAAACTGAATTTTTTAAGGGAATCATCAATTTAATTGAACTTGCCTCAGTCGAATTCTGTGGCGTTTTGTGCAAATCCACATTGAAATTAGTTATTAGTCATGGTCAAGTTTTGTTCATCCATTTATGTGAGCCGCTGCATGAATGGCCGTAATAACTCAGTCCTTCAGGGTTATTATGTGTGCTAGAAGAATGGCTATTTGTGTTTGACAATTACCTTGATTAAGTTAATGTCATTGCATTATTTTTTTAAACAATTTTCCTAATGTAGGACAACACTGAAAAGAACATTAAAAAGGGCAAACAACAAATTGCAACGTGCAAAATGATGACTCAGAGCCATCCATGTGCTAAAACGGTACATGTAAAGGTATAAAAATGTGCATCATATGAATAATTGTGAGATAAATCACTGGTGGTAACAATGTCCCTGGTTTTATGTGACATGAACAAAACACCAAAAACAGAATGGCTACCGAACGTCCAGCACAGAGTGTACCAGCAAACATCTCCACAAAACACCACTGAACATGACTATCAAATACTGTGTTTTTGTTGTTTTGTTTTTTTAAACAGCGGTCCTTAATTATCAAGAACATCATTACTGAAAAATACAGGTATGCTTTACATGTGGGTTCCAGCATGTGAAGAGTAAGCAAGACAGAAGAAAGTTAGTGAGGGAAGGGCATAAAAGAGCGAACACAGCCCTGGTAAGCCTGCGTACGTCCGCTGCCACGTCAAGTTCCATCAAAGGTGAATTCACAAAAAAAAAAAAAAAATTGTTGGAAAATCAGTTGGCACTGGGCTCCTTAAAGGATTAGTTCACTTACAAATGAAAATTATGCCAAGCTCACCTTCAAGACATCCTAGATGTGTACGACTTTCTACTTGCTGATGAACACAATCGGAGAAATATTAATAAATATCCTGACGCATCCGAACTTCATATTGGCAGTGAACAGGGGTCGCGAGTGTGAGCTGAAGAAAGTGTCTCCATCCACATCCATCCGTTATAAACGTGCTCCACGCGGCTCCGGAAGGTTAATAAAGGCCTTCTGAAGCGAAGCGATGCGTTAAAAAAATATCCACATTTAACAGTGTGACGAGCAGGGCGGGCGAGAGCCGTGAGGAACTGCCGGCCTTTTATTTTCGTTTTATTGTTTGTTTATTTTATTATTAAATAAGTTTGCCGCCCACACAAACAAAATAAAACACAACATTAAAATCCAGGCCTGGTCCTCTCTCGTCCTTCGCTGTCGTCGCTCCTCTTTTATGCTTCCGGAGCTCCTCCGTGAGAGACACGAGACCGGTGTAGCGCGCAGCTGAAGCTCGTTATCTCTCGCGTCACCGGCCTCGCGCCGTTCCCTCACGGCTCTCGCCCGCCCTGCTCGTCACAAACAGGTTATGAAGTAAAATATCTAGCTTCCATCAGACTGCCTTCTGTATTCAACGTACAAAGAAAAAAAACTTACGCCACGTCCTACACCTTCCCTGTTCATCGGAAAAAGCTAATCTGATGCCAGTTCTTCGTAGCTTGAATACGGAAGGTAGTCTGACGGTAGACGGAAATAAAAACGATCCTCGTCTACACTGGCGTTTCCACCGCGTTTCAGAAATGATCTCTGTCTACACTATATAACCGAAAACGCATGTCACTTGACCGTTCATGCTCACTGGACATGCACACACAAGTGAAAACAGTTGCCTCTTGCGCATGAGTGTCGCTGCAGTATAAAAAAAGAAATGGAGAGTTTGACTGCACAATGGCTGCTAAAAATGACTACAAAGCCAGCAAAGATTCCAGAAGCCAGGTCAGTCTCCATGTTATCGTTTACACGGTCGTCAGAGATACGCAGAGTGAACGTGGGCAGCCACGGCATCGTTTTCAAAGTCTCCATTTTGGTCAGTTTACACTGAAAGCAACGCCAGCGTTTTCAAACTAAAACTGGGTCTGCAAGCGTTTTCGCTTTTTTCGAGGTGTAAACGATAGGCGTAACCGCATCAAAACTTATAAAATTAACATGCACCAAACCTGGCCTCAGTGATGCATTCAGTTAGAATTAGACCTTCGCCAAACTCCTGAAACAAACTTTGTTTTGGCCTGACTTTGTTCAAAATGGCATCACAGCAGTTTGTTCTACGATTTAGCCAATTATAGAACCTCTATTTCTTCAACCGCACAGCCTCTCTCCAAAACCCTGCCATTCAAAGACAACTTGTTGTCAGTAAACACAAATGTGCAAAATGATTCACTGAAAGAAAGTTTTTTCTGATTGGCTAAAAAAGGAGGACTGTGTACAAAACTGTCATAAGGAGGTTTGATTTCTCGACACCAATAGCTGCAGAATAACACTGAACATGACGTGACTGAAAGCTCAGGCATGTTTCTGGAGTTCAGCTGAAATGGGGCATGGTGAGAAAAAAGCTGTTACTTTCTGAAACATATGAATAATGCATCCAACACTTTGTACATACAGAAAAAAGACTGATTTGTGATTAGCTCAGTAACCAGGTAGTCAGTGTTTGTAAGCCCCATCGCTGCTCTCTAAGGCTGTCATCTGCAGCTGCTGTAGGAATTGGCACTTAAAGGCTGCTGTTTAAATTGGTGTCTGGGGTGTCTTCAGAGGTGGAGAGCGTGAGTGAGAGGGCAGGCTTCTTTGACAGCATTGTCAGCTAAAGATGCTAAACCTCACTGCGAGGATGGAGTGCTCTTCACAAAAAGCTAAACAATGGGTCCAAAGACCTGGGGCCATTTGAGGACTTCAAAAGCACAAAGGAGGTGGAAAAAATGAACCGTTTTAATTGTCAGTTCTCATGTCGCTGGAAAATGAGATAATGTACCAGGGTGATAAGACACTTGATTTATCAATGTTTTCTGGTGTTGACTTGGAGGTCAGTCCAAAAATGACAAGTTGGGTCCTTGTTTTACATGTAAGAAAGGAAAAGCGGTGTTGAAATGCACTAATGATTTGCTGAAGAACCTACAATCTGGATTTTGAACCCCCTAAATAATCTGACATTGCCTCACTGCACAAGTACTAAAATCTGACAACAGTTCAAAGTTGTTGACACCTGTACATAGTATTTGCTGTATTTAACTATGTGGTCCACTTTGGTCAAAAATGACTGAAGAATTTTGTATTTTGATTTCTTTTTTTTCCTTTTTTTGCTTCATTTCAATGGGATGACACTTGCTGACTTTTGTTGCATTAGCTATGTGAACACACATATACACACACACACAAATCATAGACATGATTCGGACATGTTAAAATCAATAATTCAGCTGTAACATGTTGTGAGGATAATGATAGGCAAGAACAAGGTACCGGTAAGAATTACAGGCTTTAATCCAACAATGGCACGAGACATGTTATATCAAACAATAACCGAAAAGGACTGAGGGAAAACACGAGGTAGATATACACGGGGACACATGAGGAGTAATGAATGGGGCACAGGTGAATGACATAGACTGATTACAACACACAGCTGAACGGAATTAACTAATAACGTGACCATGGTAACTTAGACAGAGAAACTCAAAACAAAGAACACATGTGATAACTGACAGGACCTTCACATGACATTGCACTCCCCTCGGAAATGCGCGTCCTCGCGCCGTGACAGAGTCTATGATGAGGAAATGAGGGTGGAGGCTTTGGAGGAGGGCGTGGAGCTGGAGACAGGCAGCAGACTGTTGGCCACGGGCACCATGGTGGAGTTGATGGTGGGAGGAGCCAGGGTGGAGTCCTGACTGCAGGGATGGGTGGAACCCTGTGACCTATCGACGGCGGCGGAACTATGGTACATGGCGGAGGAACCGGTGGAACTTCCCGGCCGACGGACCTGGGCAACACCGCAGACCTGGAAGTTTGGAGCCGAGCTGCAGGCTCGCGGGACCAAGGCGGCGACGAGGATCTGGCTGACCGGGGCGATGCTGGAGCGAGTGAGGATGACGGGGAGGTCGCAGGGAGGGAGGAGCCTATTGACGCCGTAGGGGTGACGGGTGTAGGCGTAGCCACAACAACAAAATATCTAAACCGTTACAAAAAGTACTCTTTGAGAATGTCTAAGTTTAAATCCAAATCCACACAAAAATGTATGTCTTAGAACCACTAGAGAATTTATAAGCCACTATGTAGAACAATATAGGAATATAGTCGTTACACTATGGCTTTACATACGTTTTTTTTTTTTTTTTTTTTTTTACTCCCAAAAGATGGCCCTAATCTACCTTCAAATAATTGGATTTTAAGTGCCTTATCTCTACCTTAACACGGAATACTGCTTTAATTGAAAAATAATTTAGAAATATATTAGAAAAAAGTGTATTATTTTTAATAGGGAAAAATAGCTAAAAGTTAAAAGTTAATAATATTGTTATTATAAATATTATAAATATTGCATAGTATTGTAAAATGCCATCAACAAAAATATATTATTCATTGGTTTTCCTGAAGAAAAAGAAATCGTTAAATTTCATTACATTTCAAGGCTTCAGTCATTTTTGACCGTGAAGGATTCAAGTGTGACCCCTGTACAAAGAGAGTTAAATGGACAAACAGTTTGGAAAAAAGACATAATGTACATATGAACAGCAACAAGCAAAATTTCAGGTTGCCAGAGTGAACTGCAAGAATGACAGTGTTTCTTTCAGGGTGCTGCCATCCAAACACATGCAAATCAGTGGAAGAGGATTGATGTACAGTGAAGTAGCCCTTCTGGGCACACAAGTGGCGACCGGTTTCAATTACCTGCACCACCCATATGTCACAGAGTACCTGAGTGGATGGCAGCTCAGATCCCTGAGCAACAAGGTCTTTTTTGGTGTTTGTCTTGATAAGACAATAGAGAGATGACAGGAATCACCGGGGAAAAGATAGGGGAAAGGGATCAGTAAGCCATGCAAGTGGAGGTCAGCTAGTAGTTGCTAGTCTCCTTGACTCCCATGCCAGGAGACGTGGGTTCGAGGCCCGCTCGGAGTGGGTCGAGTAGTACCTGGGTAAAGGGGTTACATTGGTGCCGTGACCCGGAGGTGAGGTGAGTGAGGTTTAGGGGGACTGAGTGTAACGGAGGCCAGCTAGTAGTTGCTGTGTGAGTAAACCTCACTCCTCAAGAGATGCTCTAGCGACAGATGCTAAAGGTTGCCTTGCAGCCTCCTTGTTAGAGTGACCTGGGTTCGAAGGCCTGCTCAGAGCGATTCGAGTAGAACCCGGGTGGAGGGGTTACACAAGCCACCTGTTTGAGCGTATTTTCAGCTGGATATGTTTTGATGGTTATATACTGAAAGGCCTATATTCTGAGATGGGAAAGGCCACACTGAGGCATTTCGACCTGTAAAAAACAATGCAGAGAAGCATCAGGACAGATAGTATTATGAATTCACGTATGGTAAATTGAATGCAAATAACATTTAGCTTAATGGATTATGTTCCAGACATCACCTCACTACATACACAGTTTTTAATAAGCATAGCCAAGTGGATGTCTTCTTATATTTGAACAGCACATCTTGTATTGTGAATTTACAAATCAACATATGTTTTTACAGAGGCATGAGGCACGCTATTATTAATATTCACCACAATCTACTGGTCTGACAACACACAGCTCCTTCTATCTCTCAGGCATTTGATGCATTCAATAAAAACATCATGCCAAACTGTTTAGGTTAGAAAAGAGGGCTGAAAACTCTGAGTTGATGCTATCTCATGACATAATTTACAGACATAATTTTAAAAAACAAAACCTCATATTAAGACCTCCAGGAACAACTTCTTCACATCTCTTCAGTTTTTGAAAGGTTAATGCTACTCGGTCAGGTGTTGCAAGTGCTTGCCCACACATTATCAAGGAGTTACCATCCTTCCACGTGTGCAAACTGCAGTCTGTAACGCAGCAGTGTCAAGTGTGGCCATACAAGCGTGTAACACAATCGGAGACAGGTTATGAATACAGTTTTACAAGGCTGTTGAACAATTCATCCAACCGTTGAGAGATTTAAAGCATTCTCCAATGATGAGATCTTAAATGCAAAATGCTAGCTTGATTCTGAAATCAAACAAGATTCTGAAAAAATACTTCGAAGATGGAGTTTAGTTGGCCATCAGCGTGGGTAAGATTCACATCTTCTGTGTTTAATTTTTCAGCATTGCCTACTGCTAGTAATGAAACATCTCTGCAAGTCCACAAGCAATTAAGAGTCCAAATGTAACAACATGACACAGAGTGTCTAGACAGATTTGCTCTGGTATACTAACATCACTGATCACCAGGGAGACTATATCCATGAGCCATTTTTTCATGATGTTGGTAGTGCATGTATTGTACAAGTTCACAGTGCATCACTATCCAACCTCGGGCATGGTTTTGACTTGTTTGTCACATATTTGCCCTTGGATTTCTCCCTAATTTGATTAACCATGACCATGACAGTTGTATCACAATGGATTTATACTCAAATTTGTTGCATGACCCTCTTTAACAGATGCTAGAGATTGCAGCCTTTAGCCTCCTTGTTAGAGCGTCCGACTCCCATGCCAGAAGACCTGGGCCCGTTCAGAGTGAGCAGGAACCTGGGTTCAGAAATGTAACCCGTTCAGAGTGAGCAGAAATGTAACCTGGGTAGAGGGGTTACATTGGTGCCGTGACCCGGATGGGAGTGAGGTTTAGGGGGGTGAGTGTAACGGGGGTCAGCTAGTAGTTGTGGTGCGAGTAAACCAGCCAGTAGAGGTTGCAGCCTTTAGCCTCATAGTTAGAGTGTCCGACTCCCAAGCCAGAAGACTCGGGTTCGAAACCAGCTCAGTGCGAGCAGAGTAGGACCTGGGTAGAGGGGTTACACAGGTTAATGCCAGACCCAAACTCAGTGTCACCTGTTTGAGCCCCACAGCAGAGTGATATTTTCAGCTGGATATGTTTTGATGGTTTTTTGATGGTTATATACTGAAAGGCCTATATTCTGAGTGTGAGTATGATAATATGATAATAATAGTATGATAATGATTGGTTAGATCTAAACTAATAGTGACGTAACATTTGAGTCTTCCCGGCAGAACTTGTCAAAAATGTAGATTTTTTCCATTCATATCGATACTAAAATATCTGAAAACAGATCAGACACAAATACCCGCTGCTCTTTCTCTCTCTCTCTCATCTCTGCGACAGCGAGTGACACACAAACCCTCCTCTCCTCACTCACTCGTTTCATTTGATCCGGATGAATATTGTTGGCGTTACAGGGCTTTAATTTCGCCGTTGGATTGTGTGTATTGCGCATAATTATTCTCATTCCCACAGATATTGTTCTCACACCCAAAGTGTGCCGCATAAAGCACCTCTAAGTACTAAATTAACTTGTTTTTCGCTGCTTATTGCTCTTAAACAGTCAAATACACATACAATAATGCAAGTATTCATGTAAACAGTCAGTTATGTTTTAAGTGAAAGTAAAGAAAAGGCATGTGTAACAGTATAATGGATCCGTGCGTCAGCTCTTAAAGTGACAGCAGCCTAATATACCTGCTGCCAAATCATGAGATAAATATGAAAAATATCTAAATGGAAGTTTTGCCCCATGATATCAACGTCAAAATTGGATTGGATAGCAACTTGGCTGCTGAGCAAAAATGTTAATGTCGAGCCCTGATAATAACAATTAAAATAAAAGAAACACGACATCATTGAGGCTTTGGATTTTTAGGACAGTCGCCTTTATTTATATATTGCTCTATAGATTGTTTCAAAGCAGCTTTACAGTGAAAAATGATTCAATGATGCAAACAAAGTATTTCAGTTGTACAGCAGCTCTCGAAGAAAACAGTATCATTGTTCAGCTGAAGTCAGTTCAGTGTTGTAAAGTTCATTTCATCTTTAAAGCAGCTCTTGTCAGTGCAGTCAAATCAATAATATTGCTGAGTATTAAGTGAAAATGAGTGAATGAAGTAGAAACCAAGTTCATTTTCAGGTTTCTAAGTAGTGCTTAAAGTATATTATTAAGATATGTTGCTTACAAGCGAAGGTTGGTTGATTGTTATATTGTCTGCCGTTTTGCTGTTAGGGTTTATATTTCTTTAAGTGAGACGGCAGATGTGTATCATTAACAAAATGATGTTATCAAAACAGCTTTTTGGGCAAAACATATAAATATGCTGTACATTTATTCAGTTTTTTTTTTTTGCAATTTATTATTATTATTAAGCATGCATAGAAGTCAGAGAGTGTTTGGGGTTTGATTTACCCTTGAAGAGGAGACAGGTGAAAGGTTATCTTTCACTATATCAGACCGTATGGTGTTTACACCAGAGGCCAGTGATATATGGCCTGCATTGACAGGCCGCACTGGGTAATTAACAAATTATGTTCCAGCTAATAAAGAGTACACATGACGGGCGATGTATGGCTTTCAGAAGACCCCACAGCAAAGACCACCAGAGGACCAGCTTTAATGTGGTGTGATGAATGAACTCACTCCTGCACTGCGCAGGTGGATGCACACACACACACACACACACACACACGTACTTTGCAGTAGTTTCTCATCCTGCACAGGGAGTTGTACAGCTGCAAGGTGAACGATGGCAAAGCAGAGGGCAATTATCCTCCAGACAAATAGCCCAGAAGGCAGAAGGCCTGACAATTAGTCCCTCAGAGGTCCGGCTCACTCTAACTCAAGAATATGCAGAAGTGACGCCTCTTTATTTAATCATCTTTTCCTCTCTTTCATCTGAATTCAGTCGTTCAGTGGGCTCTAGAAAATTACCTGCATCCATTTATCAGAAAGTATGCATGTTGCCATAAGGTGACAGCAGTGATTTAAAATGGGACGGAATCACCCTTGATTAAATCTGAGCATTTCACTTTAAAACATAGACCATGAAACATAGTTATGGCTTTGATTTGTAAACTAATACACTTTTTTATGCTCCATATGATTTTTCTGAGGCTTGCTACTGGTACAATGCAAAGCACTCGGGTACGAATCCTACGAAACATAAATGACGATGAAAGAGCTTGTTTCTTCAGAATATGTGTTTTTATCTCACGTTTACTCTGGGCTGGGTGGGTTACTTTTAAAATGTATTTCACTACAGATTACAAAATACATGCTTTAAAAAGTAATTTGTAACGTATTTCGTTACATTACTCAAGTTTAGTAACTTAATCTGAATACTTTAGAATACTTTGGAATACTAATAAGTGTGGAACAAACACAAAAAAGGTCATTGCAAGTTTTTATCTCACAATTCTGACTTTTTCCCTCAGAATTGTGAGATATAAAGTTGCAATTGTGAGTTATAAAGTCAGAATTAAGAGTTATAAACTCACAATATTGAGAAAAGTCAAAATTATGACATTTAACTCGCATACTAAATTCACAATTGCAAGAAAAAAAAGTCAGTATTGCAAGTTTATATCTCCCAATTCTTACTTTATAACTTGCAATTGTGAGTTTAAATCTCGCAATTCTGAGAAAAAGAAGTCAGAATTGTGAAATACAAACTCACAATTGTGAGGGAAAAAAACAAATAGTGAGAAAAAGTTGCAGTGACGAGTGAATTATAAAATGACTCACAAACAACTATCACAAAACATGAAAACAGTCGAAAACATGAAACTTAACTCCTCTTTTTCAGACTGTCAGAGTCAGAGAATCACCAATTGCTGTTTAAATGACATTAAAATTCAAAGTAATCACTTTGGTAATCTAAAACACTTTTCAGATGTAACTGTAATCTGATTACCACCCATTTAAAATGTAACGTGTAAAATGTTACATTTTTAAAATGTAAAATGTAAAACGCAGTACAGCATTAAACTTTTGGCGCCACTCAATAAACTTTTAATTTCCGAAGCTACCGTAATACATACAACAACCAATAAAACATTCACATTAATCTGTTTCGGGTGGGATTTAACTCCCTTTTAGCTGGACATTTGGCTTTGAAAGTGCTCTGAAGATGCAACTTTTTTTACACACAAATCACAAACATAATGATCAACAGATATTAAGTAAAAGTTAGCAACGTGTCGCTGCATTCCTTTTTCCCAGTATCCGGGTGTTCCAAACTCTGTTATCAACTTTGTTTCATTAAAATGATACAGAAGTCAAACTCCTAAAAATGTAAATGAGAAATAGATTTTTAATTGATTAAGTTATGGAGAGAATATCGATAGAAATCCTATACAGTGTGACAGTCAATGAAATCAAATAAGATTGGCAAACACAAAGTTGCATTTTTTTAAAGATTTTTGGAATAAATTTAGTGCTAATTTCCCCAAGGTCTTTTTTTAATCAGACTATACTATCATTTTCCATTTCTGCTTAATGAATCATGCGAGTTATAGTCATATTACAAATGGCAAGGCTTTGCAGGCTATTAGTTTGTTTCTTTAGGGGTCTAATAGAAGACATGCTTCATTTAGGACCCGGTAGTATCCCGAAGCAATACAGAATGGATTGCATTATTTCCAACAGCTGCTATTTCTCAGCCATCTCTTCACAAGTGTTGAAATATAATGCGCTTGGGTGAAGTTATTATTCCCGACCAGATCCTTTCGATTCCAATGTAATGGCATTCCGTTTCTTGAAGGGGCAATTTAAGTTTGCTATCCTCTACAGATGCACTCTTTTGAATTGTACTTAATTACAAAATACATTTGCTACTCTCTTAGGTACATTTTGCCCATTCATGTGTTGTGCCGTAATACTAACTTTGCTTTGAATGGTTACTTTAATGCAATTTTATTAACATGGATCACTCTGACAATCCGTTATGTGATGCATTAATGCTTCTGTTGAGTAGATTTACCCTTGGGATTATTTGACTTCATATAAGAAAATGTGTCTTTTGTTGATTTCATTTATCAAGATAAGTGACCCAGGATTTCATAACGCAAATGTGTCTTACAATGTTTCAAAGACTGCGAATCATTAAAAGTATTTTCCATTTCTAGGTGCTTTATCCATTTCTAAGAGCTTTATGAAATACAGAACATTATGTTGTGGACTTTAAATGTGTTCTAAATGAACTATTTAAGGCCTTGGCTCCAGCTAATGGCCCCTGCTATCAGAAGCTGATTCCTTTGGAGTTGCTCAGTCTGTGACAAGACAACCAATGAATCAGAAGTTGCCTTCATCATCATGGTTGTCGCTTGTTATGATGGTCACGGCAACCCTCTGTTTAATAGACTGCATAAACCACAGATCAAGGGATGGGAAATGACACTTACATGTTTATACAATGTTTAATCATTAAGTTAAAACAAATTATTTAAGATAAAAACATCTGGAGTGTGAGAGAGAGTCTATTTTACACTCTCGCTGGTTTAGAGTTTAACCCATTCATTGCCTTCTTCAGCTGCTTACATTACACTATCTTTTAATATCAATTTGAATAACCAAACAAACTCATAACCTGTTTATTTAGAGGTTAATAAAACTATAAAGTGACCTTAGCACATACTGGAAGTACAAAATTTTGAGATTCAATGCTGTCCTTATCTAAATTTGAATAATCTCATGAATATGTCATAGTTCACAGTCATAGTAGTACCAGCCGTCTGCAAAAAGCATAGATTGCAGTTACAGTAAGTTACAGCAGTTATTATGCAAAAAAAGAAACTTAAAAATGCAGCACACACTTTTAGCCACAAGTATGGCTGTCACTAACGATTTTTGGTAATTGGTCGATTATTTTTTTTGTCGATTAATCGAGTAATCTGATTTTTTGTGGTAATAATAATAGACTTAAGACTTTAGAATAATTTAAAATACATATATAATAACAATGAGGCAATAATATTTGGTTCAAATTGTAACACAGTTCGTAAGAACTGGAAGAAAGAGGCGGGAACTGGCGAAAATTCAACGTAACTTTAATTATCAAATATATAAACAAACAAAAAAAACGAAAGTAAAATGGTGGCAGTTCCTCACGGCGACTGCCGCCCACACAAACATAATAAAACACAAAATAAAATCCAGGCCTGGTCCTCTCTCGTCCTTCACTTTCATCTCTCCTCTCTTATGCTTCCGGAGCTCCTCCGTGAGAGACACGAGACCGGTGTAGCGCGCAGCTGATGCTCATTATCAATCACGTCACCGGCCTCGCGCCGTTCCCTCACGGCTCTCGCCCGCCCTGCTCGTCACACAAATAAACTATCAAAAGCAAGTATGGTTTTATAGAACAACGCTGTTAGCGATATGGAAATGTTTGCACCAGCTCTGCAGTTCAAAGGCATTGTGTCGACAGATGAGGTCATTAAAATGTCACTGTTATAAAAGTTTTATTATAAAGTATATTTGAGACTATAGATAGGACTAGTTAACACTATAGTTTGAATGAATCCCTTTTCATTGCAAGATGCATTGACATTACAGTACAGAACGGCTCTTTTGGCTTTATCCTGAACATGGTATATTCATTAGTTTTGTGTGTCATAGAGCAGAAAAGAGGCTCTTGTGAGCATGAAACAGTCACATTTTTATTTTCCTGCCAGAAACGACCCGAGTCCTTCACATAAAATCAGTCTATAGGCTTTAATAGACAACCTAGGAAGACGGGGAAGGTCTTGTTTGTATAAATACATATATATAGCCCCTATAATGCTAGTAAACAGACTATTTACAGGGAATGTATGAACTGTATGTATGTGTGAACGCACTTTATATAAAAGTGTCTGCCAAATCCGTACAGTAAATGTAAATGATGCACCTTCTTACACTAAATATAAATGCAGGACTGGAAGGAAGTCAAATAAATAATGTGAAATGTTATTTATGTCATTAATGAAGCAGTTTGACTTTCTTTTGAAAGTTAATCAAAATATTGCTGTTTCCTCTGACGGTAGATGTCCCTCACAGGCAGACTCCTCAGAAATCATTAGAAGTCTGAGCATGTTGTGAAAAATAAGCAAAAAGTTGCAGCGGCTCGAATGCAGTTTCACACCGCAAGATTCTGAGTAGAAAGAATGCGCATTTTTACGGCTAATGAAGTCTGACAAAAGCGTAATTCATCTTGTCTACATAATTCACCCATGCCAAATAACCCATCTCCAGTTGTATAAGTCATCATCATCTCAGAGCGGCGTCGGGGTGTCGTGATAATAAACTTCATTCTGCTCTCTTGTTTTTGGATCAAAACGGCCACTCACCGACTTGAATGGGAATAGATTGCCGTCTGATTGCTTAAATAAAACATGAAGGATATAATGAACATATTCAGGCTGTGGCATATAACTCCAATGCATGGCAGCGAGCATTGATTAAACCTCCCCTGTTTGGCATTTGGATAATGAACAAACACTGTAGAGAAATGGCAACTATTAACCTTTTACCCCAATTTCCCCATTGCTATTGAAATAGTCCTGTTTTGAGTCCCCTTTTGAAAATCAACAGATTAAGACTGACAGGGGACATATATATATATGTCCCCTGTCAGTCTTACCCAGGGCTGGGTAGGTTACTTTTAAAATGTATTTCACTACAGATTACAAAATACATGCTTGAAAAAGTCATTTGCAACGTATTTCGTTACATTACTCAAGTTTAGTAACTTAATCTAAATACTTTAGAATACTTTGGAATACTAATAAGTGTGGAACAAACACAAAAAAGGCAATTGCAAGTTTTTATCCCACAATTCTGACTTTTTCCCTCAGAATTGCGGGAATATATGATATATGATATATATGATAAGTTGCAATTGTGAGATATAAACTCACAATATTGAGAAAAATCGAAATCATGAGATATAAACTTTTTGCAATTGTGAGTTTAAATCTCACAATTCTGAGAAAAAGAAGTCAGAATTGTGAAATGCAAACTCACAATTGTGAGGGAAAAAAACAAATTGTGAGAAAAAGTTGCAGTGACGAGTGAATTATAAAATGACTCACAAACAACTATCACAAAACATGAAAACAGTCGAAAACATGAAACTTTACTCCGCTTTTTCAGACGGTCAGAGTCAGAGAATCACCAATTGCTGTTTAAATGACATTAAAATTCAAAGTAATCACTTTGGTAATCTAAAACACTTTTCAGATGTAACTGTAATCTGATTACCACCCATTTAAAATGTAACTGTAATGAAATACAGTGACTCAAATTTTGTATTTTAAATACGTAACTAAGTTACTTGTATTTTGTTACTCCCTAACCCTGTATATATATATATATATATATGCTGTTAAGTTTATTTTAATGACAAAAAAGTTTTCCTCACTCTTCAGTGTTCAAAGGAAACAAAACCAAAATAAAACAATAGTATGGTAAGATATCCTGGATCAAAATTGTGAAAGATTTCTACATATGAAAAGAATGGATAGCGTTTGTATTTCGATTGTTTAGAAGTTTTTAAAAATGACACTTTTTCTTGATTTCACAATACACGTGGGAGGCTGTGAGTGTGTTTGTCTTTGCTCGTATAGTGTTTTTTTCTCGCTACAGCTGTCCGTCTCAGTGGTAGGTAAAGTCTGCACAGGGGGTGTTTGGCACTCTTTTTGTCCCTGTGAAGTTCTTATTGCCCGTGAAAAGATTCCAGTTTTTGTAATTCAGCTTTTGTGAATTTTTTTTTTCTTCATAGCCTGTAGAAAGGAGCATCTCCACCAGCACGTGTCCCATTTTAGATGCTGGTGTTCACCAGTCTAACCAACAAGACCAACTTTATTACGCCAACTTCACCAAAAGGACCATGCTGGTCAAATAACTAAGTTTTGCCGGACAAGAGAACGCAATACATTCACAATACATAAACCTATCAACATAAATCTGTGTGTTCAAGTAATATCCATATTTCAGAAATGTACAGTTCAAAGATAATACAGATAATGTATTTGCTTGAGCACATTAAAGCATGAATTTGGTAGATTTGTATCAGGGGTGGCGAACTCCGGTCCTGCAGAGTTCATCTCCAACCCTGATAAAAACTCGCCTGCCTGAACCTTTCTAGTAACGCTTCAGACCTTGATTGGTTTGTTCAAGTGTGTTTGATTAGGACTGAAGTGAAAGGACTGTGGCTCTCCAGGACTGACGTTCGCTAGTCCTGATTTGTGTGTTGATTCAATGTTGGATCATCTGAAATCTTTGTAAGAGGCTGGATCCAAACTGGAGCTGGCATAGTAATAATACCAAAGTAAATGGAGAATAATTAGCGAAGCTGCTGTTCATAACATTTCAAGCAAAAGATAGTCATGTGCATTTGATCTGATATACATGGAGTGCAAGGTTATGAGAAGGATAATGTGAATGCTTGTGTTTTTAATCTAGATTTCAGTTCGGAGAGTGTGTCTAAACCCCCTAATGTTATCAGGAGAGCTAGGAACGTGGACTTTGCTTTAGGAACGACCAAAAGTGCAGAGTTTTGATCCAGCTGCTACAATAACATCAGCACTGACCATCATAAATGTCTCATTGTTAATACATAGGTATAAATACGTAACTTAACTAATGTATTTATGGCACTAAAATATGGCAAGCCGTTTTGACTTATTTATTTTCAGGATATGAACTTTCACTAGTTAAAATGTTAATTCTTGATATTAGGAATTAGATTTCCACCAGTAACAATGGCAATTTTTGATATCAAGAATTACATTTCCACTAGTAACAACGTTAATTCTTGATATCAACAATTCAATTTCCACCAGTATAAACTATAATTGTTGATATCAAGAATTGTATTTTCACTAGTGAAATCTCGCCATAGGCTGCCATTCAAATTCAATTGTTGATATCAAGAATTCATTTCTTACTAGTTGAAATTCCAGTTTCACATATCAGGAATACAATTCTTACTAGTAAAAATGCAAATTTCTGATATCAGCAATTACATTGTTACTAGTGCAAATGTCTGTTCTTGATATCAACAATTGAATTGCTACTAGTAAAAATGTTCATTTCTGATATCATGAATGTGATTGTTACTAGTAAGAAAGCCGTTTTAGACATCAGAAACTATATTGATATCAGGAATTCATTTTCAGACGTCAGAAATGATGAAGTGGCATTTCACTCATAGTTCCTGCAGGCAGAAAACAAAAGAATAGGAAGTTATATCAACAAAACTTGAAATAGCTCAGCAGTTTACTGCAGAGCAAGTACTGAACACAATCAAGTGTTAGTGTCACTTGATGGTGGATCTGGTGAAGAAGCTATCAGACATCAAAATATTGATATTGAAGATGTTGAAAATTATAGTTTTGAGAATATATTTGAGATTATGAATGATGAGGACAGTGATTTAAGTATATCTGCATCTGCTCAAACCGAACCCTTCCAAGCTTCAAAAAGAACCAAATATGCTTTTGTAACACAGTTCGTAAATATGGGAAGAAGGAGGCGGGAACCGGCGAACATACAACATACTTTAATATCCAAATAAAAAGGGCGGCAGTTCCTCACGGCGACTGCCGCCCACACAAACAAAATAAAACACAACAAAAAGTCCAGGCCTGGTTCTCTCTCGTCCTTCATTGTCGTCGCTCCTCTTTTATGCTTCCGGAGCTCCTCCGTGAGAGACACGAGACCGGTGTAGCGCGCAGCTGACGCTCATTATCACTCGCGTCACCGACCTCGCGCCGTTCCCTCACGGCTCTCACTGCTCGTCACAGCTTTATTTTATTGTTCTGTAATTGTTTCTCTAATATCAAAAGAGTCAGCAGATGTCCATTCGTGTTAGATATAGATCAGGGTCGCTAAAGACCCAGATATGTAATAATGATTGGCGAAGCATTCATGCATTTAGTGCCGTGCTTTTTAGTCTATGCAACTAAAGTAGATCTTCATAATACACAGCATAAAGATACCAAGCAAAGATACCAAATTATGTACACACACACATATATATATACAGAGACACATTAAAACCGGCAATGATTAGAACTGCAGTGAGAAACAGCACAGTGTTTAATGGACTTTGTAAGGTCTCAATAAATGCTTATTGCTTTCCTCCATAAGAAAAGTAACAACTCTCCTATATCAGAGCTTTCAAGTGATGCATGACTGTTGAGGGCAGTTAAGTGTAGTGGGCCTGGCTCTGGTATTCATTGTAATTATGTGGTGTGGAACATTAGTTATCATTTATTATTTATCTTGCAGTGCATTTATATGGTTTAGTCAACAAAATGAGCCAAGCTAATGCAATATATTATATTTTACACAATAAAGATTAGTGACCCTTATATATATAACGTACTGCGCCACTTATAATGTTGTTAAAGTCACAAATATCCCTCCGATGCATGGGAAATCCATTAGGGAGTAACATAAAAATGAAAGTTCACAGGGTTTCGGTAATTAAACATAAAGAAGAGGCAAACATTCATAAAACGGCTCGGTGTACTCGTCCAGAATGATGATATCGTTCACATTTATCAAAAATAATAGGGTGCCCTGATCTTTCAGTGGTTCTTTTCAGTGGTTCCTTCACAGTAAATGTGAAATTCATCGGTTCTTTAGACTTGGAGGGTTGGCACAGTCTCGGCACGGTTTCTATCAGACAGTAGAGTGGCTAAAGCACTGGCTGGACATAATGAGGCTGGGCTTTGAGAGGAGAACAGTTCGTTTAACAATGAGGAGGAGTGTAGCTACTCTTTCTTTATTTGACAGCTCAAAGCCAAGTGTGTGACAGAACGGTGTTCTGCGTTCACTCCATTACACACACCAGCCTAACGATCATCATTTGAAACAGTTCTTTGCGATAAGGTGCCGGACTGCAGAAATAACAGCGGTGGTGTTGTGAAGTGAAGTTATAGTTTCTTAATGTCCTCTTCAGTGGCCTCACATCAGATTCTCACATCACAATTAAAAGAAAAAAAGCCAGTTATACCCAAATGAATGTTTCCTCGTTATTGGGAGCTGATATAAGAAAGGGGATTTAAGGTTTCACCGCTCTTCATGCTGAAGATAAAAGTACTACTGACATGCACCACCGTAGCTACTAGCTGAGCTTTCTACTATGCTACCTTTTACAGCAACAACTGAAATGAAACCTCAAAAGTGACATATTTGAAAAGCTTCATAGGCTGCAACTTCTTTAAAAAAGCACTCAAACGTGCCACCTGAAGAGTATGAGGCTTCATTAAAGCTGAAAGTGGATTCCATCAGAGTTTGGCGGTAGCATGTTGCTAAGCTAGTTGCTAAGCACAAAAATATATATGTACATACTGGCTGTAATAGATCGTTTTTGATTAAAAATATCACTTAATACATTTCTAATTAAGATATCCATCAAATTAGAATGAACACTAAATTTTTGGACAATGAGCATACTACACGCAGTGTTGGGGAGTAACGAAATACAAGTAACTTAGTTACATATTTAAAATACACAATTTGAGTAACTGTATTTCATTACAGGTACATTTTAAATGGGTGGTAATCAGATTACAGTTACATCTGAAAAGTGTTTTAGATTACCAAAGTGATTACTTTGAATTTTAATGTCATTTAAACAGCGATTGGTGATTCTCTGACTCTGACCGTCTGAAAAAGAGGAGTTAAGTTTCATGTTTTCCACTGTTTTCATGTTTTGTGAGTCATTTTATAATTCACTCGTCACTGCAACTTTTTCTCACAATTTGTTTTTCCTCACAATTGTGAGTTTGCATTTCACAATTCTGACTTCTTTTTCTCAGAATTGCAAGAATTAAACTCACAATTGCAAGTTATAAAGTCAGAATTGGGAGATATAAACTTTTTTTCTTGCAATTGTGAATTTAGTATGCAAGTTTATATCTCATAATTCTGACTTTTCTCAATATTGTGAGTTTATATCTCATAATTCTGACTTTTCTCAATATTGTGAGTTTATATCTCATAATTCTGACTTTTCTCAATATTGTGAGTTTATATCTCATAATTCTGACTTTATAACTCACAATTGCAACTTTATTTCACACAATTCTGAGGGAAAAAGTCAGAATTGTGAGATAAAAACTTGCAATGACCTTTTTTGTGTTTGTTCCACACTTATTAGTATTCCAAAGTATTCTAAAGTATTTAGATTAAGTTACTAAACTTGAGTAATGTAACAAAATACGTTACAAATGACTTTTTAAAGCATGTATTTTGTAATCTGTAGTGATATACATTTCAAAAGTAACCTCCCCAACCCTGACTACACACATACCATTGCATACCATAAGTAGTTGGAAACATTTGTATTCATACTTTTGAGCAAAGAATTAAATATATTTTTATCAAACAGATAGTTTCAGTTCTTGATTATGATTGGCTGAGCTGTGTTCAAAGCCATTGTAAAATACTCTATAAAGGCACGTGTTATCTTATTACTACATCAGTATTAAAGGGTTAGTTCAGCCAAAAATGTAAATTCTGTCATTAATTCCTCACCCTCATGTTGTTCTACACCCGTAAGACCTTCGTTCATCTTCAGAACACGGATTAAGATATGTTTGATGAAATCGTATAATAATAATAATAATAATAATAGGTCTTGGAAATGCAGTCCACTGACACGCTTTCTTCAGCCTTCCTTGAGGTTTGTGTTGTCCTGGTTCCACTGGCTAAACTGGGGTAAAAATATACATGAGCCACGATTAGATAACAGGCAATTAAATCACCTATCTTCGGCTATGAGTCGATTTTGAGTCTGACTGGACAGAACTGCAAAGTCCTCTGGCTTCATTGCACGGAAGAACTCACTTGCGATTTTGACTAGTTAGTGATATAAACTATAATATGATCTCAGATTTCAAAAGAATCATGTAAACTTTTTATTATTTCTTATGAAGTCCTTGTTTTCATGGATTTACATTACATTACATTTACATTTAGTCATTTAGCAGACGCTTTTATCCAAAGCGACTTACAAGGTGAGCAATCAGGGGTTAGGTGCCTCGCTCAAGGGCACTTTAGTCATGGTATCGAAGGTGGAGAGAGTGCTGTTCATTCACAATCCCCACCTTCAATTCCTGCCAGTGTGGAAATCGAACCAGCAACCTTCAGGTTACAAGCCCGACTCCCTCACCATTAGCCCACGACTTCCCCTACCCATAGATAACTGGTGTTGTATAATATTCTGACTTTGGTGGTCAACTAGCTGTCAAAATAATGTTATAATGACTAAATACAACCAGAAACAGCTGTTCAGACATCCATGTGAAAGGAAACACCCCAATATGTGTTTTGGATTGTGCGACGGTTTGTAAAAACTCAAAATAGTGAGGCATGTTTTCTTCAGTCCGTTTATGAGAGTTAAGGCAAGTTGCCCCTACAAATATGGCGACGCTGTTGACGCGCGATCCAGCGTCTATGTATTTATTATGTCTATGATTCAGAATCACCAGAAAATCACAGGTAGGTGAGTTTGATCAGAGTTTCCTGGAGTGGCCCTCCAGGAAAAATTGGTGTTGTATTTGGAAGTAGAATATAAGTAAGCAGTTACTCTATTAAATCAGAGTATTGACGAGGTAAGTAAAATAACATAACTTCTTTATTTACCACTATTACACAAACTCCTATTAACCATAGCTGTGTCCAAAACCGTTCACTCGTTCACTCGTTCACTAACCCCTATATAGTGCACGGCAGTTGAGCGCACTATATCAGCAAAGAGTGAACGAAAATGAGTGAGCGAATTCGGACGCTGACGTTAATAGCATTTCGTCATTAACATTTCCTACACCCGTCTGTAATATGTCCTGTTTAGCTTCATGAATTGGATATTACTGTTTATTTGTCATGTTTATTGAGAATAAAGAGAGAATAAAAACACCTGTGTCATACTATTTAGTAAATTTAAATGTAAAAATAACAGAACAAAAACACTACAGTGTCACATTTGATTATAAAAATATAACAGTAAATAAATACAACAGTTCACTAATATATGAGAAAAATCCACCAAATTATCGTATGATAATAAGTATATATATTATGTATCATTTCGCTTCAAAATATCTTAACAAAGATGTTCTAATTAATAAAAAATGACACTTACATTTGTAGAAGTTGCCGCTTCCCATATTGCCGTCCGCCATATTTATTTTTCTTTCGCGCTCGATCATCTTATCACGTTGGATTTTGGGTAACGGCACTTTAACGAGTGTACATCGAATGTACGCTCAAAATCAGAGAGGATTGTGGGTAAAAGTAGTGAACGAATGTAGGGAATGAAATCGTTCACTCAGAATTCGGACAGCCCTACAAGATGGCCGACACCCGATATAGTGCACTATATAGTGGATAGGGAGCGGTTTCAGACACAGCTCATGTCTATTACACTCATTTCCTTCTTCTTTTCCCCCCACTCTTCTTCTCTCCCCCTTGTACTCACTAGTGCCCTCTAGTGCAATTTCACAGAACACAACACGTTTGCCTGTGGTGGTCACATTCGCTGTAGTGTTCTGCCAGATACTGTTGGTCCAAGGTCACAACACACTTCAGTAGCGTGAAGTAGCGCAGCGATAACGAAAAGGATGACTTAAAAAAAATCAATGATGTTGTGAAATGCCCTGAATTATATGCCACAAACCTCAGAATCTTTAAAGTCGAAATCGGAAATCAGTGTGGAGGAAGATTGATGATGTTATCGGATTTCCAGGTGAGATTCTCAGTTAATTCAGTTGAAGTAAACCCTGAGGTAAAATGTTCTTGTCTGCTGTGCGACCGCCTTTGCATTTTGCTTAGAAGAGCGAATAGAATTCATTTTTGTTTGTTTATTTTATAAAACCTTGCCATGCCTTTGTATATGCTCTATTTTATTTCATAAAAGCAATAAGCCACGTGAATCTGTGGTTTAAAATCACTGTAAACCATAGCTTCTTGGGGTTTAATGCATAATAGATGTTTCCCTAAACGCAGTCCTCCATCTTGAACGTGTTAAAATGCATCGTGTGATTACTTTATCCATGTTGGACATCATATCAAATTAGAGTCCAAATATGTGAAGGTAAACATAAAAGTTCCACATGTAGTGCTTACATTCATCTAATTAAAGCCAACCTAATTAGATATTTTGTATGAAATGCATTGATGTGCAATCCTCACAATTGCCTTTGAAAGCAATGTAGTTTTCAACGTGCTGTACAGGAAATATGCGCTACCCATGATACATAATAAAATCATTGACAATTACAAAAACTACTTTTCTCAGCCAGTAAAAGACAGCTGGATTGCTTGTCCCTGTGCATTTCATTTCAAGTGCTGTTTAGCAGTGACCTTGGCAGCTCATTAGCAATAAGCTGACAACCATTTTCAGCAAATGAGCAAAATAATAAGGGTAGAGTCTCAATTAATTGCAACCTGCTGCTAGTTAGGCATGTCATGTGTACTCTCCACCCTCCAGGTGGCCACTGCTCATTGACAAGATGTGTCACATAAACAAAAGCGCAAACACAGAACACTGTCCGTCTTTATACTGGAGGCCTTTGATGTTAAAATATACTGATATGGCGGATATGAATCATACCTTAGCTGTGGGGTGTTTTGTGAAGAAAATATGAAATATTGGTTTTTATGGTTGTATGCAGTCTCAATATCTTGCTTAAGTGATCAACATCATAGTTCAAAGATTAGTTCTGCATGCTTTGCCTTGATAAGAAATTCACCACGATGTTTATCAGGTTTTGATCTTACTCCTTAAAAGATGTAATAATTTAAAAAGGAAGCTGCAAAGCAAAGATTATGTAGCTAAATCAAATGTGTGAAAGTGACAGAAAACAAGTAAACAAAATTTCTATCACTTGTGATGCTCTCAGAATATTTAGTGTCATTCAACTCTTAAAAGGATGAATTACATGAAACTGTGCATTCCTTATGGTTATTTGCAGTATCTGAAATTTGTCACATCTGCCATAAGTCTTTCTCACATTCCCCCTTGAGTCTTTCTGATAAATAACACAGGTCAGTGTCACTTGCAGCATTTATTAATATTTCAAATTAGCTTTTTATTATTGTAATTTTGCATTTTTTACTAGTTTTGATTTTTATTTATTTTTAGCTTTATATTTATTTCAGTCTTCATTTTTGTATTTTTTTAACTTAAAGGCACACTATGTAGAGTTTCACCACTAGAGGTCGCTTATTCAAAACAAAAACATAGCTTGATGATGCAGAGATTGAGCACGGGTTCGCGGGAGATGTCGTCTTCGCCTCACAGCCGGTGGAAAAGACTCGGGAAGGGACTCGGGCAGAAATCATATTCATGAATGAGATTACTAATGTTACTGCAGTGCAGGAGCACTGAGAGCTTGGGGCGTGGTTACTGTAACATGCTGAGAGATTGGGGCGTGGTTACTGTAAAATGCTGAGAAATTGGGGCGTGGTTACTGTAACAGGCTGAGAGATTGGGGCGTGGCTACTGTAACAGGCTGAGAGATTGGGGCGTGGCTACTGTAACATGCTGAGAGATTGGGGCGTGGCTACTGTAACACGCTGAGAGATTGGGCGTGGCTACTGTAACAGGCTGAGAGATTGGGGCGTGGCTACTGTAACAGGCTGAGAGATTTGGGCGTGGCTACTGTAACACGCTGAGAGATTTGGGCGTGGCTACTGTAACATGCTGAGAAATTGGGGCGTGGTTACTGTAACAGGCTGAGAGATTGGGGCGTGGCTACTGTAACAGGCTGAGAGATTGTGGCGTGACTACTGTAACATGCTGAGAGATTGGGGCATGGCTACTGTAACACGCTGAGAGATTGGGCGTGGCTACTGTAACAGGCTGAGAGATTGGGCCGTGGCTACTGTAACAGGCTGAGAGATTTGGGCGTGGCTACTGTAACACGCTGAGAGATTTGGGCGTGGCTACTGTAACACGCTGAGAGATTTGGGGTGTGGCTACTGTAACATGTTGAGAGATTTGGGCGTGGCTACTGTAACACGCTGAGAGATTTGGGCGTGGCTACTGTAACATGTTGAGAGATTTGGGCGTGGCTACTGTAACAGGCTGAGAGATTTGGGCTTGGCTACTGTAACAGGTTGAGAGATTGGGGTGTGGCTACTGTAGCTGGCTGAGAGATTGGTGCGTGGCTACTGTAACACGTTGAGAGATTTGGGCGTGGCTACTGTAACAGGCTGAGAGATTGGGGCGTGGCTACTGTAACATGCTGAGTGATTGGGGCGTGGCTACTGTAACATGCTGAGAGATTAGGGCGTGGCTACTGTAACAGGCTGAGAGATTGGGGCGTGGCTACTGTAACATGCTGAGAGATTGGGGCATGGCTACTGTAGCAGGCTGAGTGATTGGGGCGTGGCTACTGTAACATGCTGAGAGATTGGGGCGTGGCTACTGTAACAGGCTGAGAGATTGGGGCGTGGCTACTGTAACATGCTGAGAGATTGGGGCGTGGCTACTGTAACATGCTGAGAGATTGGGGCGTGGTTACTGTAACATGCTGAGAGATTGGGGCGTGGCTACTGTAACATGCTGAGTGATTGGGGCGTGGCTACTGTAACATGCTGAGAGATTGGGGCGTGGCTACTGTAACAGGCTGAGAGATTGGGGCGTGGCTACTGTAACATGCTGAGAGATTGGGGCGTGGCTACGGTAACATGCTGTGAGATTGGGGCGTGGTTACTGTAACATGCTGAGAGATTGGGGCGTGGCTACTGTAGCAGGCTGAGTGATTGGGGCCTGGCTACTGTAACATGCTGAGAGATTGGGGCGTGGCTACTGTAGCAGGCTGAGTGATTGGGGCGTGGCTACTGTAACATGCTGAGAGATTGGGGCGTGGTTACTGTAACATGCTGAGAGATTGGGGCGTGGCTACTGTAGCAGGCTGAGTGATTGGGGCGTGGCTACTGTAACATGCTGAGAGATTGGGGCGTGGCTACTGTAACAGGCTGAGAGATTGGGGCGTGGCTACTGTAACAGGCTGAGAGATTGGGGCGTGGCTACTGTAACAGGCTGAGAGATTGGGGCGTGGCTACTGTAACAGGCTGAGAGATTTGGGCGTGGCTACTGTAACAGGCTGAGAGATTTGGGCGTGGCTACTGTAACAGGCTGAGAGATTGGGGCGTGGCTACTGTAACAGGCTGAGAGATTGGGGCGTGGCTACTGTAACAGGCTGAGAGATTTGGGCGTGGCTACTGTAACAGGCTGAGAGATTGGGGCGTGGCTACTGTAACAGGTGGAACCAGAGGGTATCCATGACTGATGTGGTACATGTGAACAGATATTCAGCTTCAGTTACTGAAGTCCAAGACAAAATTCACTGAATAATAATAACAATAATGCTAATTTAAGCTTAATACTTTTTTTGTATGATAACATAAAGTTTATTTTAAATAACATAAGTTTGCCATTTTTTGCCAAATAATTTGTCACGAATACCTTAACCAAGTTTAGCCTTTTGTGTTTTAAAACTCGCATTTAAAATATTCAAATATAGAAAATATTTCCCCCATTGTTGGTTTAAGCAAAATTCAGTTTGTTCCTCCAGACATCAATTTACAGTATGTATGTATATATGAGCACTGCCTGACACACAATTGCAAAGCTTTTTGTCCTTTTCTATCCCTTCTCGGGTGCTGTCATGACTTCTGATGATGTGAATGATGAAGAAATGCCCTGTTGCCTATTAGACCTTTATTTCACACTGGGCCTTTCACTTCCTCAGTCCTCTTTAATGTCTTTGCTGCTAGGAATGGACTCCAGTCATGACTGGGTTAGGAAGTCTTCATTCTGGGTGCAAAGTCATCCTGCCCTGGGTAGAACCTGCGGCTGATGTGGCTCCCTGAGGAAGTCCTAACCGGATGCCACATCACATTAAGGAGCCAGTGAGACTTTCTAGCGTGGAAGAGCTTTGAAATGCTTCCCCAGCCTGCCTGAGGGTGGCATAATTAATTATGTCCTCTCAAATTTTCTCTGTCACTCTAATGTTTCTTATTATCCTGCTAGGCAATGGATGTTTGCATGTTTGTTTGAAAGGATTTCTACATGCGTGAAACCCAGCAGTTTCTAATTTCCAGAAGGGGTTGGCACTGTGGCACTGTCAATGTCAGGCCACTGAAATGTAGTCTAATATTTTTTTTTTTCTCATGCACATTCATGCACACTGCATTTAGTATTACTATGTTTTAGTCCACATTTAAAGCTGCTTGTGATTTGCAAACTACTAGCAGAATTAAACACCATATAGTTTTGTTCACCCTCCATGTCTGCCATTATTAGACAAACTTCTACCCGAAAATCATGGTTGAGTCAATGTAGATGTCAAGCCATTTAAACCAAGAAGTCACATTTATCAGCTAGCCAAAAATAATCTGTCTCCATCTACATATTTGTGGTGTATTTTGAGTATTAAAAATGCAAGATGGAAACACCAAGACATGATTAAATAAAAAAAAAAAAATGTGTATATAAAATATATACATTTTCTTGGCATTTTTTATTCATTTGCACATAAATGCTGCTCAGGGCCCATATGTATAAATCTTCTCAGAAATGCTTTTAAGAATAGCCTTAAGCCTTCACTTAAGTGTCAAAAAATTCTTAAGAGTTGGATACTTTTATAAAGAAAAGTTGCTAAAAGCAACTTTGGCTTAGCGCTGATTTAGGCGACACTTCAAATGATGTCAACCCAAAATGGCCGCCCTCAACCTCTGAATCAGCCAATGGTGAGCCTGCATGGGTGAAGTCACAGCAGCACGACACCTATCATTTAATGTAATTATAATAAAATCATTAATACAGACTCTGAAACTTTGTTTGAATTTATTTTAAAAACAAAATGCTTTGTGCAAAATTCTTACAAATTAGTATTGATGTCACGGAATCCTTTTCAACTGCAGGGAAGCCTGAAATCCTCATAAAATTGGTTTGCTTTTGCCGCATGTTTTGACAGTCAGTTGGAATCTCAATGAACTGCCAAACATTTTTTTTCAAATATTATTAAAAATGCCTTAAAGAGTTGTGCTTGGAGTCAATTGTTTTATTTGTGATTACAACGTGCCAATTTGTTTGACAGTGCTTTCATACAAATAAATTATGAAAACATGCCAAAACAAGAGAGAACCAATGAAATATTAATTACTGATTGTTGCAAGTCAATGTATTCTTTTATTCCTGTGAGCTTTTATAATATATTTATTTGCCAAATAATTTGTCAAATAAATACCTTCAATACCTCTGTTCTTCCCTCATATTTTAACATATTTTAAAAAATATAAAAATATTTTCCTCATACTTTGTTGGTTTAAACAGACTTTCAGGGTCAAAAAAACTGGTGTGGTCAGTGCCACAATAGTGCTATTTCCAACACAGGCTCTTTGGAAAAACGTATCTGTGTCAACATTTTTGCAAATCACAAAATACGTACCAATACATACATATCACTGCAGTTTCTAACAGAAATGAACACTAGAGGCAGTAAAACATCGAGCACTTTCAATAGTTTCACATACTGTTATGATTACAGGGTCAGATTATGGATTAATAAAGACCTGCTTTCTTGCACGATTATGTTATGACCTCATTTACCATAGTGCATGATTTGTAAACAAATATATTGTGGAGTTTGCATCACTTACCCAGCTCCAGATGTTCAGTTTTACTGAGTAACAAGCTCGGTAGCTCAGCTGGGACAGAATTGAACTTAAGATGCGAAGAGCTCAAAGACAAGAGTTCAAAAACAAGCTAAAATGCCATGGTTATGATTGCGTTTTTATATCACATTTACTTTTGTTAACACTGTCGGGTAGGTTTAGGGTTTGGTGTAGGTGTAAGTTATTAAACGTGCATTAAGCTTTTAGCGTCACTCACTGGACATTTCAATTCAGAACCGCGTGAAACTCCAACGTCATAAAATGTTGCCATAGTCACGTTCATCTGTTCATTTGTTCCGGCATTGGAGAAGGCAAAACAGAATCGTAAACAGGGACAGGCTAGGATTGAGGCAAACATACAGTCTGAAAAAAGGGCAAAAGGTCAGGACAGGCAGCTCACAATCCCAATCCAATAAACATTGAATCAAACACAGAATAACCATCCACAAAAGGAACGCTCAGAAAAGACCACCATAGCAAATCAAGACTTCGCATGGTAGTTTGTGTGTGGCGTGCGTGTGTGTAATGAATTGCAGGTGTGTGTAATCAGTCCCGGGTATGAGGGCTTATGGGAAATGAAGTCTGAAACAGTCAATATTCTGGTGAGAGCTCCCTCTGCTGATCCGGAGGAAGCGAAAAGGGAACCTTCTGTAACAGAAACTACGTAAACTTAACCCAGTCTAATATTACAATGAGAGCTAGTTGATATGTAGTTGCAAAGTTACTTACAGTTTGTGGAATATGTCAAAAGTGAACTATCAAAATAAAGTGTAATCAACTACTTTGTTCTCTTTTATTCACAAAATATTTTTTGCAATATCATAAATTTTCCTTAAAGATTAAATGAAAATTTTTCCCAATCTATTTTGTAAATGCAAAAATATAGGTGACATTTTTAACAATTCATCCACGGAGTTTCCTTTTTTGTACTTTTGTAAAATTGTAATAAAATGTCAAACTCAATCTTCCTGTGAAATTACAGCCTTCTGACTTAACTCATTCCCCACCAGTGTTTTTTTTTAATACTGCCAGTCCATTTTTGATCATTTTCTCAAAACTTTCATGACCCCCAGAATATTTTGTTGTATGAATATCTGAACATGCAAAATATCAAAAGAACATACAGACCCTCTGCTTTTTTTTAAAAAAAATAATGATAATTAATTAATAAATAAAAATCATGCATTCTTTTTTTTTTTTTTTTAAACAGCATTTGAATGTGGGTTTCATGTAAAAAGCAATATTTTGAACAAAATCGTGTTTTTCATGTCTGGATCAGTTTGAGACACAGGAGGAGTAGATCGAGTCCATCAACACCCAAAGCTTCCCATACCTCATCCTTGGTCAACATTTCTATTGGTAACGTTGCGTAGTTTTGATGCTGTTGAATGTTTGAGGATCAGCTTACGTGCTTAATCAGTGCTTCTATCACTTGTTTCTGCTTCTTCTGTGTTTTGATCCAGAGATTCTGTACTCTTTCAGAAGATGTAATAGCGCCCCCTACCTTCTAACAGTGAAAACAGCAATTGGCGTAAAATTACATCAATATCAGGGAAAGAGTTCAGCTCAAAAAAAGACAGATTGAACAATCATTTTATTTTAGTTTGTTTGTTAATTTAAATGTGTGTCACAAAACAGAACAAAAGCTCTGTAGCTACTTTTGTTACATTACATTAAAATGGCAATTTGCATGGGAACATATAAACTGAAGGGGGAAAACACAAATCTGTACATTTTAGATAATCTCTATGGATCAAAAATTGTTGATGAAGCAAAATGGCGGAAAAAAAGAGGTTACCAACTTCAGAATTCTCCAGCCAAGCAACTACCATTGATATGACTAGGAGCGCACCGAGTCAGCCCTCTCCAGGTATATTAGACCTCCTTGCCATGAATGATCAGGCTGCGGTTCAGTTCGGCACTGCAGAAATTACACACTGCAGCTTTAAAGTTAGCTGGAAAAATGCCTCAGTCACAGCACCTCACACAAACACACACTGTCTTTGAGCTCAGATTCAGTGTAAACGGGCACAGCTGAGCTCACTTCTATTGACATTATTCTGCGCAATAAGAGAGGAAATAAGAAAACAGGAATAAAAAAACAAGAGAGGCTTTTTCTGCGAACGGGATGCAACAACACTAACAACACAATTCTGACCTTGTTAATTATAGAGGGAGACAAAGGGGAAATGGAGGGTGTGTGTGTGTGTGTGTGAGCGGTGGGGGTGCAGTGTGGGCTGGGTCAATGATGGCAGCATAATCAAGCCTGATTTTTGGCACTATGTTGCCCTGGCAACCAGATTCATTTGCAACTGTACCAATTGCAGTGCCTGTGTTAAAAGCCCACTGTTTCATTTCCCCCCTTTTTATCCGTAATGAGAGAAAATGGTTCTGAGGTCAGTTAAACAATTATTGCTATTTATGAAGAGCTGTTTAAGTGATTTATTCCCTATTTTCCAGAACAACTAATGTGCTGTTGCTCTTGCTGCATGGATTTGAAGCAGACATGATGTTGTTTTGGAGACCGCTCGGACGTACCGTCTTCATGTTGCTTTGGAAAACGTATTTTAGGGAGTGAACAGGAAACAGATGGCAACATTTGAATTCGCTGCATTGTACTGAGTGCTTTCCTTTTTAGATGTCTTTTCTTATCGGTATCAAAATACACCGACTATTGTTGCCATTCCTTTTTAAGCACAGCTTATCAATGTGAGCAGCATTGCAATGAGGAGCAGCTAATGAAAAATCAATGCTCAATTTCAGGTTAGATTAATGAATGAGAATCTACATGGAGCATTCGCACCATTATCTCTCAGAAAGCCTCTCTAATACTTTAATTCTCACTAGTGGAGCAGTGCAGATCTGCAAATGGTGAGTAAAATAGTAATATATTGATTTATCAGGTTGATATGTAATAACTTGTCCTAATCTTTTGAGAACTGATAAACAAATGTTGTAGTACATGTGTTGGGATCTCAAAGGTGTATAAAGCAGGACTACAAAATAATAATAATAATAATTTGTCTACAGGACAGTGTTTTTGCTGATAGTGTTGGTTAGCGGTCGCATTTATGTCATGCACTTTTTAATTTTAAAACTACTCTTGATATTTTTATACATACAAACCCAAACATAAAAATGAAATCCTGAGACAACCTGAATAGAATGATTTGTAAGATATTTCTTTATTATTTTATATCATTTTTATTATTATGTCAGTAAAGTAATACACATGTGTGCCTGAGGGTGCTCTAGTGCAGATGTACATTTAAGATTATTAATTAATTAATTAATTAATTATTAATTCCTCCACTGAAATGAAAGATCATTAGCCCAAAACCTATTATGCCCCTTTTTACAAGATGTAAAATAAGTCACCGATGTCCCCAGAGTGTGAATGTGAAGTTTTAGCTCAAAAATTACCCACAGATTATGTTTTATAGTGTGTGGTAAAATGTCCAATTTTTGAGGGTAAGCATGTGTGTCCCTTTAAATGCAAATGAGCTGCTGCTCCCTGCCCTCTTTCAAGAAAAACAGCTCATGCTCCAGGATACTGGCAACAACAAAACAAGACAATCTCACACACTAAAAACAAAAAAAGAGTGAGTTAGTTTACCATTATAGGCTGGTTGTTCTCATACACTGTGTTCAAACACTTTATAAAAGTGAATTTTGCATAATAGGTCCCCTTTATAAAGTTAATAAAGAGATCATAAAATAAATCCATATGATCCAAGCGGTTTAATCCAAATCTTCCGAAGAGGCACGATTGCTTTATATGATGAACAGATTTAATGCAAGATTTTATTCACATAAACATTGATCAACACACATAATTAGAGAGACCAAAACAAATATGGCAAACAGGAAATCAAACGTGCTTGCGTGACATGCTATAACCAATAAGATTTCTTCTCTCGTGTCACAGAAGCACATTGAGGGTTGTTCTTGAGCGTCAAGCAAAAACGGTTGAGAGCAGGTTCATTTTTGGATGGTCTGCCCATTTAAGAGAAAAAAGTTAATCTTTTAATGATATGGTGATGTGGTTAATATGTAGACGTATATAAGGGGGGGGAAATAACCTTTTCAGCAAAGAAACTTCCACATCATACCTGACGCACAGAGAAAATGGCAGCATTGAAATCCTATACTCTGGAGAACAGGTGGAAACTGGAGATTAGCCCCAGCCGCATGGATTCTTCATCTTATCTCATGCCAGCAATGGGTCTGTGAGATTGAATAGTCTGGAGGTTTTTGAGAGCAATAGTTCAGCCATTGGTGAGCTCTTAAAAGTAATTTGACAATGTACTACTCTTTTACAGTTCATAAGCGTAGCCTTGGTAACACGGTCGCATCCTCTCCCGAAGTAAACAAATTTAGGCTTAAAATGTTTTTATCAATGCATCCGTCCTTCAACAAAACGTATTGCTTCCACAGTACATCTTTTCAATAACCCATGGCATTTTATCATTGAATTATCTAAAGGTTGTTTTGAACAGAGCTCTTATTTTAAGCTCAACACAATTTGCTTATTTCCAAGTGCCATTCAGATGAAGCAATACAATTATGCGCTCTTATACATTTCCATCTTTAATGGATGGAAAATAAACTTCTTTCCGTGGTAACAACCTCATAAGGAGCAGAAACACCAGGAATGACTTGCTCTCCACATCGGATGCAAAGTTCAATTTGCAGTCTTATTTCCCTACTTTGTGCATTCACTGGCATGTGGTCATTAAAGGTAAGGCTGAGTGGGTGGCACTATTTATGTGCCAGGTCAATACATCGGCAGGGAAGTGATGAGATGAAGGCCCTTGAAGCAAGGCTAGCGGTAAATTGCCAGTGGTTAGGAGTTACCAGAGCACACTGAAATTTGGACACTTCTGTCTAGCCACAGTGGTTAAAGCAATAGTTCCACCAAAATGACAGTTCTGTCATTAGTTACTCATCATATGCTGTTATTTTTCCTGTAGAAAACAAAAAGTGATTTTTTAAAAAAATTCTTGCATCTCTTTTACATACGATAGTTCAGTCACGACAACGCTCATGGTGAATCATTTTGCCAGCACTTATTGGCATGGGGCATGGAATGTACATATGCTTTATTTTGGCAGATGAGTAGAAAGAGTAGTACTTGAGTAGTACTTTGCTGAGTAGAAAATAGCATATATAAAGGACATGCTGCTGCAAGAATGTATAACAGCCATCGCAGCAATTATCTACAGGTGGTGCTGGGGAGGAGGAGGAGTAACTAGAAGTTTTCATAATTGCGAGGGCGATTACAGGCTTCAAAATTTATGGTTTTGTGGAGTAGGAAGCATGTCTGGTTGGCTAATGCCATGACGTTAGCAGAACCAATCAGTGCTCAGTAAGATCAGGGCCAGGGCTACATACAGGAGCCACCAGGGGCTCGGACATGGACGGGGGGCCTCCATTACCGTAACATAGGGGAACAAAATACTAGGCTCTTTTTCTATTCTGACTCAAACTTGTAATGAAATCAACTATTGTCACCGTATCAAAGTGTATCCCACTATCTGATTATATGAAAAAAGGTACAAAAATGCAACTTTTCTGCAGCTGACTGACTTTAAGTCATTGAATTATGGTGACAAAACGAACATCCTTTGTGGGGTGGAAAGTGAAAACAGGCACGCAAAGCAGTTCGTAACGTAGGTGTATGTTGTCATCATCTCTTTTGGATTGGTTGTAATGTATTCTCAAATATGAAACATGTTCTATCAATCGCCGTTATGTCCGGAAAGATGATTTACCGTTTTATGAGTTTAAAAGAGCATGAGCGCCGTCGATGCTTCCAGACTGTTAGACACTTTGCTTTTACTTCAGTATCTCGCTATTCAGCTCCCAATGCAATGTCATTCATTCCATGCACAAATTCAAAGTTCGTATTCAAAGTCAAAGAGCTTGAATATTTTAGCACGAGTATTTTTTTTAATGTTTTAAAAAAAAAAGTACCTCAGTCTGTATCTTTTAAATTCTGCTATTTACATTACTGCTCTAACGTAATACTTCATTTCAGTTTTAAAAACATGCAGATTGTTGTTATATTTAATGAAAAATGATGCTAAGTTTGTCTCACTCTCACTAGTAGTTGATTTATGTAGGCTTATACACTCTTAAAAATAAAGGGTCTTTATTGTAACTGTGATTACATGAAGTAGCTTTCCATAACAGGTTCTTTAATGTGGATAAAAAATAATAATAATAATAATAATAAAAAACTTTATTTTTAAGCCTGTAGAGCACATATTTGAGGTATTTATTGCACTGTAATAAATCAATAGGATCCTGTCCAAAAACGATTAATGTTCATTTACTGAAGTGGTTTTCCTTTTCTTTCATTTTACTGTAGCCCTGTAGAGCAGGAAAACAGTTTGTTATCCCAAACAGTGTGTGGGCGTGTTAGGCTACTGTAAATAAATTAATGAACAAATTACTACCAACAAAACAAACAAACATATAAGAGATTAACATAGTTAATATGGACGTATAAAAATAAAATATACAAATTTTAATAACAGAATTTAAATAAAAACTGAAGAAATAATATTTGTTTTCTGTGTTTTTAGGAGGAGTGTGAAGTCGGGGGCCTCAAACATAAATTTTGCCAAAGGCCTCCAAATGTATTTTGGAGCTTTTATGCTACATTACAAGTTTCCTGAAGCCATATGATAAGTCATGTTTTTCTTCTTTGTTTCATGTCTCTGAGCTCTTCAGGCAGTTCCTTTGACCTCATGATTCTCGTTTGCTCTGACATGCACTGTGAGCTGTAAGGTCTTATATAGACAGGTGTGTGGCTTTCCTAATCAAGTCCGATCAGTATAATCAAACACAGCTGGACTCAAATGAAGGTGTAGAACCATCTCAAGGATGATCAGAAGACATGGACAGCACCTGAGTTAAATATATGAGTGTCACAGCAAAGAGTCTGAATACTTAGGACCATGTGATAGTTCAGTTTTTCTTTTGACATTTTTGCAAATTTATTAAAAGAATTCAGTTTTTCTGTCAATATGGGGTGCTGTGTGTACATTAATGAGGAAAAAAAATGAACTTAAATGATTTTAGCAAATGGCTGCACTATAACAAAGAGTGAAAAATTTAAGGGGGTCTGAATACTTTCCGCACCCACTGTATATTATGGATAATAAGACCTTATGCCATTTGTTATATTTATTTATTAATTTATTATGGATAATAAGATTGTATGCCATTTGTTAATAAAGTATAAAAATACAGATCCAGTTAACCTTTTAGCTGAACCCTTCACAAGCAAGAGACCATAAGCACCACTTAATATTGAGCAATATTATTGACACTATTGCATGAGAACTGAGCTGGCCGGTGACATCACTGTTTACTACAGAGCTGCTTTATAGCTAAATTGAACTCATTTCATAATGCAAAGTAATTGAACTGAACTAAACATTGCTGGAGACGCGTGTCCTGGGAGAGCGTATTTTAATTGTAAATATTATAGATCACAGAATGGAAAAACTGTGTGTACGTGAAGGAAAGGGAATTGAACTTTGCCGTCACAGAACCAGCAAATCAGATAAGTAACGTGCATAATTGAGTTTCACTGTGTATGAATAATTCATCTTGGAGTTAGATTTTTATTTTGTTCTTTCTTGTACTTCTTTTTTTCCAGATTGGTTTTGCTGCAGATAAAAAAAAAAAAAAAAAAATAGATTTAGTTACATGTTTGAAAGTCATTTATTTCTTTGCATGCCGTCCATCACTACACCTTAACAGAGAAGAATATGTTCTAGTTTGAAGGACCCCAGTGAGGAGTAGTGTGTAGATTTCAGAGGAAGAGCACTTATTCACTCTCTTCACTAGCTATTACAATAAATTAATGCAGATCAATTAATTCATCTTTAGGATCAAACATCATTTGATAAATTGTTAAATCTGTTGCTCTTTTCACAATAACAACCTGTATATGATCCCAAAAAATGCATGTTTGAGCTGAAAGAAACTTAAAATATGCCACTGTTTTGTCTCAAGATGCACAACATTTTTTTTTTTCTAAGGCACATTCATAAAAGCTACTTTAATTGAACTAAGGCCTAATCTGTGAAACCAGGCCTTAATATTTGACATCGTTTTCTAATTTTCAGCGACCGATAGTAATATCCAGTTATGCAAACTACTCAACTTTTTAATTATTTTTTTAAATTGAAAATATGCTGTCATTTACACTATTCATTTAATTCATAACTGAATGTGACAAGAAAGGAAACGTTTTGCGCTTTCAAACATACTTTAATTTTTAAAAAGCCAATATGCACGAATACACTATTATTACAAAAAGACTACCATAATAGTAGAATAAGTACCTCTCAGTTATTAAATATTTACTGCATAAATAATTTGGTTGTTACCATTTTACTCCCAAACGTTACATATTGTTCCCTTATACCTACATGTATGTATTTTATAGGTACATTATAATTACAAAAAGGAATTCTGTAAATTAATTTCACTTACACAGTACTTTGCGGTCTGTAATCAAAAGCATTTTTCTCCCTTAAATCCCATTTAATCCTTTAAATATTTAATTCCTTTAAAGCTGCACTATGTAGTTTTTCGTCCACTAGAGGTCACCTGTTCAAAACAAAGGTGTAGCTTGATGACAAGTTTGAGCGAGGAATCTTGGGACGTGTGGTCTTCACCTCACAGAATAGGGTAGAAATCATGTTCATGGATGTGATTATTAACGTGACTGTAGTGTGAAGCAGAGCAGGAGCGAGTGTTGTGGAGCTGAACGAGACGGTTGATAATGAGAGACGAACGACACACTCCTCGAGAGCAGCGGGACTTTTATCATGACACAGTCGCCGGCGCCACTTCCGCTTTTCCGGTCATGAGTGTGAGGAAACACAGCTCTGTTTATCATATTATTTGAGTGAGTTGAAAATGATGTTATAATGTTGTAACACTTGTGAGACACTTGTTCACTGCAGTGAAAGAGATCCATATTACAATATCATATTAAATGCTGGATGGCTTGTGTTGATAAATGACATGCAATTAATTTTAAAACGTATTATATGATGGAGAAAATTCTGTATTACTGTTAAAATAAAGCTGCATCTGATTATGCTATGTTAGCTACTTGACAAAAGTGTTTTTCTCTGAGGCATGATAAAACATGAAAAATCAATATTTAAACAATAAGACTAAAAGTGTTGAGCTATATTACAATAATTAGTTTTCTGTCTATAATGTATCAAAACCTGGTTATGACCTTGTTTTTTAACAAATTAAAACCTGACATCTGCGTATTTGACGTGGAACAATACGTGCATTGATATATCTGTTTATAAAATGCAGGCATGGCTTGCTGGTTTGCGTCAAGAAAAACTATTATAGTTATCGCACGCTTGAGTACTTGGCTTCCGACAGTGTCAACTAGTGGTTGCACTCAAAAAAATATTTCAGTCTAAACATAAGTTTTATGTAATTTAATTACATAGCAATTTTCCATCCATTTGGATTACAAAGTTTAAACATAAACAAACTAATAAAATTGATGTGATTCATATTTGTCAGTCATTCGTAAATGAAATAGGTAAGATTTATGTAATAGTTCACAGAAAAATGCCCAGGTTAATGAACACTGTTTAGTGGTCATGTGTGTGCGCACTACTGAGTTAAAGTACCATTGAAGCAGTGTCAGAGTTAATGAGATCATTAAGTGATGATTGGGCATTAATGATGAACACCTGCCGTTAACAAGCAGAATCACTGAAGGACAGAGAAACACAAGAACTACAACTGATGAAATCAACTGAAGATAAAAGACATTTAATCTCTCACTATTCATTACATAAATCTTACCTATTTCATTTACATATGACTGACAAATATGAATCACATTAACTTTATTAGTTTGTTTATGTTTAAACTACGGAATCCAAATGGATGGAAAATTGCTATGTAATTAAATTACATAAAACTTATGTTTAGACAGAAATATTTTTTTGAGTGTAGACTACCAAGCCCTATGATGTGGCAGACATTGTGCTTTTTACCTGGTCAGCACTGGTCTCATAACCAGCCTGGACCCCCTGCTATCAAATCTGATTTACCGCAGGGAAATATTTTTTGCCCCTGAATCGGGTTTTAGTTCAGAGGAGCAGACCACATGTTGTGAAATGAAGCAGGCAGCTAAACTAAACAGGTTGTCATTTGCCCTTGTGGCGATCCTATTGATTTACTGCTTCTCGCTGATGGTTTCCTGGAGGGTGCGGCGACAACAAACCCTGAAAAATGTTCAAATGCAACAAAAGGGTCATGAGTCTTCCTCCCATGAGGCCGCCAGCCCGAAGCTCATTCGGTTATTCAAGAAGTGAGAAGTGAAACCAGATAACCTTTCCGCAATTTGGACGAAACTCTTTTTAATGATCAATATTACAGGCATTTTACATAGCCTCTGACAAATTACAGACTGCGCGTAACTGGCTCAAATGAGTCGGGAACCTTTCCATCCTTGAGCACACTGTAGCTACTGTAGAAAGGTTATAACCTAGTTATATAGGTTAACAAGTTGGACACTGATTCTGCCATTCTGCAGTTACCCATTCATGTCAGACTGTGAGCGCATTGAACAGCAGCGCCACGTTTAATTACGTCTGTTATGTAGTAACCGATAGTGAATTATTGTTGTGGCTCAGTGGCTGTATTTCACAGAATATATTCAAGAGGTTCTTCTGGAAAGCACTCGCTTTTCCTAATCTTAACTTCCCAGGAAAAGTCTGAAAAATTGGAAGCATTATCTTCAAGGTTAGAATTGATTTGATTCGATTCAAAAAAATTCTGAATAATTCACCTTGAATCAATATGAAGTTGTTTTAGATTCCAATATTCTGTATTTAAATGTTTTTTTACCTGTAATGCCCTTTTTCAAAGCCTTCATGCCGGAATGTTCAAAATCACATTATTTGACACAGTTGCAGCGCCTCTCTTCCCAGTCTGTCAGTAACGCTCTGGGATGTGTTTCCCGTACACTCGGGGACAATCCACCATCCCCAGAATACTCGTTTTTAATACACAAAATTAAAAAAAATAAATCAACACCATGCTAACTAAATGCTATTTTTTTTTTCTGACGTACGTCCAGTTCTCCTTCACAGACACGCTCAGCACTTCCGGTGTGTTCAATCCATGCCAGGATTGCAAAATTACAAGATTTCAACTTGTAAAAAACATTCATCTCCTCATGTCCAAATCGAATCAAATGTGGCCAAGCAACACTACAATATTATGCTGCCCCACCAAGTTTTCGAAATGACCGACTTGTAACAGTAGGTCAACATAGCTATGATGCATTCTTTAACAGATTCCCTGTCTTTTCTGCCCTCTAGTGGCTATTATCGAAAGAGAAAATGCTGCTAGAGTAAATAGATGTGATTCGGCAAAAGGTGGATTCGAACCCACCTTTGGTAAAAGCCACGATGTTGAACTTTGTGCATGTTATTATGTTTAAATAACGACTTAATGTCTCAAAATAACAAGATATTATGTCGAAATAACGACTTAATATCTCGAAATAGCGAGTTATGTCGCAATAATGAGATATTATATTGAAGTAACAACTAATGTCGAAATGATGAGATATGTCGAAATAATGACTTAATATCTCGAAATAACGTGTTATGTTGAAATAATAAGATATTATATTGAAGGAATGACTTATGTCGAAATGACGAGATATGCTGAAAAAACAAGTTATTATATTTAAGTAACGACTTGTGTCGAAATGACGAGATATTATGTTGAAATAACGACTTAATATCTCGAAATAGCAAGTTATGTTGAAATAATGAGATATTATATTGAAGTAACGACTTATGTCGAAATGACGAGATATGTTGAAAAAACAAGTTATTATATTTAAGTAACGACTTATGTCGAAATGACGAGATATGCTGAAATAACGACTTAATATCTCAAAATAACAAGATATTATGTCGAAATAACGAATTAATATCTCGAAATAGCGAGTTATGTTGAAATAATGAGATATTATATTGAAGGAACGACTTATGTCGAAATGACGAGATATGTTGAAAAAACAAGTTATTATATTTAAGTAACGACTTGTGTCGAAATGATGAGATATTATGTTGAAATATCGAGTTATGTCCAAATAATGACTTAATATCTCGAAATAAGTTATGTCGAATTAACAAGATAAGTTCTCTTTTCTTTTTTTCCCTCCTCACCATAACTTTTTTTTCAGGGCTTCCGTTCATATTACAATATGTTTTTATTCGGCCAATATTCAAGAGCAGTTTTATGGGAAACGCTGACCTTAAAGATGTATTTGTGCATTCAAAGATGTCTACAATGTCTGAAGGACAATACTCTCTTAAACAGGACGATGAGCAGTCTGTGTCGTCTGTGTCGTCTGTTCAGAATGAGACGCTGGTTTTACTGCCGGATGGCTGAAGCTGTTAACCTTTATTGTTTCCCTTGATTGTTTTTTAACAGTCTCTCTTAAGCTGTTACTTTTAAATCCAAGCTTCATTATATATTATTATGTTTATAATAAAAAGAGATGTATCAACATGATTGTGTGTTAATGTTTGTTTGATTATTAGAACTGAACAGAAGTAGCGATATAAGAATTACAGCATTACTGTGAACTGACGTGATAATATAAGTGTTACTTACAAAAAAAAAAATAGAATTAAATGATGGAAAAATAAAACAATAAAGCTGAAATTGTTAGGAATAGACCAGTGCAGCAGCCAGAGAAGAAGTTAAATCATGAATGAAGAGAGGATGCCTAAAAAATAATCTTCCACGGTCGTAAGTTTAACTGAACGCTCTCTTGTTCATGTTACTCAGCAAATGCATGATGCAATCAAGTGAACTGAGTGGTTTCAATGAAAAAAGTGTTGTGTCAGCTTTACTTGGCAAATGTTTGTTCAGTCAATGGTGAGTGAAATGCACAAATTGAAAAATGCAATGCAATGTGTCCCTTTGTGCACGGAGATGAGGAGCTGAAGGGAAAGCAATAGAATGACTTTAGAAACACTGAGCAACTGTCAGTCAGATCCTAACTGGTTAACCAATGAAGATAAGCTGGGCTGTACATGGATGGGAGGCATCCTGGATAAGGATGCTAAAGTTACTGCTTGATCAGCAGGGGCTGTTCATAAATGTGCTAGAAAAACACTGAAAGGAGATGACAAATATATATATGTATATAAAAAACCCATATGTACATAAGTATTCTCTGCCTTTGACATGAGCTCAGGTGCATAGGACTGTATAGGTAGGACTGTATCGAGGCACAGATCTGGAGAAGGGTACGGAAAAATTCCGTATTTCATCCGTAAATGGAAGAAGTGATTGGGGGAGAAGGGCCTTAGTCAGCGAGATGACCAAAAACTCGATGGTCACTCTGAGAGAGCTCCAGAATTTCTCTGTGGAGAGAGGAGAACCTTCCAGAAGAACAACCATCTCTGCAGCACACCACCAATCAGGCCAGTATATATATATATATGTATATTCCAGCCCTGTTCACTTGTAGAAAAATCCTGGAATGTATCCTGGAGGAAAGTCAAATACATCTCAGATGGCCTTAGGGTAAGTAAATAATCCGGAAATGTTCATTTTTGGGTAAACTATTACTTTAAGAAGCCTGAAGATGTAAATAGCACACCAACATCCAAAACACAACATGTGCTGGTCTTTTCAGCAGGGCAATTTTGCTATTGGGTTTAATTTGAATCATTTGTGTAATAAAATGGTCTGGCCTGCAGGGGATGCCTGTAGAAGTACTGTGATATCTCAAGGGAGTTCTTCATGGAAAAAAGGGAAATTAGTGATATAAATGCTTATTGAAAAAAAGAAATGATTTTTTTATTTTTCAGCAACAATGAAAAATGCCCATTCCAGGACCATTAGTAAGATCAACTGTTGGGGCAATCCAGGCCCAGGATGGTTCTGTCACTTGCACCTTTAATCCACATCTGTACCATGTCCTTCACAGTACACATGTGCTTCCCACAACATACTATTTATTCTAACATGTAACCATGTGTCCTACTCTGCTCGCTCTGAGCGGGCCTCGAACCCGGGACTTCCGGCATGGGATTCGGACACTCCAACAAGGAGCTAAACGCTTCAACCCCTAGTATCTGTCGCTAGAGCATCTCTTGAGGTCAGAGGAGTGAGGTTTACTCACACAGCAACTACTAGCTGGCCTCCGTTACACTCACCCCCCTAAACCTCACTCCCATCCGGGTCACGGCACCAATGTAACCCCTCTACCCGGGTCCTACTCTGTTCTCTCTGAGCGGGCCTCGAACCCGGGTCTTCCGGCATGGGATTCAGACACTCGGCCTCCGTTGCACATGTCATGTTTGGACTCGTCTGTCAGCTTATAAACATGGTGAATGTAATAGACATATTAAAGTATCCTAATGTATGTCAGGGTGATGTTTAAGTTCCTGGTCTTTATTAGATTCCATAGTTTCTGAACTCTTTCTGCTCCACTTAGTTTCCTCACTCTGTGTACTTAAGCCCTTAGTTCCTCTCAGTTCTTTTGTCATCCGTGTCTGTGTTTTAGCATGGCTGTGTTCTTCTGAGTTTGGACTTGTGATTAAAGACTTATGTTTATTTATCTGAATCCACAGCGCCGTGCACAAACACCATGACAATGTTCAATCTAGATACTAGGGAATAGTTCACAACAAAAAAAAAAAAATCCAGATTATTTACTCACCCTCAGGCCATCCAAAATATATATAACTTTCTTTCTTTAGCTGAAGAGAAATTAAGCTTTTTTTTTTAACTTCAATGATTTACAGAAATGTGAAAGCCCTTTTATCAATTAGCACATTGATGAATCCCTTTTACCAGATATTGTGGAGATGAAGAGGATTATGCCACATCTAATTCACATGTATGTGTTTAAATAGATTTCTGATATACTAGGGTGGCTGTTTGCTCAGCCCTACACCACTGCCAAATCTAAAAAAAAATAAAAATTAAAAAAACCTGGAGAACAAAATTCATTCAGTGGACTCATTGTCATGTTCACAGTCATCGTCACAATTGCAGTGGACTTAATAACAGTAATTAGTTTATCCTGACAAGTTTAGGATGGGGACACAAGCCAAACATCTCTCTCTCTCTCTCTCTCTCTCTCTCTCTCTCTCTCTCTCTCTCTCTCTCTCTCTCTCTCTCTCTCTCTCTCTCTCTCTCGCTCTGTCTCTCTCTCTCGGTCTCTCTCTCTCTATCTCTCTCTCTCTCTATCTCTCTCTCTCTCTCTCTCTCTCTCTCTCTCTCTCTCTCTCTCTCTCTCGCTCTGTCTCTCTCTCTCGGTCTCTCTCTCTCTCGGTCTCTCTCTCTCTATCTCTCTCTCTCTCTATCTCTCTCTCTCTCTGTCTCTCTCTCTCTCTCTCTCTCTCTCTCTCTCTCTCTCTCTCTCTGTCTCTCTCTCTCTCTCTCTCTCTCTCTCTCTCTCTCTCTCTCTGTCTCTCTCTCTCTCTCTCTCTCTCTCTCAAGGGTTGTACTAACAGTTTTAAGTGCTCACACATAAAAGATTATGAGGTAAATTCACTAAACAGTTGTAGTATTGTAGTGTGTGGCATTTCAAAAAATCCTCTCAATCCAGTTAACTAAATGCACTAGAAAAGTATAAATCACCGTCACTGTCTTTTTTTGACACAAATATACTTCCTTTTGATGTAATTTAGGAGTATAGAGCGTGCCTTATTCACAAAAGTCAAACGTCACATGTGAACAAACAGAGAAACGGGTCTCATTGTATCCACTTGTCAGAGAATGTGTTAATGCCAGTATAAACTGATGGCAACATCTATGGACTTTTGAGGTAATCTAGCTAGTTTTTATTGTTGGCATTTTATTTGATTTAAATACCTAAATGTTAGTGAGAAGGAGAAAAAAAAAACTTTTCGATATCAATCTGAATATGTGACGGACATGGATTATTCTCATCTTTGCTTTCTCATTTGAAGGGGAGTAAAACGGCACTGTATTTAACAAAGCACATACAACAGACCTGAACCAGAAGCCATGCAATCTGTTTTATGAAGGTTTGTTGTGCATAAATATTGTATTACTGACCAAAGAATCCAGGTGGTATTTTTATTTATTTATTTATTTTTTGGAAAGAGATGTTGTGTACATTATCTATTGATCATGGAAGTAGTACTGTAAAAAAAAAAAAAAAACAAGATTGCCGTATGTGTCAATTTTTTGCATGCATTTTTAAAAACTGATTTTTTTTTTAATTAATATTTATACTTTCAAAGATATTTTGGAGAGTCTAACTTCGCCCCTAACTTAAACCTACCCAACAATATAAAACATGTAGAAGGCAAATAAAAGTAGAGTCGCAGATATGTATACCAAAAACCTGTGCAAAAGTATTGTGTGAAGAGCATAATGGATCTCATTTAAAGGATACAGCCCAACATTAGGCATGATGCAGTCAAGAGTCAATGCCATTTCACACTCGAAGCTGATGTAACCCTTCTGCTGGTGGCAACGTCTGAATGCGTTCACAGGATCTGAGCTTTACGGCGGATGGAGCTCGGGAACACTTGGAATATTTGTACTTTTTGAATAAATTGTGACTGTGTCAAGGGTTGGCTACAGCTTAAATCCCAAATAAGATGTGTGACGCAGAATGAAGAAATAACCATAAACTTTAACACAAAGGCAGATACGACTACATGTGAAGCTGTTAACAAGAGACAATGAACTAAGAATGAGGGCGTAAATACACAAGGAGTAATAATAATAATAAATTTATTTTATTCAATGTCTTTCATATCACCCAAGGTCACCTTACAAGCAATGAAAACAGTGATATAAAAAAATAAATAAGTAAACTAAATAACAAACAAATCCCATTAGCATCACATGTAAAAAGATTGCAATCTCGATCCAGGCACCCACACAATCTTATTTTATTAATGACAACAATTTGCCTTTAAACCTTCGACAAAATCATACCGCAACATTCAAATATGTGTTCGTGCAGCCAGAGCCAGAGAGCAATTTTGAACCACACAGTAGTTATTTCTGTTACAAATATTCAAATTATAACAGAAGCACTGAGATATAAGTGTTAAGTTAGTATATAAATACTGCTGTCTACGATAGAGCAAACTACCTTTTGAAACGAACTTGGCACGACAAATAACAGTGGTGTCAATTACATCTTATTCCACTAGGTGGCGACAAGTGACTTAAATTGTATAGTCATTGAATCATTCATTCAAAAGATTCATTCAAATACACTATTTATCCAGTAATGGAACAAATATTTACTAATGAGACGTTGAATTCATTCAAAACCATTTAAAAAAAAAAAAAATAAATAAATATATATATATATATATATATATATATTCATTCAAATATTTTCCAGCAATTAGAGTCCAGTAATTTATATTTTGTCAGCTCTAGCACACACACATCATAGATACAGTAGAATACAATGCAGACTAATAAAAGTCGGTCATAAAAAAGCCTGGGTTAAATCGTAGGACTGAAGACGGGAAAGTATCCAGACTGTCACTAATACGAATTTCGCGAGGTAGAGAGTTCCATTGTCAAGGGGCCACATAATTAAAAATTCCAGCTCCTATGATAAATAGGCATATACGAGGTGACAAGAGAAAATGAGTGAGAAGATCTTAAAGCATGTGAAGGGCAATAAATATGAAGAAGATCAGTAAGGTATGGAGAAGTGAGTGTATTGAATGTGAGAAGCAGAATTTTGAAATTGTTGCGATACTTAACTGGAAGTCAGTGTAGTCACTGGAGAATAGGTGAAATGTGCTCAGCAGATGGAGTTCTAGAAAAAACACAAGCCTCAGAGTTCTGAACCGACTGAAGTTTATAGAGAAGTTTGAAAGGACGACCAGTAAGAGGAGCATCGCAATAACTGATACGTGAAGTGACCAGTGCATGGCTAAGGGTTGCAGTGTTGTTCATTGTAAGGCAAGGACGGAGATGATTGATATTACAGAGGTGGAAGTAAGCAGTATGTGTAAAATTATTAACATGAGCCAGCGTGGAAAAACAAATTGCATTATGATCAATATTCTCAGAAAAACAATCAGATTTAGTTAGCGTATATCTTGTGGCTACATCTAGGACCTTGGTTTTATCATTATTGAGTTTTAAAAAGTTTAATTTCAGCTGAACAGCTGGACAAAGAAGGTGGAGGAAAAGAGCCAGATGGTTTGGAAGACAGGTAATGCTGGGTGTCATCAACGTAGCAATGAAAATGGATACCATGTTTCCTGAAAATGTGTCCAAGAAGGAGTAAGTAGAAAATGAATAGAAGTCAGCCCAAAACAGAACCCTGAGGAGCACCAGTAGTAACTGTAGATGGTTTTGATCAGAAATTTTTAAGTTGGACATACTGAGTGCAGCCAGAGAGATGATATTAATCCAGGACAAGGAAGGTAATCAAAAGAATGAGGGAAAAAACTCAAGGAGGAGTAGGCAGAGGAAGACACCAAAGAGATCATGACCAGAGGAAAAAGTTCAGAGATGAAGGTGGGAGGAACCAAGGCAGTGACAGGAGGATGACCCAGAGCCATGACAGGTTGAAAGTCCACGGAGAAGCCAATGGTGGGAGGAGACATGGTGGAGTCATGGTGGAGGGGCAAGGTGGAACCAGGGAGATGACTGACTGAGGTGGAAACGGTGGAGGTGGAGCCAAAGAGCAAGGTGCTGAAGGCCTGGAGGGGAGCTGTGGAGCTGCAGGCAGGCGTTACCGAGGGGGAGGTAAGGACTTGGCAGACTGGGGCAGTGAAAGTGAGGACCATGGAATAACCAGAGGGAAGGAGAAGCTCAGCAAAGCCAGCGGGCTGGAAGGTCAAGGCAAATCTGCTGATCCAGAAGTCTGAGGCAGAGCCAGAGTAACAATGGACCAAAGTGGAGCCAGAGGGACGAGGGAGCCCAGTGGAGCCTTAGGGATGGCAGTCCATGGTGGAGCCAATGGGTCAGAGGGCTGAGGTGGAGTCCAGGGCTTGGAGAGCTGAGGTGGAGTGAGGGATCCACATACCAAGATGAAGCTGATGACTGGGAAGCTTCTGGCAGATCCTTGACAAACTCTGCGTTGAGCTTCTGGCGATCGCTCCTGCTCTGTTGTCATGGCAGACTCAGGCTCCAAGTCAGCGATGGGCTCTAGCATTCCCACAGCAGACATGGCTGACTCCTAGCTGGGCTCTGGGTCTGAAGTGGGGCTGGCGATGTCTTCCACAGGGCAGACGATGAACGGTGTTATTCTGTACTAGCACTCACTCTACATATTTGACGAAACTCCTTCGAGGACCATGTGATAGAAAACACAAAGCGACCGGTCGGGGTAGTGAGCGAGGCACGCCGGGTCGAGAAAGTACCTCTTGTGATCCGCAAGGGTGCGATACCCCTGCTTCAGCAGGAGGAGGCTAACTGCAGGAATCTCCATAGTTAATATTCACTGATGAAATAATCCAATCTGTGGGTCTCTTGTAGCTTAAATCTCAAAGATGATACGTGATGCAAAATGAAGGAATAATTATAGATTTTAATTAGCACAAAGAATGATAACATTACATATGAACCATAAACGAGAGACAGGAAATAAACAAGACAGAATTAAACATGACTGTGACAGACTGCAGTTTTATCTATCCTGTTTTATATTATGTAATATACAAATGGTTAGGTTTAGGTTAGGTTGGGTTTTCTGCTCAGAAATGTCTAAACACTGTAAAGTCATAATTTCATAATGATACTCCAATATATATTTTCATCATGGTGATAAAATTCCCCATTGCGTCTTGACGCCAAAGGTTTCTCATTGAAAGCATTAGAGGACCCTGCTCATAGAAAAATGACACTCTGCTGCGTTACAAAATTACACCATATGTGAGTGAGAATGTGTCGTTTAATTCAACGCACTATTTGCTATTTCTACGTAATTATTTGTGAAATTTAAGTAAATCAAATGAAGCATTATAACCAGCCATGTATACAGACAGTGTGTAGATGAGTGCACTTTCAGAAGTTAATACTGGAGTCTGGATCTCAGTGCATCAGTAATACTGAAAAATCCAAGTAAAGTATGCCAAATTGCCATAGTCTGCTGAAACTTTCAAATATGTGGAAATAAACCATCACTACAGCAATGGAAGAGTAATGAGAATAGCTAAGCTGGTTCAGTTTATGACTAACAGAATAATTGATAAGTGTAATTGTCATATACTCAAGATTCCAACATGATTCCTGTGGCAGTATTGAAGCTAATTCTTGATTATTTTGAAGAAGAAGAAAAACAAAGTAACAATTGGGGAGGTGGGAGGGGGGGATTCTGGTTCCAAGTAACCAGACTGTCAAGACAGAATATTAATAATTCAGATATGATCACACCATCAGCAACAGATCGTTATTAGTCATAGAGGTATTTCGGGAAGCACAGATTTGTGTGCGTTGGGGACATAAACACACCTCCATGGCTCAGTGAGGGAGTGAAGATCTCTCCCACATTTGTGCTGGAAGGATCAGGTGAGGATTAGAATGTGGATTGACAAAACTGAGAACTTTCCACATTCCCCATTCCATTTGAAAAGGATTAATAGCACAAAGAAAGATTATTGGTGACTGGATAACATGTTAAAACTTTAGAGATACGTATCACTTTGTACAGTTGAATATCAATGTTAAATCTAAATTACTTTGGGGAGTTTGAGTTAGGTGAGTATGTGCTCTGTTTCACAAAAAGAATGTGATAGCTTTGTAGAGCTTTTTTAATGTGCTATAGCACCAGTTCACTAAAACACAGTTAGCTCGAATTTGAAAGGTTTATTTGATTCAATATATTCAATAAACTTTAAACTTCCCTTTAATTTCCTAACTCAAGGTTTAGCTTGCACCTCTATTACAATGTATTAAAAAGTGTTCTCAATGCTCAGATGAGATATTTTAACAGTTCAAAACCTAAAAGTTGCAGAGCTTTATACACAAACTCTTCCAAGCAGCTGAATTGTTCTCTTAAAGCCAACAGCTTTGGCCGAGCGATCCGTTTGTTCTATGTACGTAATCTATTTATTTCCGTTCCGAGCCTGGTCAACTCAGAGCGGTGCATCATGGGATTTAGCCCTCCACCATCCCAAGCACCACTTGCCTAGATCTGCTAAGGGGTTCTCCCTATTTTCCTTGCAGCAGCTCGCATTTTATTCACCGAATTTATGTGCATGTTTTGGCAGTAGCCTTCACTCTTGCAGCATATATATATATATATATATATATATATATATACTACTTAATAAAACTTATTTGTTGAATTAACTGTCCTACAAATATTATGATTTGACATCATAAAGAACACTGTTTCCAAATGTGATTTTACATTTGAGACTAATGAATAAAGCATTAGGCATTATAACACTTGAACAGTGTTATATATTTCATTCAATTGTGTACTTAAATGATCATAAATGAGAGAAATTCACAAATTTATATAGTCGCCTATTTAACTTGTCACCTGTCGATGACGTAATATCTGCGTTACCCCTGATTTCCATTTGTACTGCATTGTAACCATGGCAACAGGTACGTAACGTCTAGCTGCACGCTGTTGTGGTTTCATTCAAACATTACGAATCATGGCAAGCAAACATTGGGACAAAAGGAGAAATAAAATAAGGATTAATACCGCGTGGCGTTTTCGAGATGCGACAAACTTCGACTTTGCAAAGACGCCACTCATGCACGTATTAGACAGGTAAACAAATGTACATAAGACTAATCAGTGTTATATAACTGAACACGATGAAATGTTAATATCATCAGTATGATATTTTAACAGCTTCCTGTTAGTCTCATACAGCCAACAAACTAATACATTGAATAATATTACAGCTTTCAAATAAACTGACCTGTATGAGTAGTATTTCAGCATTTCAGTATTTCATGCATTCACTCATCCATAAACATTATTAGATCCATCAGCATGACGACAAGTTCCATCTTCCACTCATTCGCTGCATCGTCAATTTACGCCTTTGTTATTGTTTTGACGAGGTTAGCGACCCCTAGAGGTGAAAAATACAGATTGTTCCTTTAAGACTAAAGACTTAGACACAATTCTGCAATTACATTTTCAGCCTGTAAAAGCTGAAATGAGAATATTTTTTAAAGAAAAGTTTTATTCAGTATTAATCAGACTGAGCATAAATATGCAATGTAGGTGTAGTTGCATATATTAAAAAAAAGATAAAATTCTTATAGTGTATAATGTAAATGAATGAGACCCTTTTTTAACAGTATAGCAGATCTGAGATGATACTTAAATGCTTGTTTTATGATCAAAGCTCTGTAGATTTTCAACAAGGTTTTGATCATGTACCATTTAGAAATGTGCATATCAAATATGATACAGTAGGCTTTACAGGCTTTGTCCATAGTTTGGTTCATTTTGAAAAATAGTGAGTGGAAATACTGCCCACAAGTGTTCAGTGGCTTATATGATGTTGTGGGAGCATGAAACATGACAATGCATAAAAAAAAAAAGATGACCCCTTAATACATGAACTAATACTTCTAATGTATCTGTTCCTATTTATAATTAAAATATCATTACTTTGACAAATTTAATTCCCTCCTTAAACTAGCAGAGTAAAACTATGTCCCGAAACATCAGCAAACTGAAAGTGTGTGTGAATGTGTCCCGTGGCTCTATAGTGTCAAGAGAACCCCTGAGCAGAACATATGAGCTGAGAATGAATGTAGTTTTACTTCCAGATGAGTCAGCAGTTGCTAAAGAACATCTTTTGAAGACAGGCGAGCCATCCACTCTTTATCTAATGGCCCAAAACCCTCATAACTGGTGTGTCAACATCAAATGGTGCAGATAAATGAAATTGGTTATTCAGATCTGTGATAGTTTTGACACAGTGATGGGGAGAACGTTAGATGCAGAGACACTAAAGGTATAGAAACTAGTACAGCACAGAAGATTTAGTCAGCTAAAACTTCTCAATGTGTGCGAGCGCAATAATGTTAATAATGGGTGAGGGTTTTCAAACCTTTCCTGGAACCTTCCCAGCACTGCACATCTGGGATATTTCCCTTAATAGGCTATTGGAATAAAGCTTGGGAACTATCCATAAATGCATTATTATTTATTTATTTATTTGTCTCACACAAAAAGAGTAATCGTGGGCATTTCAATACATTTATGGAAATGAGGGTCATTTCTTGTGGTTCACTTCTAATGTTAGTTAAGTGTTTTTCTAGCGCAAAATTAGTTATGTGTTTGCAAAACATAATAAGCTACATGAATTATTTTCGAACCATATACATAATACATTTTCGCACCTCATTCTGACCTGAAAAATAGATGTGGCCACACATTAAGAATTCATTCCCATTACAAATCCGCTCGCTTGTTTTAGCTAAATCGTTGATGCATTGTACTAATTAGTTCATGATATAATGATCCCTTTAAAACAAGGATACATGAAGGAAAGACGTCTGCAAAAACACTTATTTTTAAATAATAATAATAATGGTGTTTAATGCTATTTATATATTTAGTGCAAATATTGACAAAAACTATTCTCATTTTGCAGTATATTAATTTATACTTTTGATATATGATTCTTCTTCTTTTACTAAACTCCTCTCCGAGCTGATATGTGATAGGAAAAGGGAGAAGAATGGAAAAATTCACTCAATTCCTTACTCTCGACACAATGGTACCATCCTTCGGATGAGATGTTAAACTGAGGTCCTGACTCTCTGTGGTCAGTAAAAAAAAAAAAAAAAAAATCCCATGGCACTTCTCGTAAGGAGTAGGTGTGAAACCTTGGTTCCTGGCCAAATTTCCTCCATTGGCTTTTAACAATCATGGCCTCCCAATAATTCTCATCCTTTGAATTGGCTCCATCACTCTCTCTCTTCTCCATCTATGGCTGGTGTGCGAGTGCTGTTATGTGGCTGCCGTCACAATCCAAGTGGATGCTGCACACTGGTGGTGGTTGAGGGGAGACGGCCTGATATGATTGTAAAGCGCTTTGGGTTTGCAGTAGTACAGTACATACAGTCCAATGCCTCACACCTTCATTCATTCATTCATTCACTGGTGGGCAGAGTTAGACTAAATAACTTTTGCCAAAAAAGACAGCATGATCTGCCTAACTGAACAGTATAATGCATTGTGAAAATTACAAAGATGCAGTGTCTTTTTATTCTAAGCACAAACAGCTAATCTTGTTGGCTATTTTCTTTAACTTCAACTCTGATTTGATTTTATCACTATTTGCACTTAAAATGAAATTTAAATTATGGATGTCTGATTCGTGAATAAATTGTTCTTTTGAGCTGCTACCCAGGAAGTAACCAGTCGAGCCGGTTCACAGAATCAAAACATAATTATAAACCAATGACAAGACAGAGCTAAGAATCACCTGACAAGACAAACCAATGAAATCATAGCACATGGAACGAAAAAAAGAAACATTGATGTTAAACTGTGATCATATAAGCAGTGTTTGCAGCAACTGCAGTTCATGAAAAAGGTGGCCACCACTGTAAAATATATACACACACACACGTTGTATTTTCATGGTTTATGGGGACATTCCATAGGCGTAATGGTTTTTATACTGTACAAACTGTACATTCTGTCCCCCTACACTACCCCTACCCCTAAACCTACCCATCACACAAAATGTTCTGCTATTTTACATTTTCAAAAAAGATAATTCTGTATGATTTATAAGCTTGTTTCCTCATGGGGACCAAAAAAAATGTCCCCACAGGATCAAAATTTATTAGTATTTCTATACCTGTGGGGACATTTGGTCCCCATAACGTAGGGAATACCCACACACACACACACACATTGTGTTTTCATGGTTTATGGGGACATTACATAGGTGTAATGGTTTTTATACTGTACAAACTGTACATTCTGTCCCCCTACAGTAACTCTACCCCTAAACCTACATTTACTAGTATTACTATACCTGTGGGGACATTTGGTCCCCATAACGCAGGGAATACCCACACACACACACACACACACACACATTGTGTTTTCATGGTTTATGGGGACATTCCATAGGCGTAATGGTTTTTATACTGTATAAACTGTACATTCTGTCCCCCTAAACCTACCCATCACACAAAATGTTCTGCTATTTTACATTTTCAAAAAAGATAATTCTGTATGATTTATAAGCTTGTTTCCTCATGGGGACCAACAAAATGTCCCCACAAGATCAACATTTACTAGTATTACTATACCTGTGGGGACATTTGGTCCCTGTAACGCAGGGAATACCCACACACACACACACACACACACACACAGAGTATGTGTTCTTCGCAATGTTTAAATGAAAACACAAGGCAACATCCAGATGAACTCACCATACATCTAAAACCACTTCTAATGAGCTCGGGGAATGCTCAAGCGGCAGCGAATTTACTTAAGATCAGTCCCTGAAACATCAACCTCAAATCTTTAAAGATTAATGCTCTATTGATTGATGCTGTTAAATAATTCTCTTTCAGATTGATTGCTTTCTTTGGTTCACTTTTGCTGGGTTTTTCTCAGATGGAGATGTCAGTATATTTTCATGGTATATTACAACCCCTAAATGCAGGTTATGAATCAGATTGGTGAACGAAGCATTAATGTTTGGCTATAGTCCTGAAATACTCTTTGCATAAAGGCAATATCTGGTTCCCAGGGTCTAAGAAAGGACATTAAGCATGGGGAAGTAATGTAGCTTTTTTCAATTTGACTTAAGTGTTCAACATTTATTGATTTCTCGCTGATGGTTAAATCTGGTTAGATGCAGTTCTCTGATGGGTGGCCGGCATTAAGTAAGAAACATCGCAGAAGACCCAGGAGACTCAATGATCTGACATTGTAAAAGGTCTAACTTGGGTACATGGAATTATCTTTGAACATATTGGAAGAGAATGTTTCTTTCTTTGCTTGTGCACATTACCATAGCAAAGATTCAACAGAGACTGCATTATTAAAGTGAGGGAAGAGCGTTTTAACTAGTGTAAACTCAAAAACCTAAACAAGAAGAGCCTCATCTGACACACATGGAGCCGCAGGGTTGTATGTGTGTATTACACCTTGACATTTTGTGCATTTTCAAAACTGATGCAACAATTGTTTCTTCAGATTTTGGTTTACAGGCAGGTCTTTCAGGAGAATCAAGTTCCTACATGATTCAGGCTGATTTTATTATGAAATCCACCTATAAATAATGCATGCATCAGCAGAAGTGAAAAAGTATAGGAAAAATAACAAGACTTTGTGTGTGTGTGTGTGTACTTGTTTTGACTATACTTGTGAGCAACAAATGTCCTCACTTATATTCAGGATTGGGGAGTAACGAAATACAAGTAACTTAGTTACGTATTTAAAATACACAATTTGAGTAAGTGTATTTCATTACAGTTACATTTTAAATGGGTGGTAATCAGATTACAGTTACATCTGAAAAGTGTTTTAGATTACCAAAGTGATTACTTTGAATTTTAATGTCATTTAAACAGCAATTGGTGATTCTCTGACTCTGACCGTCTGAAAAAGAGGAGTTAAGTTTCATCAACATTTTAATACTTTTAAGAGGATCATAAAAATGTTGTTATTTTTATTTAGTTCTGTCCTGAACAAGACAAAATGACTGAATTTATATTAAAAAAAATACTGAACTGTCCTGTCATGACCTGATGATCCACGACTGTTTTCATGTTTTGTGAGTCATTTTATAATTCACTCGTCACTGCAACTTTTTCTCACAATTTGTTTTTTTCCCTCACAATTGTGAGTTTGTATTTCACAATTCTGACTTCTTTTTCTCAGAATTGCGAGATTTAAACTCACAATTGAAGTTATAAAGTCAGAATTGGGAGATATAAACTTGCAAAACTAACTTTTTTTCTTGCAATTGTGAATTTAGTGTGAGTTTATATCTCATAATTCAGACTTTTCTCAATATTGTGAGTTTATAATTCTGACTTTTCTCAATATTGTGAGTTAATATCTCATAATTCTGACTTTATAACTCACAATTGCAATTTTATATCACGCAATTCTGAGGAAAAAAGTCAGAATTGTGAGATAAAAACTTGCAATGACCTTTTTTGTGTTTGTTCCACACTTATTAGTATTCCAAAGTATTCTAAAGTATTTAGATTAAGTTACTAAACTTGAGTAATGTAACGAAATATGTTACAAATTACTTTTTAAAGCATGTATTTTGTAATCTGTAGTGAAATACATTTCAAAAGTAACCTACCCAGCCCTGAATATATTGTGAAATACTTTCTCAACCCACTAGTGAGACATTGACTGGTCCTCGCTATAATATCAGCCAAAAGATGTTTTTATGTAAATCTAGTGATGGTCACATGTTTCTGTGATGGTAGGTTCAGGGGTTGAGTTAGGAGAGAGAAAATATCATTGACCTGATATAAAATCAATGGAAGTCTATGGAATGTCCTCACCAAGATAGTGAAACAAACCTGTGTGTGTGTGTCAAAAGTGTTTTTTCTTACTTTTATCTTAATCTTTGTAGTCAGGTTTTGCAGTTTCTGTTGGTGATTCAAACACACAGAGAAAAAAAAAATCATTTATCCGCCTTGTCGTTAAACCTCATTAAGCCTTAAACCTTCTGTACAACAGAACAGGAGAACTTATTTTAGTTTTTTTTTCCCCATGGACAAAAAATGCTTTTGAGGATTAAAAAAAAAAAAAAAAAAGCAAAACCATAATAAAATTCATAAAAGTATAGTCCATATGACTCGGGCAACATATTCCAATTTTTCTAAAGTCTAAAGTTTTTAAAAGATCTTTGACTCAAGTTGAAGTCAAGAACTGAGTCAGTCTGGAAAGATTTGTTCACATGAATATGCCAAGGAGAGCTAGGTTTGATGTCAAGAATTTTAGTCAATAGCTACTTAAATTTGTTCACACAATAATAAGCAAGTCTTGATCAAATGCAGTGGATGTTTATGAAGTAAATCAACGACTCAAGAAAGATTAAAATGGGATGCCGGGAACCGTTCTAGCCTTAATTGCATTGATCTTAATGATCTGATACTCCAGACAGATACAAACTTACTGCAATGCTGACTCTAGCATCCCACAAGAATCCAGAATCTCTATTTCAGAGCATAGTTGACCTAAACAAAGGATGAGATGACATTTTACTCCACAACCGTAGAGAGATAAATGGCAAACCATTAATCTATCTCAGCCCACCCAAACCACTTTTTGGCTGAACGTAGTGCAAAATCCATTACCATGGCATTTAGCACAGCGACAGGATCAAATAGGAAGTAAGGCAAGCAAAGCTGATGTTTGTAATTTTTTTCCGATATTAAAATACTTTCACCCATCCAGATTTAACGTATAGAGACAACTATATGAAAGCTGATTTCTTGAAGAGAGTAAAAACTGTGTAGTTTGCTATCTCTGATTGCAGTCAACAAAGCGAACTGACATTTGTTTGTTGTTACGTTACGCAGCTCGTGTTACATCGTATAATATATTAATATGGCTGTGAATGGTTGTGTCTGGCTCTTTTGCTTGTTTGTTTAGTCTCTGCCTCTTCTTTTCTCAGGATTGGCTAACAAGATGATGAGCCCAAGACTCATGAAAATACAGACTGTATCAACAAAATTATTGAAAGAGTAGTTGTGACTGTAAAACAAGAGATATGCATCAATATGTTTCCCTGTTTTGTAGTTTCATGTGGATATTTTAGTTACACTATTCTCACCTCTGTTGTACGCTTCATTTTTTTTTTAGTAGCACTTTATTTTACAGTCCTGTTCCCCAACTGATGTATTACTAAAAGTTTGCAAAGAAGTATTTCCTACTAAAGCAAGGCAGGATTTGTTCATGCCTATCCTTAGCAGACTGCGAGTGGCCTTGGATGGCAACATGCCCAGTGCATTATGGGTGTTGAAGTTTCCCTACCTATACAAGGGAAGACTGGTCTCTGGTCAGGTAGCACCAATTTATTAATAATAATAATAATAATAATAAATAAAAGATCTCTTTGCTGCATAGGCAGCAAAATGTTATTATGTATTATTATTGCAAGCAATGAGAGGTAAGGGGTGGAATTTCATACTTGCATCTTGTTGCTTCTTGATTCTTTAATTACACTGGAGTTACACAAAACTGAATATTGATGTTTGATATACATAATGTGAACATTCCATGTGCTATTTCTTAAAACAAAGTATGTCTACATTGTGTACTTGGCAGTAATCACATTTCTTTGTTTCATTAAGTGCACTAAAATGCCCGATTTTGACTTAACCAATGGCATGTGTTTGGTTTTAGAGCTCTGATCTGAGTCCATCGCTGAAAGTGGTTAAAATGCCAAAGAAGAAACATTTTGTGAGTTGCGTCCAATTATAATGTCAAACAGAGAGGTTTCGTCTCAAACAGAGGCGGCGTCTGTGAGATTTCAGAGAGTCAGTGACGTCGTGTCTTGCAGGAGTGACAGGTGTTGTTAAGAACAGCTTTTGGCTTACCAAAGAACCCCTGCAAAGATGGGCCTGATAAAATAAATTAACTGTGTGAGGGGTGACAGCTTAAGAATGCAGCCTCATTTATTTCACAGTCTCCATTCACCGCCTCATGGACAGCAGTCATATCACAATTATTTAAACCCTTTCCACTGCGATGACAAAAACGCCTCAAACCATTAACAAACAGCACCAAAAAAAACAGGATGCATCATACAAAGCATTGTGTTACCTCTAGTCGTGTATAATACCTCCTTCACTCCATCACATCACCCTTTTTTTTTTTTTTTAAATCTATGTAATCGAGAGCTCGATCAAACTGTCATGTGTACAGCTTGTAATTGCACAATTCTGCAATTCACAGGAACTGCTCGTATGAGACCCGTCTGTCCTGTCCTCAAACTGGAGTTTAAAGTGAGCTCCTTCCCATTACATGCTAAGCCTATGGACTTTGAGCAGCGTGGAAAGTCCTTATCAGCAGTGGCCAGGTCTGGATTTAGCACAGCGGCTTGTGAGCATCAGAAAGGCAGAGTGCAGGAGGCCTGCGAAACGGCAGCAAGCAGCTGGCGGTGAACTTCAGAGATGCTGTTCTGTTTTGCCCTTGAATTCTGGCTTTGTAGTTGCTTTGTGTTCATTATTTGAATGTAAAAGTGTTTGAATAAAGTATGTTGCAACAGAATTTAAGTGGCTATCACTGAGGGAATAATATATATATATATAACAGTTCTCATTATTATTATTACCTGTTATGATTATTTTGTTACCTGTTGTGATTATTTTCTTTAAATAATCAAACATTGTGTTGTAAAAGTTGATTTTGTGGCTTTATATATGGTCAGATGCTTACATTTGACCAAAATCAAGCTCAAATCAAATCAAATCATGTTACAAGGTTTAATTACACATACTTTTCATTAGTTAAATATTTGCACAGCCCACAGATAGAGGTAGAGGGTGACCAATTGCAATGATTTAGGAAAAAAAAAAGATAAAAAATAATGAAATATGGACATAGAAGGACAAACAAACCTTTGTGAGTGTGTGTGTGTGTGTGTGTGGGTATTCCCTACGTTATGGGGACCAAATGTCCCCATGAGGAAACAAGCTTATAAATCATACAGAATTATCTTTTTTGAAAATGTAAAATAGCAGAACATTTTGTGTGATGGGTAGGTTTAGGGGTAGGGGTAGTGTAGGGGGTCAGAATGTACAGTTTGTACAGTATAAAAACCATTACGCCTATGGAATGTCCCCATAAACCATGAAAACACAACATGTGTGTGTGTGTAGGTGTGTGAAATTTGAAAAGCACTATATTGATGCTGGAAATATGAAACACATATTCTTTGTATTTGATCATTTTGGATTTGTAAATGTGAATATTATAAATTGCACAATTATTACACTTTATAAGTAGAGTATAATGCCACCAACATTTACAGAATGCATACTGAATATAAATAAATGGTCACACTTTATATTAGGTGTCTTCAACTACTACTGTGTTCATATTGTATTGCAAACACTTTTGATGCTACTGAGGTGGGTATGTGTAGGTTTAAGGGTGGGTTAAAGTGTAATGGTCAACAGTGTAATTATAGATATTATTATAGAATTATAGATATAGATATAGTAATTATTCAGATATTAATTACAAATGTATTTTCAGATATAAGTTCAACGTAAAAACATGTATGTGCATTATATCAAATGATTAAAGACACCTAATATAAAGTGAGACAAAAAAAACAGTAATGATAATAATTAGATTGTAACTGCAATTGTATTGTAATGGGGGGGGGGGATAAAAAGAATGTTTAAAAAAATAACATTCATATTAGTTGAATAGCTTCGGGACCTGATATGTTTCCTTAATTATTTTTAATTTGTTTAGTCATTTTAATAAGTAGTTTAGGACAAATTCTGGTTAGACTTTATTTTAAAGTGTCAGTATTACAGTGTAATTACTGAGTAATTACAATTAACTACATGTACTTACTGTAGGGTTAGGATGAGGGTTTGGTTTAATTTCATGCATAATTACTAGTTATTACTACAGTAAATACATGTAGCATGTGTAACAATGACACTGTAAAATAAAGTGTTACCCAAATTCTTTAAATTTGACACCGTAAGCAAAGACCAAATGCAGGGCCGGCCTCTCCAAATCTGTGTGGCCACTTTTATTTTCAAGGACAGTCATTAACGACTGTCGCGGACTGATGTGACTAATAGGCCCTCAGGGACGAGCGTCCAGAGAGGCTCCGTCTACATCTTCAGAGCTTCTGTCTGTGAGGAGCGCAAAAGGTCTTTCCCTCGGGGCTTTGCTGCTGCTGCTGCATGTGGGTCATCCAGCCACTGATTTAGAAAATCCTAAAGCTTGCTGTGGCGACACAACTAGGGTCACTGTAACAGGAGCGTAGGTCTGTTAAAAAATACAGAAGAAATTTGTGATGCATCACGTGTTGTAGTGGCTTTTACCCCCAACTGGAATTATGGTAAAAAAAATAGCTTTATTTGAGGTTTGTTAACAGTCATTATTACACGGCTCTGTGAAATACTTGATTCTGATTGGTCAGTTGGTTACGGTGGCCGAGAAGTGCAAAACAACATTACAAAGTGTGAAACACTTTTATGAAGCTCGAGACAAATTTACATTTTGGAAAACATTTTCACCTATCATAAAACACAATTACATGGGGAAAACACTTTTACCGAGGTTGAAACAAATTTACATTTTAGAAAAGAAATTAACACTTTTACCAGTCCCGAAACAAATTTACAATGACAGATTCTTCACGGAAAGGGAATGTCCCACACACCGGAAGTGACGCGGGGAAAGGTGTTGTTGTTGTTGGTGAGCGCGGTAAATTCGTGTTGTAGTTGTGGATTAAATGGCGTAAATAAAGTTTATGGTGACCGAACATGGACTGCGGCCGAGGGACGTTTCGCCCGTTTTGTGGCAAACACATGAGCAGCTTAACGCGGTTTTGCTTTACGTGTGGTCAGTGTTTGGAGTTTCTAAAGGACGCGGACCTGACGGAAACACAAAAGCCGGACAGTGCTAAGCAAAGTAAGTTACACTTCCGGTGTGTGGGTCATTCCCTTTCCGTGAAGAATCTGTCATTGTAAATTTGTTTCGGGACTGGTAAAAGTGTTTTGCGTCTTGTTAATTTGTTTTCTAAAAATGTAAATTTGTTTCGTCCTTGGTAAAAGTGTTTTCCCCATGTAATTGTGTTTTATGATAGGTAAAAATGTTTTCCAAAATGTAAATTTGTCTCGAGCTTCGTAAAAGTGTTTCACACTTTGTAATGTTGTTTTGCACTTCTCGGCCACCGTAGTTGGTTAACGTTATTCCCCGATAACTACCGCTGGAAACGGATAACACAGACTCATCTCGGTTACTGAAGTCAGCAGCGCTATACGCTTACTTGGAATGTTTTGTTTGTTTTTTTTTTAATCGAAGTTTTGCGTTTAATAAAATATAAAAATTCAGTCATTTTTCAATATTTAAAATTAAAAATTCAATATTTTTTGTACAGTTATTTAATTATGTCATCCAGTATCGTGGACTCGCTCTCCCTTGTTTCATACAAACGCAGCTGCTGCCATTTTGCGACTATTGTTTTTTTACACTGTTGGATTATAAAATAACCAACAAGTATGATTTTAAATCAGTTTAATCTCTGATCAATATCCTTATAATTATTTATGTGGCGATTTAATAAGTTGTGTGACTGTACCGCATCCCTTAAATGTCCGTCTGGTTTGAATTTGCCGCGCTAGCGACTGCTCTCTCCGCAGAAGCTTTGCGTTTACAGAGCTAATAAAATATTTTGACTCAAAACAGCATTTTGTAGCACATGTAATAAGCGGGATAATGTACATCCAGCCAGTCGTTATCTCAGAATAAACCTCTTCAGGCTAGGGGTGTGCGATAATGACAAAAAATGATATTTTCCGATAACGATAATCAGACGAAATTTTGCATCATTCAAAAATATTTTAATTTGGTAATGCAATTGGTGACAGTGTTTGTTATATCTGTCACAAGGAACTTTCTTGCTAAATGATTCGCCCATGTTTGTTGCGTGTGTGTTTTTGATTTTGCTTTATCTGCTGCAGACGCGCCGTGTTCAGACTTCCGGAGCTTTCCATAATCCTCATATTACGGCTGCACGATTTATTGCGTTTAAATCGCACGCAATTTAGCAAAGGCTGCGATTATTTAATGCGTAGCTTGTCAGAGCTGTACGGCGCTGTGATCAGTAATAAATGCTTCTCCATCTGAAAGCAAGAGGGCGCTCTTGCGCAGAAACTCAAAATATGCCCTGCAGCAGAAGATAACACACTTTGATTGATTAAACATGACTAATAAATCACACGACTGCCTTATTCTGTGTAAGAATCACATCATCTCACAGAAGGATGCTCAACTGTCGTTATGAAGTGAGTTTGGAGTAAAAACACGTTATTAAATGTTGTCTTTGTTAATAAATGCCTCTCATGTCTGGAAGGATGTTTGACGCAGGTTGCTTTTTCAAATGTACATTATAAGCAACTCAAACTCACAGATGGATTAGCATTTGGAGCCGCACTTCACTGACAAGCTTCTAACATTTATATTTATTCATTTAGCAGACACTTTTATTCAAAGTGACTTACAAGGGGAGCAATTAGGGGTTAGGTGTCTTGCTCATGACTTTAGTCATGGGATCGAAGGTGGAGAGAGTGCTGTTCATTCACAATCCCCACTCAATTCCTGGGAATCGAACCAACAACCTTCAGGTTACAAGCCCGACTCCCTCACCATTAGGCCACGACTATCCACTTCTTTACAGTTTGAAAACACTGCACACAATAGTACTAAGCACATAATCAGCTACATCACGCAGTGAATTCGTGAACACTTCATGCAGCGTTTCGATTGGTTTCTAAAAATGAGTGAAATACTCTAATATGATTTGGCATGTCATCAAAACATCAATTACGATATTACCGTAACTACTTCAGGCTGACGCAAGACCCCGATCACCCTGCCAGGTTTATTCTGAGATAACAACCGTCTGGATGTACATTATCCCTGAGTTAATGAAACATAAGTAACAAAACAGCATCTATCTCTTCTCTCCAGCTTAGCAATTGTATGCAAGTTAATGTACAAACTATGACAACTTTGTTTCATTAAACTTATGAGGGACATCTGGAGTCCTTTCAAACAGCAAGAAGCCAAGGTGCCTTTCAGTATGTTTGGCAAGCAGCAGTGATTACAGGCATTTATAAAGTCACGGCGTGTAGAGGCCAGTTATGCAGGCGACTCGATGAAGGATGTGTCCTCCAAAAACAGGCCAGGGAGTGTTCATTTCTCAACTATAGGAAGTTTAATTGTGGAAGTATGTGTTGGCATCACAACATTTGATTTCACTTGGCAATTTCTGGATATGTATAGCATGTGTATATGGACAGGGCTGGGTAGGTTACTTTTATTTAGATTACAAAATGCATGCTTTAAAAAGTCATTTGTAACGTATTTCGTTGCATTACTCAAGTTCAGTATATACGCTGAGTTTCAGTTCATTTTTATGACATGCTCCAGTTCGCCGCCAGTTTTACAAAAGCACGACGTTTCCTTATTATTGTGAGTTTACAGAAATAAAAGTACCCTTTACAGTTTCGAATGATGTATTACTCTTACATGACAAAAAAAATGTTTCCGCTGTAATTAAAGTGATCAGGCCAACGTCTCATTTGATATTCGCCTAATAATAGCGCACATTTATCTAGGTTAAAGTTAGAGCGACCAGCCATGTAAAATTGCTTCTACTTACATGTTTCAAAAGCCAGATGTTAGGCGAAAGTTTGAATTTCCTCCCAGACATACTGTGATTACCACAAGGAAACGCCATTAACGATCACCACAAGGTTTTTTTTTTTTTCCTTTTCTCTCTGCGACTGACCAACTAATAAAAGTTTGGTCGACCAAGCCTCTTTTGTTAGACTAATGATTAGTCGAATGTTAGCAGCCAACATTTTGGATCAAATGTTCTAATTCGTTACTGCCAAATTGATCAGTTTTTCTCCAATTATATTTATGGTTTGGTTCAAATCTAATGTCTTTTTTTTTCATGCATCACATTGTTTATGTAAAAATAAGTTCTGTAAATAAACATTCTGATGTCAAATGATATATTTTTTAAACAAAACTATTTCATGGTGGAATATTATTTGCTTTTAGACAAACTAAATAAAGGTTGAACCTTTCACTAAACCAGTTGAAATCAGAAACCATAATTTTCAAAAAAAATATTATAAAGATGCTCTTTAAGTGAATGGCATGGTAGTTTCCTTTTTTATAAAAGGTCAAAGTATCAGTTTTATGTTTTAGATAATAGTTAATTGTGAATAATTGTTGTTTGAGTCAATGATTACAGTTCACACTAGTGAATTTTGTGAGTATATGCACCATTTGTGGATGAAGATTTGTCATCTCTTTTGACAGCTCCAGCTCTCTGAAAAAAGTCTTCGAGTCACGCCACCATCGATCACACTCTCTTCACTAAAACCTTCATCTGGACCATAGATGTAGTGACATTTGCACCTAGACAGCACTTTTTAGAAGGCTAATATGATCTAGACTTGAATATTGATTGCAGAAATCACCTGGCTAAGAGAGGTCCCCCTCACAAGGATTGTAACATATATCTTGCCATTATTTTCTGGCATAGGCAGCTCCTGTTCTTAACTTAGTGCAAGAGAATAAGAAGACCGCGGTAAATCAGACTCTTATAGCCGAGAGAGAGGTTCGTTCCAGCTGTGTCCCCTTGAAATGACAGAGCAGGGACCATGACATATCAAACTGCTACTGCAGGTGAATCACATCATTAGATGGAACAGATTTATGGCTCCATGAACATTGTTATTACCTCCACCACCACTTGGCCTGATGTCTTTATGAGAGAGCCAATGCTCCCGCTACACTGAAGGTGCAATGTGACCTGAAATGTGTAGAAACATTACCTTTTTTTAACAAAACTACTTGTTGAATTAAAGTATGGCATATTAAGACTCCAACCGATGAAGGTCATTTCAGCTGACCGAACCTCAGATAGAAATTTCAAAATATCCTGCGACCTTATTTTTTTTCCCGGTTTCTATTTTCTTTTAAGATTATTCCAACAGAACGTTTACATTAACAGAACCAGATTTATACATGTATAATAACAGAACCAGATTGTCTCTCCAATTACAGTTTTATGTGATAATAAAAAAGCAACGCTCATTAAAAAAGATCATTTCCTATAAAACTCACCCATATTGTTCAGTAGAAGGACAAAATCTGTCCATACACCACTTTCCGTCTAGGGGAACTTTATTGCATTGGAATGACATTCACCTACTAATACATGACCTCTGTTGTTTAATCACATACACATATACTGTACAACATTGTGGGTGACATTTTAGAATATTGTGTCTTATTAACAAAGTATGAATTACTAAGTAATGCTACATTAAGGAAGATGCAATAACATATGATGAGTGAAGTAAGTAATATTTTTATATTGAATTTTGTTATGCCTCCTGAAGAATATAGCAAAGTATCTACTAATACATGTTAATAAATAACTATAAATTAACTGCTCATCTACAATAAGCTGTCAAACAGGCCCATTCTTCTCAATATTATGCGATAAGCATTTGGAAGAAGTACTTCAGTCTACAGATGTCTAAATTATCATCATCATCATCCAAAACTAACTTTTCAAAAGAAAGCAATACTTTTATTGAGCAAGGATGCATTAAATTGATCAAAAGTGACTGTAACGCTTTGCTACATTGTTATAAAAAAAATGCTGCTCTTAATATTTCACGAACTTTCTATTCATCAAAGAAAAATGCATCGCAAAATGTTGCTTCAGAACCAAATCAGTGTGATCAGCGGCCATGACACCATTTTCAACAAAAACGGGAAACTTTTTAAGCATTTTGATTATATACAATGGCATTTTGGGGGCCTGAAAATGCAAACTTTTTCAAAGTGCAAGATTTTATGCAACCCTTATCGTTTAATTTATCGTTAAATTTGTGAAAACGGTGCAACATGCGCATACATGTTTTCGTGTACAAAGTGACGTCGCCAACTACTGGCCTGGCAGCAGAATACAGTCATTTTTGCGGATACTAGTAAATAAGATTGTTTTTACAATGTTGTCGTCTGTATGCAAAGAAATTAGTAGGAAAAACTTTTCGGTTTTTAGTACATGGTTGTCATGTAAATGAACCTTGAGTTTTCTACTGGGGCTGGAACAATAAAATCAATGGATTGGAAATTGAGAAATTATTCCGGATTAGGCGTAGCTCACCCAAAAATGAAACTTCAGTCATTAACTCCTCTCCCTCATGTGGTTCTACACCCGTAAGACCTTCGTTCATCTTCAGAACACAAATGAAGATATTTTTGACACTTTCAATGTCCAGAAAGATACTAAAACATATTTAAAACAGGTCATGTGACTACAGTGGTTCAACCTTAATATTATAAAGTGACAAGTGTGGCAAAAACACAAAATAATGACTTTTCAACAATATCTAGTGATGGCCGATTTCAAAACACTGATTCATGAAGCTTTACGAATCTTTTGTTTCGAATCAGTGGTTCGTGTATCAAACGTGAACTATTGAAATTGTGAATCACTCATGATGTAACGAAGCCTCGTTTACTGAAATCACGTGACTTTGGCGAACCACTGATTCTAAACAAAAGATTCGTAAAGCATCATCACTAGATACTGTTGGGAATCATTATTTTGTGTTTCTGGGAGTTGAAAACGTTGTTCATTATCTTTCTGTCAATAGAGACTCACCGAACCATCAGATTTCATCAAAAATATCTTTGTGTTCAGAAGATGAACGAAGGTCTCACGGGTGTAGAACCACATGAGGGAGAGGAATTAATGACAACATTTTTGGGTGAACGAACACTTTCAAAAACATCAAGTTCTGACCCCAGACCTTTGAATGGTACGACATACAAATGCCATACAATTCCCCTCTGTGTTGATGAGTGTTTTTTCCTGATACTCCTATTTCACAGTGTTTAGGATGAACTGTTCTTCTGTTCAGTCCACCTTTTCTTGAGAAGATGGTTTTAAAGAGCAGGAAGAGGACGAAGTGTCTATGTGAAGAGTCTCTTAACCACACCACTTATCAGCCACTTATCGTGTTTTTCACCTTACTCCTTACCTGACGCCAACCTTCAGTCAACTGACGAAGACACTTGACTGAATGATGAAATCCAGTCCAGTGACTCACGATTGTACTTTTACCATTTGCTTACATTTTCAAAACAAATCACATGTATTGCAGCGCATATCTCAGCTTGTTTTATACACTACGATAAGTCTTGTAAACTTATTTTTCCAACATTTATATGCTGCTGCATAATTTTATCTTTTGTAGTCTTGCAGTCTGGCTTTTACTGATCTCTGAGAAGCTCAGTGGATGGATTGTCTGGATTTAATTCTGCAAATAATATCAAACATCTCCAAACAGCCACCTTCATGCATTATCAGCCAGATCAGACGTCACAAGGAGCATTTGCATTTACGTGGAGCATTGAAATCGGTTTAAACGTCCAATCCGAATGAAAATGCTCCATCTAAACACCTCAATCGGAATAAAAATGCCCAAACCCAATGAAGTTGTAATCGGTTTTAGAGGGGTGGGAAAAAAAATTTAAATTTTGCCATGTAAACTGATTACTTTGCTTCTAAATCATCACTTCAAAAGGTCAGAATGAGCAAAATCAAACCGGAGTAAAACTGAAATTTAGGCGGATTTCGGAATGACGTGGAATTTCTGATTTTAATCGGACGTGTTCATGTAAACGTGGCGACTGCAGTTACAGAGAGAGGGCGCTGTATGCGAATTTCTTTTTCTAGATCAGTTCTAGATTGATCTATATACGCCGTCAATCAAACGAAAGAGGTCTTTTAGCCTTTCCAAGGTATTTGTTTTATCAAAAACACAGTAAAAGTGCAATTGATAAAATATTATTACAACACCATGAAATCAAAATGGACAATTCTTATTTTTATGGAAAATATAAGTATTTATTTTAATTCATAATCTTGAATCAGAACAACTTCCCCTCCCTCTCGCAGCTTCTCTTCTCTGAAGACGAGGGCGGGGCAACCTGTCAATCACATGAGATCCACCAATAGCAAACCACAGCCATCCAATCAATTCCACACAGACAAAATCAAGCCCCGCCTACATTTGTTCTTGTTCCAGAAGCCGTTTCACTCGGATATACATCACAATGGGGAAGAAAAGACGAGCGCGACATCCGTTTCATGAGCTGAACAGCAGCGAATCAGCATGTTAGAATGATTTCTGAAGGATCATGTGACACTGAAGACTTAAATTAGTTTTGTCAATGGTCAATGTTGCTATTTAATTTTTTGCAACAAAGTCATAAAAGGAGATAGAACGCGGCCAAGTCAAGTCCGACTTCTGTTCCGACACAGAGATGAAATCAGATAACAGCAGGTTAGCTTTACCTCAATCCTCGGCGCGGCGCTATCAATAGTACCTTAACTGTCGCGTATCACTAATCCAGGATCCAGCTCTCTGACATCTGTGGCTTAACATGTTTTGTGTGCGCTCCTGTTTCCTCGTGTGACACCAGGTGTATTGTAATGGCTTATGGAAATAGGTGTGGAATAGCAGTGCAGGGGATTCTGGGTCATAGTTGGATTTGTTAACTTATTACAGTGTCTGGAGTGAGGCTCTTATCGGCACCTACCAATTCTTCGGCAGACCCAGTAGGATTGCGCTGACCTCGATATAGAAGTAATGGATATTAGAAAATCTGCTCACTGTGATTGGAGGGGATTGAGTGACAAAGAAAGAGAAAAAAAAGGTACACGAAGGAGAGACAGATCCTTTCTCAAGGACACAACGCCAGGGCCCTCGCTTTTAGAGATGAGGACTCTAAGCAGTCATGATGAAGACTTTTTTTTTTCTTCATCTTCGATAAATAAGTCATAGAAATATTGCAGCACCGCCAATACCATGGGTTCAAATCCAATACATGAACATTTCAAATGTATACCGTAATGCAATGTAAGTCAACGATCGATTAAAAGGTCAGCCAATATCGTAAATATCATGTAAATCGGCTTCATGCCTAAATTCAATTGTCATTCATTGCTTTTAGCTGAAAATCATCTACACCTCCTCAAGTTGTTTGCAAGTCCTGTTAGTTGTTTTCCATATAGAGGAAATGTGTAATGATCACAGGTTGTGAAGTTCACAGTTTAGGCATAAAATGTACCCAGGGATTAAAAACCCCTTTTTGCCACACCTGTCAACGGCCAGTGACTGAAGAAAATCTGCCGGACATACAGATACGGATATACAGGGCTGGGTGGGTTACTTTTAAAATGTATTTCACTACAGATTACAAAATACATGCTTTAAAAAGTCATTTGCAACGTATTTCGTTACATTACTCAAGTTTAGTAACTTAATATAAATACTTTAGAATACTTTGGAATACTAATAAGTGTGGAACAAACACAAAAAAAAGGTCATTGCAAGTTTTTATCTCACAATTCTGACTTTTTCCCTCAGAATTGAGTGATATAAAGTTGCAATTGTGAGTTATAAAGTCAGAATTATGAGATATAAACTCACAATATTGAGAAAAGTCAGAATTATGAGATATAAACTCACACTAAATTCACAATCGCTAGACAAAAAGTCAGTATTGCAAGTTTAAATCTCCCAATTCTGACTTTATAACTTGCAATTGTGAGTTTAAATCTCGCAATTCTGAGAAAAAGAAGTCAGAATTGTGAAATGCAAACTCACAATTGTGAGGGAAAAAACAAATTGTGAGAAAAAGTTGCAGTGACGAGTGAATTATAAAATGACTCACAAAACATGAAAACAGTCGTGGATCATCAGGTCATGACAGGACAGTTCAGTTGACTGTTGGGCAATTTTTTTTAATAAATTCAGTCATTTTGTCTTGTTCAGGACAGAACTAAATAAAATAACAACATTTTTATGATCCTCTTAAAAGTATTAAAATGTTGATGAAACTTAACTCCTCTTTTTCAGACGGTCAGAGTCAGAGAATCACCAATCGCTGTTTAAATGACATTAAAATTCAAAGTAATCACTTTGGTAATCTAAAACACTTTTCAGATGTAACTGTAATCTGATTACCACCCATTTAAAATGTAACTGTAATGAAATACACTTACTCAAATTGTGTATTTTAAATACGTAACTAAGTTACTTGTATTTGTTAAGTAACTTTGTATTTTTATTATATATATATATAATTCTCCCAACCGGAGCTGAAGTTCTGTTATGGTAATGGACGTTTGTTTCCGCATGCAGGGTAAGTGGTAGACCAGTCACAACAGACTGGGCCGTTTGGCCAATCAGAGCAGAGTTAGCTCGTGGAAAGGAGGGGTTTAGAGAGACAAGCATCTGAAAATGTGATGTGCAAACATATACCTTTGATGCATTATATTGCTCCTGTTATAGGAGACCTCCAGAACAAAATTAAGAACCTTTAAAATAGTATAATAAGGGCACTTTAAAAATGTTACTGGCGAGTGACACGTTTTTTACACTCTTATTTGGTGTGTGGCGAGGGTTCATTTTGTACCACAAGACTAACAACTCCTACACTTTTTCTTACCTGAGACGTGAACCAGCACTTCAACATTATGTCAAGTAAAGACATAAAACCCCCAAATTATGACTTGATTATGACTCCAATATATATGAATTATTACTGCATAAATGATTCATGGATTACAAGAATCACATGTTGTTGATTTTTTTTCGAGGATAAAAGCTGAGTACTGCTTGCTTGTCATTTTAATCCTGGCCAGATATTTAAATGTCATCCTAACATATATATATATAAATTAAAAAAAAAAAAAAAAACTCATGAAAGGTCATGATTCCTTACTTGACACAGAACTGGATTTCTCTGTTGAGTCCAAATAATACAGTCATAGTACAATTTGGATATCACCATATAATGCAGTAAAATGGCTTGGGATAAAAAAAATTAAATTATGGTGTATTTATTTTATTTTATCGTTTTGAGCTGATATAATTAACTGATTGCTAGACAAAATTAATTGGTACTGTATATTTCTTGCCTCTCAGCTCTTTTAGCAATACACGTCCATGATATTTCATTACGGCATCATCTTCCCAATCTATTATAAATAGCTTTCGGTGACACAGGCTTCTACAGCCAGGTTATCTCTTAATTCCTCTCGCTGAGATTTGGTTGATAACTGTTTCTAAATATAATTTCATCGTCTGCTTTCATTTGAGACCGCTGAGAGGGAAATGGCCAAGTTGTCTCTCACACCCCTAATTAACAATGTGATAAAAAAAAACCTAACGGAGGAGGCTAATATTGCAAATAACTACTAGTGCAATTTAAAAATTCTAATTAGTTTTAAATTGCTTATTGTTTATAGAGTTGGCTGAAGGGGAAAAGAGCAAAGAAAACCAATTGAGCACCTGTGCAAACACAAAACCAACGTGTTTAACAGACGAAGGTACTTTCAGAGACAATTGCAAGAATCAAAATTAACGTGGATGTATTTTGGTGAATGTAAATAAATAAATAAATAATATCAGTTGACTGTGTTTGGAAAGTAATGTGCATTTTTTTGTTCTTCCTGCTTTTATAGACCCATTATCTTTAAATGTTTCTATGTGTGGGATTAAATGAATAGAACACCCTGATATTTTCTCTTCGTTTCTTTGTTCCATGATCCTAAAGAGATGTTTTGGCCGAAAGTATTTTTCAGTGACGTAAAGGGTTGGGGAGTAACGAAATACAAGTAACTTAGTACGTATTTAAAATACAATATTTGAGTCACTGTATTTCATTACAGTTACATTTTAAATGGGTGGTAATCAGATTACAGTTACATCTGAAAAGTGTTTTAGATTACCAAAGTGATTACTTTGAGTTTTAATGTCATTTAAACAGCAATTGGTGATTCTCTGACTCTGACCGTCTGAAAAAGAGTTAAGATTCATGTTTTCCACTGTTTTCATGTTTTGTGAGTCATTTTATAATTCACTCGTCACTGCAACTTTTTCTCACAATTTGTTTTTTTCCTTCACAATTGTGAGTTTGTATTTCACAATTCTGACTTCTTTTTCTCAGAATTGCGAGATTTAAACTCACAATTGCAAGTTATGAAGTCAGAATTGGGAGATATAAACTTGCAATGCTGACTTTTTTTCTTGCAATTGTGAATTTAGTATGTGAGTTTATATCTCATAATTCTGACTTTTCTCAATATTGCGAGTTTATATCTCATAATTCTGACTTTTCTCAATATTGTGAGTTTATATCTCATAATTCTGACTTTTCTCAATATTGTGAGTTTATATCTCATAATTCTGACTTTTCTCAATATTGTGAGTTTATATCTCATAATTCTGACTTTATAACTCACAATTGCAACTTTATATTGCGCAATTCTGAGGGAAAAAGTCAGAATGGTGCGATAAAAACTTGCAATGACCTTTTTTGTGTTTTCAGTAAAACACCAACTTTTATTCCGTTTATTCCTTTTCACACAATTCATGAGTACAAAGGCAAAAAATATATATTTTTGCGCAATTCCTTGCATAATACCGTGTTATGACCTCAAACATGTTCGTGTCAGATTTCTAAATTAATGCATTTTCACATTTGCATCACATAAACAGATCCATATGAATGGCTTTGTGTAGTGAACTTGCTCATCTACTACTCTGCATTTGCAATGAGGAGAGCTCGGGTTCGAGAAATGCCGCAAAATTGGCATGAAATGTGTTTTTATCTCATGTTGGCTGTCAGTTAGGTTCAGTGTTGGCATTACGTTATTTCCAAATGCAATAGAGCATTAACCTACAAGCAATTTAATTTCCAATCTTAATAAAATGCTGCCACATTCACGTTCATCTGCCTTGGACAAAACTGAACGTGCTTTTTGCACCACTGTCTTCATTTTGAAAGTGTGGCGAAAGTGCAAGTAGAATATCACAATATCATTTTGCAGAAATGTCCATTTTTCCAATGAGTCCGAGTTTCTTTTCTTTGATCCTACCAATTGAGCATTTTCAGAAATTGCACAGTGAAATGACTCATTATCTGTACAAAATGTTGCAAAAAAGTTATAGTTTAGCAGTGCTTATTGTTTTTTGGTTTTTTTTGACTGTACAATAAACAATAAGCACTGCTAAACTATAACTTTTTTGCAATATTTTGTACAGATAATGAGTCATTTCACTGTGCAATTTCTGAAACGTGCAATATTTCTTTTGCATAGTCTATTTTGTAAATGTATTTTAGTTTTTCTGTTTTTATCTTAGTGTGTACCACTTTTTACCATGCACTCCTGCTGTTGCTAAATGCAATTTCCCCACTGCGGGACAAATAAAGGCTTTACTTACTTACTTTGAATGGAACACAAAAACATAATTTTGTGTTGCTCTGAAAGAAAAAGAAAATGAAGGAGCAATATGAAATCACAAAAAAAAAAAAAAATATATATATATATATATATATATTATATTATATATATATATATATATATTAGGTTGCACTGTTCCTTTAAATGTGAAAATGTAATTTTGTTTTCTGTATCATAATAGCCCGTTTTATCTTTCCTCTATGGTCGTTTCTGTAAGCAGATAGATGGCTAAATTCCTCTCGGTGTGTCTATCACCACTGATCCATTAATCACCTGCGCCTCCGACTATAACATCTGATAAAGCAGCTTCCTATCACTGTGACTGGAGTAATGGCTCGACAATGACCCGTCTGAACATAGAGGGTCGCTGCTGTCAACAACCAGAGCGGTCTGGAAAACAGAAGCCGGTCTGAGTATGATAAAGCTTGATGGAACTTGCTACATGAGGAATGAGTCCGTCTATGTGTGTGTCACAACACACGCAAGGCTGTATATTTCATTGGCAGCTGCTACACTCGTGGATACACAAATCATTTTGCCATTCTTGACAAACTTTCAGTCATTCTTGTGTCTTTTCAGCAATTATTTATGGTTATAAGAGGCATTTCATTGTGTATTATTCCATTTGTTTCTGTCAAGCTAATATTACGGTGCCCGAGAGAGCTCAAAGCGCTGCAAATAAGAAAACACATGCAAATAAAAAAAAACACATGCAAATACAAAAACACATGCAAATAAAAAAAAACACATGCAAATAAAAAAAAAACACATGCAAATAAAAAAAAAACACATGCAAATAAAAAAAACACATGCAAATAAAAAAAACACATGCAAATAAAAAAAAAACACATGCAAATAAAAAAAAACGTGATCATCAGTTTGACAACACATGTGCTGCAAATCCTCACATAACATGCAAACACAAAAACGTGCTACATTTACAAAAAGTGCTGCAAATAGCACAAACCACAACGGAAATGTTTCAAGGGGACCCCAAAAAGTGACGGACCCTACTAGGACGTGCGTCCAAAACCAGTTCAACTCACCCTTCACTCATTCACTAATCCCTATATAGTGTACGGCATTTGAGTGCACAATGTGTTCACAATCATGAAATAAACAAAACAGGAGCTAACTAAGGTTTAACAAGTCTACTTACCCTGCTCAAAAAAACAAAGATGAAAAAAAACAACAGCAACTTCCCTGAGCTCCCTCTCTAACCAATAAACATGAGAAAACAGTTGTACAAAAAAAAAGAAAAGGCACTCTCTCCCTACTAAAGACTGATTAGGGATGAAGTAATACAATACCTTTTAGTTACCCACACATGGATAAGCCCATAGGCTATATAAAGTTGCTAACACACAGCAAACGGCTTAGAAGCTTGTTCTCACACAGAAAACAAACACAACAGACAAGTCAACTTTTTAGTCTAAGGCTGGGGAGAAGTGTTCCTCTCCATAGGATCTTCTGGCTGCACCTTATGTACTCTTCCCAGTTCAGACCCAGGCATGCTCACAACGAGTTGCAGCTGATAGTAATCAACCTGAGTAAGAGAGTGAGGGAGAGAAACAGAGCACAACACCGGGCACAGGGATCTGACAGAGGTGACATTGAAACACTTCGGGACGTAACACTATAAAAACTGCAAACAAAAATAAACAACTGTACATTACTTCATGTATTTACTATTTTTAATAAAGTGTTTTTCAGTTTTCTAGAAGCTCACGCTCACAGATGACGTGGTCGTCGAGCGCCTCAGGCGGCCGTTATGATGACGTCACATTAGTACGCTACAGATGATTAACCAATATTTTTAAATCATCCACTAAATTATCATCTCTTAAAGTTTAATGAGTGAACAACAATGCCACATATTAAAACACTTTTCTGTTAGTGAAACACATTACATGGAGTTAATGCCTACATAATATATTTTAATATTTTTTAGTTTGTGCTGTTGTCTAGTAGGGTCCGTCACTTTTTGGGGTCCCCTTGAAACATTTCCGTTGTGGTTTGTGCTCTTTGCAGCGCTTTTTGTATATGCAGCGCGTTTTTGTGTTTGCATGTGTTGTGAGGATTTGCAGCACATGTGTTGTCAAACTGATGATCACGTTTTTTTTTTATTTGCATGTGTTTTTTTTTATTTGCATGTGTTTTTTTTAATTTGCATGTGTTTTTTTTATTTGCATGTGTTTTTTTTAATTTGCATGTGTTTTTTTTATTTGTATGTTTTTTTTTTATTTGCATGTGTTTTTTTTATTTGCATGTGTTTTTTTTATTTGCATTTGTTTTTTTAATTTGCATGTGCTTTTTTAATTTGCATGTTTTTTTTATTTGCATTTGTTTTTTTTATTTGCATGTGTTTTTTTTAATTTGCATGTGTTTTTTTTTATTTGTATGTTTTTTTTTATTTGCATGTGTTTTTTTTATTTGCATTTGTTTTTTTAATTTGCATGTGCTTTTTTAATTTGCATGTGTTTTTTTATTTGCATGTGTTTTTTTTATTTGCATTTGTTTTTTTTTTATTTGCATGTGCTTTTTTTTATTTGCATGTGTTTTCTTATTTGCAGCGCTTTGAGCTCTCTCGGCCACCGTATAATATACTTGAACTTTAAAGTCATTAAAGCTCGATTTGGATGGATGGATTTTTATCGTGATCGTGATCAAGCAAGTTTAGTTCTTATTTTGATTTTTATATTTTCAGTTTTCACATTCGTTTTAGTTACATTTGGTTGTGCTTTTGTCTTGTTGTTATGGTTTTGCTTTATATTTCTATCTAGGTTGAATTTATTTCAGTTTTATTTCCACCTAATAATTTTAGCATTTCAACCTAAACTTATTTCAGTTTATAGCCAAGCTAACATTTCTAATAACTAACGTTTGTTTTTATTATTTCATTTTTTTTTTCTTTCGTTAAAGCTGCAGTCCGTAAATTTGTTTGGTTAAAAATTATTCAAATTTTTTTAATATCATGCGAGGATGCAGCAGGTGACGGATCATTTATAGCTGCGATAATGAAACTCATCATTTTGATGGCTGATTGTAATCCAGAAAGGTCCAGTTGAGCGTGATTTACTGTAATGCTTTTTTTCTCAGTTGGTCAGAATAAAAGTGGCACACATGTTCCTTGTTCAGATGACATTGTCAGGCGAAAATTATTTTGGTCAAACTTCCAAGACGTCGAATCTGTGATTCTGAAGTACAGTACAAGCAAACGTTAGATTCATCCGCTCTGAGGAGCCGTGTCGATGCACAACCCACGACAATTAACGCAAATAACTGCAGTTGCAGGTTTCAGACAGAGATGGCGACAAAGAGGCAAAACTTACAGACTGCAGCTTTAACCATAATAACCCTGCTAATCATTTCCATCTTTTAAAGAGTTATTTGAATATTTTATACAATATTTAAAGATATAATGGAGCACATATAATCAATATTTAAAATCAAGTTCTGATTAAAAAATAAAAAGTCCTCTATGAACCACAGATGAAATTTACACAGCCACATTTGCTGTAACCATCTACTTGATGTACCACCGCACAGTGTGATTAAAAGTTGATTTAACACAGATTCAGCAGTGGGGAAAGTTTAATTATGGATCCAAAATCCCTATAAATTATAGGGCTGGTGACAGAGACAAACAGTTAAAATAGCCACTGTTTATGTGCTTATTTTTGTTTGGAGTTTCTTTGGGATTGAAATAAGGAGCAAAAACACGCCAGACTCCCGCAGCCGCTTGCAGATCAATAAGACGTAATGGGCTGTGAGAATGAAGAGAGAGCAGGTCACAGGTGTCAATGAATCTGCTTATCTGCATCCACCTAGCGGCGCTACGCTTACCTGTAGATCTGTGATACCGAAGTGTTGTTGGTTGAGCTCCGAACAAAGGAGCCGGAGCTGAGCTACAGACCCTGAATTCACAGATATCAGCAGTCCCGTCCAGAGCTACGAGGGCACAGGGCAAATGTTTGAGAGAGTGCAGCGGAGATAATTAAACCGTCAGTATTGCTTAGAATGTATCATGTGAACAGGGCTGGGTAGGTTACTTTTAAAATGTATTTCACTACAGATTACAAAATACATGCTTTAAAAGGTCATTTGTAACGTATTTCGTTACATTACTCAAGATTAGTAACTTAATCTAAATACTTTAGAATACTTTGGAATACTAATAAGTGTGAAACAAACACAAAAAAGGTCATTGCAAGTTTTTATCTCACAATTGCATGATATAAAGTTGCAATTGTGAGTTATAAAGTAATAATTATGAGATATAAACTCGCAGAATTGAGATAAATCCAAATTATGAGAAATAAACTCACAATATTGAGAAAAGTCATAATTATGAGATATAAACTCACATACTAAATTCACAATTGCAAGAAAGTGTGGAACAAACACAAAAAAGGTAATTGAAAGCTTTTATCTCACAATTATATAAAGTTGAAATTGTGAGTTGTAAAGTCAGAATTATGAGATATAAACTCACAACATTGAGAAAAGTCAGAATTATGAGATATAAACTCGCAATATTGAGAAAAGTCACAATTATGAGAAATAAACTCACAATATTGAGAAAAGTCAGAATTATGAGATATAAACTCGCAATATTGAGAAAAGTCAGAATTATGAGATATAAACTCGCAATATTGAGAAAAGTCAGAATTATGAGATTTAAACTCGCAATATTGAGAAAAGTCATAATTATGAGATTTAAACTCGCAATATTGAGAAAAGTCAGAATTATGAGATATAAACTCACAATATTGAGAAAAGTCAGAATTATGAGATATAAACTCACAATATTGAGAAAAGTCAGAATTATGAGAAATAAACTCATACTAAATTCACAATTGCTAGAAAAATAAAGTCAGTATTGCAAGTTTATGCAAGTCAGAATTTAGTCAGAATTGTGAAATGCAAACTCACAATTGTGAGGGAAAAGAAAAAAATAGTGAGAAACAGTTGCAGTGACGAGTGAATTATAAAATGACTCACAAAACATGAAAACAGTCGTGGATCATCAGGTCATGACAGGACAGTTCAGTATTTTTTTTTATAAATTCAGTCATTTTGTCTTGTTCAGGACAGAACTAAATAAAAATAACAAAATTTTTATGATCCTCTTAAAAGTATTAAAATGTTGATGAAACGTCTAGGTTACTATTGTAACCCCCGTTCCCTGAAGGAGGGAACGGAGACGTTACGTCGGACTGACGTCATGGGATCTCGCTTGGGAGCCCTATCATCTCCTCGTAGTAAAAAACAAGCCAATGAGAATTGGCCAGTGAGATTTACATGCCGGGCCCCTCCCCCGGCATCCGGGTATAAATAGAGCCGGCATTACTCACTTCATTCATGCTTTGCTGAGGAGCCGAAAACTGATCTCGGTCGCTCAGCAGTGACTCGGTGCTATGGCAAGGGGACGTAACGTCTCCGTTCCCTCCTTCAGGGAACGGGGGTTACAATAGTAACCTAGACGTTCCCTATCAGTCAGTCACGTTCGACGTTACGTCGGACTGACGTCATGGGATCCCGTGGAAAACGCCATAGCAACCGAGCCACGCTACGAGCGTCGGGGAAGCAGATGCTGGCAGGCCTAGGCGTGCCACCTGCAAGTGCAACCACAAATGTCGTAACCCTCCAGCGCCCAGAGCAAGCCCTACAATGTCTTCCATACCAGAGGGATGGAGAGGACAGGGTCTTACTCAGGAGATGGTCGAAGCTGTTGTTTCTCACCTCAGGGGAAGAGTGCTTCGGCTGACTCAATTCCCACGTTTTTTCAGCTGACCAAAAACGCCAGGAAAGCGTCCCTCTTGGGGAAGCTACGGAGACCACACCCTGCCCGAAGGGAGGTAACGTGTGGAGCACATATGCACTGACCCACGGGGCAGTATCTGCATATGGAGAGCTCCCTGAGGAAGGTCCTACCCAGGCTGGGGAGGAACGCTACACCTCAGGGGCAGGGGCTGGTCGCCCAGGGAAGACACGGGTTTACCCTCGGGGAAACCGTACCGTGGACTAACACATATGGGATTACCCGCAGGGAATCACAAACATATGGGCATCTAGCCCAGTACAAGGACTGACCGCTGGGGGCATGTACACGAGTACTGGACCTAGCGTCTGACGCCTCCGCCGCGTCTGACTGCCGCAATGATGCAGGAGGAGCTCCACAGGGTTCACCAACTGGGGAACTGAACTGAGGAGTAAACAAGCGCTCGCATCTCCTCGTGAAAGGAGAATGGCGCAGCAAGCGGTCTCTCGTGGCTATCTCGAAGACAGCACACGAGAGGACACCGGGTCCACTCGGAGGTTATAAAACCTGGCGAATGTGTTCGGTGTCGCCCAGCCCGCAGCTCTGCAGATGTCTGCCAGAGAGGCGCCGCGCGCCAACGCCCAGGAGGAGGCAACACCCCGAGTGGAGTGTGCTCTCACCCCTAGGGGGCACGGCTCGCCTTGGGAATGGTACGCCAAGGCGATGGCATCCACTATCCAGTGGGCCAACCTCTGTTTGGAGACAGCCTTCCCTCTCTGCTGTCCTCCAAAGCAAACAAAGAGCTGCTCGGAGCTTCTCAAGCTCTGCGTGCGGTCCACGTAAGCGCGGAGAGCGCGAACAGGACATAGCAACGCAAGGGCTGGGTCTGCCTCCTCCCGGGGCAGCGCTTGCAGGTTCACCACCTGGTCCCGAAAGGGAGTGGTGGGAACCTTGGGCACATATCCAGGCCGGGGTCTCAAGATCACGTGAGATAACACCGGCCCAAATTCCAGGCACGTTTCGCTGACCGAAAATGCTTGCAGATCCCCTACCCTCTTAAAGGAAGCGAGCGCCGTCAGGAGCACTGTCTTAAGCGACAGGTGTTTCAGCTCGGCTGACTCAAGGGGCTCGAAGGGAGCCTTCTGTAGCCCAGCTAGGGCGACAGAGAGGTCCCAAGAGGGAATTAAGGGAGGTCTAGGAGGGTTTAACCGCCTAGCACCTCTCAGGAACCTGATGATCAGATCGTGCTTTCCTAATGACCTGCCATCGAGCACATCGTGATGTGCTGCGATGGCAGCTACATAAACCTTCAAGGTGGAGGGGGACAGCCTCCGCTCCAAACCACTTTGAAGGAAGGAAAGCACTGAACTGACCGGGCATTTCCGGGGGTCTTCCTGGCGGGAAGAACACCAAGCAGCGAAGAGATTCCACTTCAAAGCATAAGCGCGCCTCGTAGAGGGGGCTCTAGCTGAAGTGATCGTGTCAACTACCGCGAGCGGTAGGCCACTTAAGTCCTCCGCGTCCCGTCCAGGAACCACACGTGGAGGTTCCAGAGGTCGGGACGTGGGTGCCATATGGTGCCCCGTCCCTGAGAAAGCAGATCCTTCCTCAGGGGAATTCGCCAGGGAGGGACTGTCGCGAGGAGCATGAGCTCTGGGAACCAGGTCCGGTTGGGCCAGTACGGCGCAACTAGCAAGACCTGCTCCTCGTCCTCCCTGACCTTGCACAGTAGCTGTGCAAGAAGGCTCACTGGGGGAAACGCATACTTGCGTAGGCCCCGGGGCCAGCTGTGTGCCAGTGCATCCGTGCCGAGGGTGCCCTCGGTCAGGGAATAAAACCACTGGCAGTGAGCAGATTCCTGAGAGGCAAACAGGTCTACCTGTGCGTCCCCGAATCTGCTCCAGATCAGCTGGACCGCCTGGGGGTGGAGTCTCCATTCCCCCGGGTGCGTGAGCTGTCGTGAGAGCGCGTCGGCCGCACGATTGAGCTCGCCCGGGATATAGATGGCACGCAGCGACCTGAGCCGCCGCTGACTCCAGAGGAGAAGGTGGCGGGCGAGTTGCGACATGCGGCGTGAGCGTAGACCACCTTGATGGTTGATGTACACTACTGCCGATGTGTTGTCCGTCCGGACCAGTACATGCTTGCCCTGCAGCAACGGCCGGAACCGGCGCAGGGCCAGCAGTACTGCTAGCAACTCGAGGCAATTGATATGCCACTGCTGGTGGGGTCCTGTCCAGGAGCCCGACGCAGCATGCCCATTGCACACAGCACCCCAGCCGGTGGTGGAGGCATCTGTTGTGACAACAACATGCCTGGACACTTGTCCTAGGGGCACCCCGGCCCGTAGGAAAGCAAGGTCCGACCACGGGCTGAATGTTTGGCGACAGCTCGGCGTGATGACCACACGGAGCTTGCCATGGTGCCATGCCCACCTCGGGACTCGGCCGTGTAGCCAGTGCTGAAGTGGTCTCATATGGAGTAATCCGAGCGGCGTGACTGCGGCTGCGGATGCCATATGCCCCAGGAGCCTCTGAAAATGTTTCAGTGGGACCACTGTTTTCTGCGAGAACGAATTCAGGCAGCTCAGCACCGACTGTGCACGCTCGTTGGTGAGACGTGCCGTCATGTTGACCGAGTCCAGCTCCACACCGAGAAAAGAGATCCTCTGTGTTGGACAGAGTTTGCTCTTTTCACAGTTGACCCGAAGCCCCAACCGGCTGAGGTGCGTGAGCACCAGGTCCCTGTGTTCGCACAACTGTTCTCGGGACTGGGCCAGAATGAGCCAGTCGTCGAGGTAGTTGAGAATGCGAATGCCCACTTCCCTGAGTGGGGAAAGGGCCCCCTCCGCGACTTTGGTAAAGACACGGGGGGACAGGGACAGCCCGAAGGGTAGGACCTTGTACTGATATGCCCGACCCTCGAACGCAAAACGTAGAAACGGTCTGTGTCGGGGGAGGATCGAGACATGAAAGTACGCGTCCTTCAGGTCGATTGCTGCAAACCAATCTTGTGCGTGAATGCATGTGAGCATGCGCTTCACGGTAAGCATCTTGAACGGGAGCTTGTGCAGGGCCCGATTCAAGACACGTAAGTCCAAGATTGGTCGTAACCCTCCGCTTTTCTTGGGTACTATGAAGTACGGGCTGTAAAACCCTGACTTCATCTCGGCTAGTGGGACCGGCTCTATTGCGTCCTTCGCCAACAGGACCGCAATCTCCTCCCGCAAAACAGTGGCATCTCTGCCCACCACTGAGGTGGATAGGACGCCACTGAATCTGGGAGGACGCCTGGCAAACTGGATTGTGTAGCCGAGTCTGACTGTTCGAATGAGCCAACGGGACGGGCTGGGAAGACCTAGCCAGGCCCCCAGACACCGTACGAGTGGTATCATCCGAACACCAGAAGTACCCGCGGGGGGGCAGCATGGAGCACTGGGGCCCAACCCGGGAAGCAGAGCGTCCCGAAGTAGAGGCAGTGAGTGATGTGAACTCACTTGGCTCCGTGTGTCCCGTGAGGGACAGAGCGGGCGGGCGTGGGGAGGCTGTGCGTCCCAAACACGTCCGTGACCTGCTCGTGGCGAATGCGGGAGTGGTTGAGAGTGAGGAGGCGGTGCGTCGCACACTGTCAACACAGACCCTTTTTGACTCAGAGATAGTGGAAATTGCTCTTTTATTGAGGATGTGGGTACCGCTGACCCGGGGGTCAGCGGCGAAACAAAAAGAAAAGGGAACATAGGATTTACCCCCCGGCCCACTCCGGGGGGAAGGAGCGGTGCCTTCACCGTCTCCTGGGGCAGAGCAACTCCCACCATCTCTGGGCCACCCGTCTCAGGGCCGCTTCCTCTGCTTTCGTTTAGCAGTCTTGGCGGCCTGAGCGGGTTGTGCCGCCTTCCTGCGGGAAGCTTGCGGGGGACGGGATTTCTCCGATCCACCCGAAGCTTGTGCAGCCGCAGGGGGGCGCCCTCGACGACGAGCAGGCTGAGGGCCAGTCCTAGGAGGGACAGGAGCCGCATCTCGCCGAGGCAAGATGTGGCTGATGGCCTCAGTCTGCTTCTGCACCGCCGAGAACTGCTGGGCAAAGTCCTCGACGGTGTCGCCGAAGAGGCCGGCCTGGGAAATGGGGGCGTCGAGAAAGCGAACTTTGTCGGCGTCCTTCATTTCAGCCAGGTCCAGCCAGAGATGGCGTTCCTGGACCACCAGGGTGGACATCGTCTGGCCCAGGGCACATGCTGTGACTTTGGTCGCCCGGAGGGCGAGGTCGGTCGCAGCGCGCAGTTCTTGGAACACCCCTGGGTCAGAACTACCCTCGTGCAGCTCTTTAAGAGCTTTCGCCTGATGGACCTGAAGAATGGCCATGGCGTGCAAGGCGGAGGCCGCCTGTCCAGCGGCGGAGTAAGCCTTAGCGGCGAGAGCCGCTGTCGTCTTACTCGCCTTGGACGGGAGACGCGGACGATTCCTCCAGGTGGCGGCCGACTGCGGGCACAAGTGCACTGCAATCGCCCTCTCCACCTGTGGAATGTCCACGTACCCCCTGGCGGCCCCCCCATCGAGGGTAGTGAGAGTGGAGGAGGAAGAGGATCGGTTTCTGGCAGTGTGGGGTGCCATCCACGTCTTCTGGACCTCCTCGTGCAGCTCGGGAAAAAATGGCACTGGGGCGGGCCGCGGCTGTGAACCGCGCCCCGTCCCCAGAAACCAATCATCAAGCCGCGAGCGCTCGGGACACGGTGGAGGGTTCCACTCGAGCCCGATGCCCGCGGCGGCCCGAGCCAGCATCGCTGTCATTTCTGCCTCAGACTCAGCCTGAGCCACCACCCCGGAGGGCGGAAGTTCGGCTTCATCTTCGTCAGAAGATAACAGCGCACTCTCCGATGCAGCGATCGACATCCGATCCTCATCCGGAGCGCCGAACGAGATGCGGGGAACCTCACGAGAAGGACCCGCACCAGCGCTCGGCAACTCGACGGCACATGGCATTGTGGAGGAGTGGGAGGTTCGTGGGGGCTGACCCGACGAAGAAGCTCCCACTGTAACCCTCAGATCTCCCAAAGTGCTAACCATCCCCGCAGCTCTCCCTTGAAAAGCCACGGGGGATTGGGTAGCAGCAGAGGGGGCTCCGCCTTCCGCATTGAAGAAGGAGAGCTGCGATCGCAATGCCAACATGGTCATGCTCTCGCAGTGAGAGCATGAACCATCCACGAGCGCTGCTTCAGCGTGCTGTCTGCCCAGACACATCACACAGCGCTCGTGGCCGTCAGATGAGGTCAGGAAACGACCACATCCAGAAACACACGGTCGAAAAGACATCTTGAAAAAGACGCTCTTCTCCCGTGCTGCTCTTTTAGAGGTGCTCTACCCGCTGGAACACCGAGGGATGGAATGCGCGCCGATCTGTTCCACACCAGCGCCTGCTGCACACCACCGCTGCTGTGTTGTCACCGCCAACGAGAGAGAACAAGAGCTTGTAGAAGGAAATTTGAATATTTAGCAATGAAAATTGCTCTTGAAGGGAACTTGTCCCTAGCAATTAAAATTGCTGTTTGCGCTCTGTTCTTTGGAAGAGGAGAGAAGCGAAGATCAGTTGCGATCGGCTCCGAAGCAAAAGTATGAATGAAGTGAGTAATGCCGGCTCTATTTATACCCGGATGCCGGGGGAGGGGCCCGGCATGTAAATCTCACTGGCCAATTCTCATTGGCTTGTTTTTTACTACGAGGAGATGATAGGGCTCCCAAGCGAGATCCCATGACGTCAGTCCGACGTAACGTCGAACGTGACTGACTGATAGGGAACTTAACTTCTCTTTTTCAGACGGTCAGAGTCAGAGAATCACCAATTGCTGTTTAAATGACATTAAAACTCAAAGTAATCACTTTGGTAACCTAAAATACAACTGTTTGATGTAAACAGACTTAACTATTCTCCCACATCCACTCACACAATTACTGAAACTACAAGAACCTGCAAAAACGGCTTGTTGCAAGAACAATAATTGTATTCAAACAGGTTTCCGGTTTTCCACTGCTCAGGAAAACAGTGTCCCATCCCAAATCTATGATACTGGTTGAGCCTTCAACAGCACCACACCCTCCTGAAGAAGTGCACTTAATAGTATTAAATGTAGTGTACTTCAAATATTACCTGTATATTAAAAAAACACTGTACTTTGAAGATAATATTAAAAACAAAAGGCCAATTAAAAAGTACACTTTGTAAAATATAATTAAATTTCAAAAATCTTTTATCAAGCTTTAAAGTAGACTTATTTTATGTGCGGACTATGTGTAAGTAGTTGATTATCATTTGTTATTTTACGTTAATATATTTTAAATGCACAAAATTGCAGCTTTATTACAAATGTGTAATTATAAATGTATATATATATATATATATATATATATATATATATATATATATATATATATATATTTAAATACATAACATAGAAGTTTCAATCAAAATTACATTAAATTTTATTTTGGTGTATCATAAATGCTTCTCAGTGCATTTGACAGTAAAATGAAACCATATTTCAAAGACAACAGAAGTAATTATGAAATTACATATAAAGATGTACTTAAGTCCTACTTAAGTGGGTCACTTATATCAGCCAATATTTTGCATTTTTTAAATATAGGTTGATAAGTTTCTGTATGGCTGATGTGTCGGAAGCAGGACTTTTATTTTGACGCCGAGCACACAGCGCTCCGTCTTCATTCGTTTACGGTCTCTGTTTAATAGGCTTGACTAATACGTTACTAGATAGCTCTGTTAAACCAAGAAAGTAAACTGAATACCTGAACGTAGTGTAGCGTTTGCTTTTATATTATTAGTAACAGAAAGCAGAAACTTTCTCATTTATCATCAGCATTCAGCAAATACACATTTACATAGTTTAAACAAACTTTGAATAAAGTAAAGTCTGTTTAAATTAGAGATTTATTTGAATTCATCTAATTTATCAAAAATGAATTTAAAAAAAAATATATATATTATATTATATTATATATATAGGCCACCCTGCTTTATTAGCAATCACCCCCAAAAACAGCTGATTCTTCATAACGAAGGGAAGGAGAAAGTATTTTAACATCAACACAATTATGCGCATCACATTTAAGTAAAACTGAGCATTAGAATATCATGAATGCATTTATTGTAATAAATTACCCATTTAACTCTCGCGCCTTTCCTCTGCATTCATTTTCATCATGGTAAGGTTAAAAGCAGGAGCAACACTCGCTTGACGAGTTGCAGAGTTGTGTGAACATGCTGCTATTTCGCGATCACACTGACATGCCCAGAACGCCTCCGTGCCAACCGGGGGACACACACACACACACGCTATTAGCATGCTAAGAGAATGCCTTGAATTCATGATCGTAACAACATGACACAGGTTGGCCCCAGCTTTAATTGCCTGCATTTCTTTTACTCCCACTCTTTCCTGTAGATGTTTTTAGGCTTGCGCCTATAGCTGATAGTCTTTTGTGTAACCTTGAGTTGCAGGACTTCACCTCTTGCTCAATCAGTCTTGTGCAACATTGCATGGGAGCGACTGGGAATATCCAGCGATCTGACTTATGGATTCTTGGGTCACCATTCAGTAAACCTTTAACCAGGGTTGGGGAGTAACGGAATACTAGTTACGCATTTAAAATAGAAAATTTGAGTAAGTGTATTTCATTACAGTTACATTTTAAATGGGTGGTAATCAGATTACAGTTACATCTGAAAAGTGTTTTAGATTACCAAAGTGATTACTTTGAGTTTTAATGTCATTTAAACAGCAATTGGTGATTCTCTGACTCTGACCGTCTGAAAAAGAGGAGTTCAGTTTCATCAACATTTTAATACTTTTAAGAGGATCATAAAAATGTTGTTATTTTTATTTAGTTCTTCCTGAACAAGACAAAATGACTGAATTTATAAAAAAATTACTGAACTGTCCTGTCATGACCTGATGATCCACGACTGTTTTCATGTTTTGTGAGTCATTTTATAATTCACTCGTCACTGCAACTTTTTCTCACTATTTGTTTTTTTCCTTACAATTGCGAGTTTATATCTCATAATTCTGACTTTTCTCAACATTGTGAGTTTATATCTCATAATTCTGACTTTTCTCAATATTGTGAGTTTATATCTCATAATTCTGACTTTTCTCAACATTGTGAGTTTATATCTCATAATTCTGACTTTTCTCAATATTGTGAGTTTATATCTCATAATTCTGACTTTTCTCAACATTGTGAGTTTATATCTCATAATTCTGACTTTTCTCAATGTTGTGAGTTTATATCTCATAATTCTGACTTTTCTCAATATTGCGAGTTTATATCTCATAATTCTGACTTTTCTCAATATTGTGAGTTTATATCTCATAATTCTGACTTTTCTCAACATTGTGAGTTTATATCTCATAATTCTGACTTTTCTCAATATTGAGAGTTTATATCTCATAATTCTTACTTTATAACTCACAATTGCAACTTTATATCATGCAATTGTGAGATAAAAACTTGCAATTACCTTTTTTGTTCCACACGTATTAGTATTCCAAAGTATTCTAAAGTATTTAGATTAAGTTTCTAAACTTGAGTTACTTTTTAAAGCATGTATTTTGTAATCTGTAGCGAAATACATTTTAAAAGTAACCTATCCAGCCCTGCCTATAACCATGTGAACGCTTAAAGCCCTATCAAAGCAACCAGGCATCTCATTTAATAATCTGTCACTTAGGACACATTTATGAATAATAATAAAGTGTATAGTATAGTAAAGTATTTTTCCCCCAAAGCAGCTATTGGGAATTCCCTTTAGCCCAGTATAATGCTGATTATTAGCCATGTAGTTAAAGAAAATAACTAGGCCCCGTGTCTTCAAATAACTGGTTGTGTGGGATGAGAACTGAAGCCAGCAGAGATTACAGGAAACTGAATAAATGTCTAAACAAGCAACTAAAGACCAAGATGATTCACATCTACTGATCAATATTATTTCTAATGATTTAAGCTGATGCAAACAATGAATCGATGATCGATTCCTTGTGTATAATAATTTCATCGATAAAATGTATCGATTAGTGTTGATGTGCAAAACACATGCAGCAAACACACTAGGAAAAATGAACGCACCGAAATTATGTATTCTAAATGTATTAATATCTTCAAATTATGCAATGGATTATGTAGGCTAGCCATTTATTTCAAAACATAATTAAAACACTTCCATACAAGTGATTTTACTGAACATAAGAAGTAAATGTAAAACAATATCCGATTGGTCTCCACACATTGGAGTGTAACACAGGAAATTGTGTTACTTTGTTACACTTTATTTTACAGTACTGTAGTTACATTGTAATTACTCAAATAACTACTGAGTACTATTAATTAACTACATCTACTTACAATAGAGTTACAGTTACGGCTAGGGTTTGGTTTAGGGTTAGTTACTTGTAATTCGTGCATAATGTACTGTTACTACTATAGTAAGTACATGTAGTAACATGTAACTATGGCACTGTAAAATAAAATGTTTCCCAGTTTTTGACTGTAAATCATGTTGATTTGTTCTTTTTTACTTCTTAAAAAATAATTGTAAAATTAACAGCATTTTACGGTAAAATTACATAAAATATCTGTTTAGAGCTTTTACATTTTTTCTCTCTATATAGTACGGGAACTTACTGTTAAGTTATAAAAACAATTGTTTTCTTACAATTATTTCAGAGTTAAAATCATTATTTTTTTTTCAATGCATGATTGACAGCTGTGTGGGAGGGACCTTGATGCAACTCCGGTATTCCTTACAATTACATTTTATTGTATTATATTAGTGTGTGTAATCTAATGTACACGAATGGGATATTTACTTAGGCATCTATTTGCTTTTTTATCCAGTACCTACATCCTAAACAGACATCCACAAACAGAAACTTTAAGGTTATTTAAGGGATAATGATCAATAAGTTTCCTGTAACTGACCCTACATCACCATAATGAACTTCATTGCTTTAATTAATCACAGTGCTGCAGTTAGTGACCACTGCCCGTAAAGCCACATCAGCACTACAGATTCTGCCGAACCCTGTGACCTATTTTGTGAGCCTACAGATCCTAAAATTGGATGCAAACCGTTCTGATCCACACAAAAATTTAAGTACAACCAGAAATGGTAATATAAGCTTCAGAACTACCATTTCTCTGTATATATATATATATATATATATATATATATATATATATATATATATATATATTGTATGTATTATATATGTATTGTTTTTTTAAATTTAATTTAAAAACAAAAAATAAATATATATAAATATATATGTATTTTTTTTTATTTAATTTAAAAACATAAAAAAAATATATAAATATATATGTATTTTTTTTTTTATTTAATTTAAAAACAAAAAATAAATATACAGATCCTAAAATTGGATGCAAACTGTTCTGATCCACACAAAAATTTAAGTACAACCAGAAATGGTAATATAAGCTTCAGAACTACCATTTCTCTGTATATATATATATATATATATATATATATATATATATATATATATATATATATAGTATGTATTATATATGTATTGTTTTTTAAATTTAATTTAAAAACAAAAAATAAATATATATAAATATATATGTATTTTTTTATTTAATTTAAAAACATAAAAAAATATATATATAAATATATATGTATTTTTTTTTAAATTTAATTTTAAAACAAAAAATTAATATATATAAATATGTATGTATTTTTAAAAAAAAATTAATTTAAAAAAAAAAAAAAAAAAAAAAAAAAATATATATATATATATATATATATATATATATATATATATATATATATATATATATATATTTTTTTTTTATTATTTAATTTAAAAACAAAAAATAAAAACTGGAAGTTATTTTTTAAGTGTGGTTGACATATCGTGGGCCACATTTCCATTCGAGATGGGCCGCGGGTTGAGAACCGCCGGTTTACATGCACGTCAGCGGCAACACTTATGGTTTTACTGTCCCTCATCGTATTGTGATCGGTCAAATTTAGTGACTCATAGAATGAGATTATCGGCCGATACCGATCTGCCACCAATCGATCAGCACATCCCTATCACTGTTAGAGTTTCATGTTCTGTCTATCTGTTTCCCCAGTCCTGTCTTCAGTCACGTGTTCCTTGTTTTGAGTTTTAGTCCTGTCATTCGGCTCATGGGTTTTGAGTTTCAGTTCGTATCTTTATTAGTCTATCGTCTTCAGCTGTTTCTCGTTTGTAATCATGTCAGTCACCTGTGCCCTACTCGTTATCCTCTTGTGTTCCTCTGTATATATTCCCTCTGTGTCAGTCCAGTGATTGTCAGTCGTTAAAGTATCTTGTATTCCTGCCGTGATTTTGTTCAGCAATAAACTGTTGGAAGTTTATATACCGTCTTCGAGTCGTAATCCAGCATGTCACGTTACAATCATTGTATTATGGATATTGTTTTCAGATGTGTAAGGTTTTTAATCAATGCGTCAGTAAAGATTAGAAAGCTGCGAAACTTTACTTGAGATGCATAGGTAGTGGCCTAGTTATCTCAAACACCCGCGGGGTGCGAAGAACATCTTTCAATCTACAGTCTATGAATCTAAATATACCCTGTCAAATATTTCCTGCAGGCATCATAATAGTTATGACTGCGAGGATACACCAGTAATCTGCATAGCGTCGGAAAAGGGAAAGCAACAGGTTAGCATCAACTTGCTGGATGGAAACCATTACTGCATTTAAACAAACTATCGATTTTATACTCATCCTAATAGAGGACTATGATCACCGGGAGGTGAAGCCATTACTGGGAAGGTGATGTGTAGCCTATAGAGTAAGCTAATAAGTGTCCTTTTCCATTTGTCACTGCTAGTGTTAGCCACCTTATACGGAGGGGGAGCCGGGTGTTTTGGAGACAGGAACAAGGGGGAATTATCTATTAATCTTGAATGTAAGCCAAAGGGCAAAACATGCTGAGGGAAACATGTTTCTGTATGAGCAATCGCCTGAGCTGAGGGTCTCAACTGCTCTGCTGAAAGGACACGAGAGGTGTCCACACAAAGACATCGTGCCGTACACACACACACACACACACACACCTCAGATGAGAGCATACTTTAAAAACCAATGCAACACATCTTATAATGAGCCAATATACAAATTTGCATAGCAGGGCTTCTGCACAGAATTTATGTGGAAATTAAAGCTTTTGTTTTAGTGTCTCAAAATATTTTCTTTGCAATGAATTTGCACAGAAGAACATTACCGTGTCACAGAGACATAGTGTTGCTTTATATCATAAAACATGACTGGTTCACGTCAGACAACAATGTGAAAGGTGATCAGTCACGCTTAGCCAAGGTTGGGGAGTAACAAAATACAAGTCACTTAGTTACGTATTTAAAATACAAATATTTCATTACAGTTACATTTTAAATGGGTGGTAATCAGATTACAGTTACATCTGAAAAGTGTTTTAGATTACCAAAGTGATTACTTTGAATTTTAATGTCATTTAAACAGCAATTGGTGATTCTCTGACTCTGACCGTCTGAAAAAGCGGAGTTAAGTTTCATCAACATTTTAATACTTTTAAGAGGATCATAAAAATGTTGTTATTTTTATTTAGTTCTGTCCTGAACAAGACAAAATGACTGAATTTATAAAAAAAAATACTTAACTGTCCTGTCATGATCTGATGATCCACGACTGTTTTCATGTTTTGTGATAGTTGTTTGTGAGTCATTGTATAATTCACTCGTCACTGCAAATTTTTCCCACAATTTGTTACTTCCCCTCACAATTGTGAGTTTGTATTTCACGATTCTGACTTCTTTTTCTCAGAATTGTGAGATTTAAACTCACAATTGTAAGTTATAAAGTCAGAAATGGGAGATATAAACTCGCAATACTGACTTTTTTCTTTAGAATGTGAGTTGAATGTCATAATCTCCTCTCACAAAAACCCACGAGGTGAAGGTGCATTAACTCCTCTTTTAAACTTTGTGGGAGTTGAAACAGATGTGCGATTGTGTGGTTTGTTCCCGCCCCTGTCAATCAAACGCAGACTCAGCGAGCATGACACCTGTCGAAACACGCAGAAGCTTCGTTTAGCCGTAGTCACGTGACATGGGTGTTTTGAGTCACAGTTCGGAAAAGTGTTTCGAAACATCTTCGCTTCGGGATCTCGACACTGTGTCGAAACGTCAGCCATCCCTAGTTTTTACTCCAGTTCTTGTCTTTATTTTGCTCTAGTTATTCCAAGCCTTATTTTTGGTGTTTGTCTTCATTTTTTATTTGATTGCTAATTAATCTTTTTTTTTCTTTTCTCTCTAGTTCCCTGTCAGCTTGCAGTCTTGTTTTATTTCCTTTTGTTTTTGTTACTTCTAGAGTTTTTTTTTTTCTTAGCTACTTAATTAATTTAGGTTATTTTTAGTGTTCTTTGAGTCGTAGTTGTCAGTCTTGTTCCTGTTGTGGGCCCTGAGTTTCTCTGGCCACGGTGTCCCACTGCCTGGCAACAAAGACTGGAGCTACTTCTAAGAAATTAAGCATCAAGCCTCGGGTTCCTTGTCTGGTTCTTCCCACCATCGTCCCGCCAGGTGCTGCTTCCCAAGCTGTCAAGTCTGTTGTCTCCTTAGTATCCGTGGTCATCCTCCCTGCCCTGCTGTTTGAACTGTTTCACGCCTCACTTTCCCTGTTGTCTCAAGTCTTCAGTCTTGTTAATAAAACCCCTTGCCTGCTCATTTGCATCTAGGTCCTCATTCAGTATCCCTGACCATTTTAAATATGAAACTGTTTCATATCATAAGTAACCTGCTCTATCTCGTCTGTCAACACGTTGTCCTTTTTCCTGTATTTTTTCCATATGATGTGTGGCATGACTTGCCGTACATAGCAACAGTAACTAAAGGGGGCGTGTCTTTATGAAGGGTCAATTAAATAACATTTCAAATCAGCAACAAAATCTGATATGAACTGTCCCATAAATGTTGTTTCTGCCAACATCGGATGTGAGCGTCACGTCATTAAAATCACTGCCGCTGTCTACACTGGATACAGTACACAGGTGCATGTTCAATTTCTGACACGCTCCACGCAAGGACAAATGGACGAGTGAAAGAACGGCTTGAAACGGCTCGTTTGGGTCTCTGTAAAGACTTCAGAAGGATCCCGATGTCGGAAACAAGTGGATGGTTTATTTTTAATGGCATCCTGGATCGCGTCCCAGAATTTGAGTGCAGATTGTTTTGAAAACGAGGCACAGTGTAATGGAGAGTTCGCAAAGAAACTTTTGTTGAAAGATGAAGCAGCCGGCCATGGATCTGACAGCAGCTGCATCACAAACCGTAAGTAAATGATTTCATAATGCTTTTTCTGTAGATGATGGTTTTATATTAGGGCTGCTCCTTAGAAGAGTCTTAGTCGACCAAAAGTTTATTAGTCACAAGGAAAAAAAACTTTCATGTTTCAGAGACAGAGTCAGAATGAAAGTTAAAAAATAATATTTAAATAATTAAAAACTGTGCAAAAGCTTTATTAACATTATAAGGGAATCTCAAGGTATTAAAATATCAAAGAATCCATGTCATGACCCCTTTTAAAATAAACACCTCTCTAAGGTGATATGCAGTGGGAAAAGGGGAGAATAATGCATAGGATCGGAAAAAAGCAGATTCAAACTTGAGTCTGTCAAATCCAAAGCTAAATCCACTGTCTTTATTCTCCACAACACTGTCTCAGTAACTAATTAGTTTCTGGGTTGTTTGAATTTTGTGTAAATAGTCAAGTCAACTTTACTTATATAGCGCTTTTTACAATGCAAATTGTGTCAAAGCAGCTTTACAGTAATAATAATGTTTGGGTGCACAGCAGCTCCCAAAGAAATTGGTGTCATTGTCCATCTCATCCTATATATTATTGATTCATTCCGTTGCAAATGTAACCCCTCTACCCGGGTCCTACTCGACCTGCTCTGAGTGGGCCTCAAACCCGGGTCTTCCGGCATGAGAGTCGGACGCTCTACCAAGGAGGCTAAAAGCTGCAACTTCCAGCATCTGTCGCTAGAGCATCTCTTGAGGTCAGAGGAGTGCGGTTTACTCACACAGCAACTACTAACTGGCCTCCATTATACTCACCCCCCCAAACCTCACTCCCGTCCGGGTCACGGCACCAATGTAACCCCTCTACCCGGGTCCTACTCTGTTCTCTCTGAGCGAGCCTCGAACCCGGGTCCACAGCAACTACTAGCTGGCCTCCATTACACTCACCCCCCTAAACCTCACTCCCATCCGGGTCACGGCACCAATGTAACCCCTCTACCCGGATACTCTAACAAGGAGTCTAAAGGCTGCAACCTCTAACGTCTGTTGCCAGAGCATCTCTTAAGGTCAGAGGAGTGAGGTTTACTCGCACAGCAACTACTAGCTGGCCTCCATTACACTCACCCCCCTAAACCTCACTCCCATCCGGGTCACGGCACCAATGTTACCCCTCTACCTGGGTCCTACTCGACCCACTCTGAGCGGGCCTCGAACCCGGGTCTTCCGGCATGGGAGTCGGACTAGCTGGCCTCCGTTACACAAAGGTAAATAGTTATTAGTCTAGTTAATTTATATATATCAGCACTGGAGAAAACAGTGACGTAATCGTCCGGCTCAGCTCAGTTCACATACAACGGCGCCAATGCAGGCATATCAAAAACACTGCTGAATATCAAGCAAGTTTCCCCAACTTAAGCAAGCCAAAGGCAACAGCAGCAAGAACCAAAACTCCAACAAAATGGAGAAAACAAGCTTGGGAGAAACCAGGTTTAGTCAGGGGGTCAGTTCTCCTCTGGCCAACAGTGAACACTTGCCCGATACTCAGACTTACAGGTCATGAGTCCGATTGGAGTCGCAACAGTCAAAATATTTAATCCAGTTCCATCTAGTTTAAGATCTTTTTAATCACGCCGGTATGGGACGGTTTGTTGGGGATATGTGCCACTGGCTGATGAGTCGGTACCGACCCGGACACGGCCCGGATCCAGCCAATCACTTTAAATGGTAAACCTCGGGATAAGCAGAGAGACTAAAATTAGCGTAGACGCCATTCTTCTTCTGATGTAACGAGTACATCCGGTGTTATAGGAAGTGTTCCCTGACCTGATCTATGCAGCCTAACAATCCTTTAACGGATACGAAGACATAAATTGATAATGTGTCATGTGTATGCAGGTTAAATAGATGCGTTTTAGTCTAGATCAGTGTTTCTCAAACTTTTTCAGCCCAAGGTCCACTTTATCTTCCAACTTTTTTCTTTTGCCCCCCAAAAACAACAAAATAGGGAGGATAAACTAAATTTAAGTTTAATATGCAACTGTTTCAAGTCAAAAACTAATTATTCAAACACAAATGCAATGATAAGATCCATTTGTTCGTTATTAAAACACACTGACGTCAACCCCCCCGCCCGCGATCCGGTGCGGGTTAAGAGCTTGCCTAGTTTAGGTCATCTTTTCGTGGACCACTAGGGGGCGATGGCGGACCACACTTTAAGAATTACTGGTCTAGATTTAAACTGACAGAGTGTGTCTGCTTCCCGAACAATGCTAGGAAGATCGTTCCAGAGTTTAGGTTCCAAATAGGAAAAGGATCTGATTTTGATATTCTAGGTATGAACAACTGGCCAGAATTCTGAGATGGTAATAGACGCGAAGGACTATAATGCATTAAGAGCTCACTCAGATACTGGGGAGCGAAGCCATTTAGTGCTTTGTAAGTAAAATAGACAGTAAAATCAGTTCCTTTTTTATTGTAACCAGTCTGTATCCACAGTGCTGGTGAAAAAGTGCCCATCAGTGACATAAAATTGGATAGTACAAACGCATGGCTGAAGTAACACTGTACAGAGTTTTGCTCAGTCAAGTGTGAATCCGTTGACCTGACATATGTTCTTGCGAGACTCAATGTTCATTTTTAACAGCTGGAAACCCATTTTTCTGTCAGAACGCCACAAATGAGAGAGAAGGAGAGAAAAAAAAACACAGATGATAGATACTTTGACAACATCTATTGCTTGCATATTTCATATTCATACTCTTGAGTTTTCAGCTAGCTAAGCAGAACTCGTCCTATAATGCCCCCCCACAGCTCATGCATATCTGGACGTTCCCCATCACTGTAATTCTGCTTGTCATTTGTATTATTGTCATCATTATAGTTCTCCTTTCTTCAAGCCTGATTTGAAATTCCAATGCTTTTTTGTCACTGTTTTCCACTCTTTATCTAAACACGCAGACATTTCCTCAAGGGGTTGGTATTTATAGACCAAGAAATGTACATGGCTTATTTACTGTCATCATATCATCCGAGCTGTCAAGTAGCATCTTTTGCAGACTAAACCTTTCCCATATCTGTGTACTCATAATTGATTCTGTGTTATATCGCCACCAAAATACCGTGGAGATAACCGCGCCGCCGTGTTCACCGCTCAAAGGCCCCTGAGAGATCGGAAACACTGTCACATCTTATCGCAACTTTTTGAACAGCGAGGTGAAGGGAGGGAACAGAGTAAAAACAGTGTGCTCTGTTGAAACTAGAAATAGCATTGTGTTACCACGGCAAATATGAAAATGAACCACTCCATAGTCGACGGTTGTAAAGGTTTTTGTAATGAAATGGATGGAGACTGTGATGTGAGCAGGGATATTTTTTGGTTTTCAAAAACCCTAAAGACGTATAAATTGGGACACATTTTGCAATTGAGATGACTGGTTAAAAAAGGGCCCGATTTGTCTGAATTCACTCTGAAAAAGAACAAAATATGACATGAATGATTAAGTCTTGGAAGCCTTAATAAAACATGATAAAAAAAATTTAAATATGCACTGCTACAGACACTACCAACACATTCACTTTCAGTTCTAGAATTTCCAAGTCCATCGATAATTCAACATAATCTGTTTGGACCTAACCCTTGTGTTATGTTGCGGGTCAATTTGACCCGTTTAGATTTTCTAGTTGTTGGAAATACTGTTTTTTTCTTGATATTTTGTGACTTTTTCTCATTTATCATCATGCAAAGTTTCAACATGCTGGTGTTTTTTGACATATACAAACAAAATCACTGTTACGTTCGTGATGTTCGCCGCATATTTTAACGCTCTGAGGCAACTGTACTGACCCCAAATAATAACATTTCTTGGTTACATTTTGTTATTTTATTTTTTTACTACCTTATGAAGCTAAAAAATGAGGTTTTCCACACTTATTTCAATACAGAACATTGTTTTAACCAGCAGCATGTGTGTGAAGTTCATATCCAGAAACTTCTTGACTTTATGAAATGAGTTTATAAAACAGCCAACTTAGGAAAAGTACATATTTTCATTATACAGCTACAGCTTGTGAAACCAGCTACATTGTTCAGTTAAAAAAAAAATATTTATTGTATTTAAAAAATGACTGTTTATTTTCAAATTTTGTCCAACAAAACTGTTTTAAAAAAGGGTTAAAAAACATCTTCATTAAATCATATCTTCAGATATGTATTTTTGGAATATTTGACAAATGTTGATATTAAAAGTGTACAGTTTGTACCTGAATCTTTGTTGTTTTTCATACTGTGATTTTTGAGGAATTGTATTGAATCCAATTAGGGTCAATTCGACCCGCTCCATAACGAGTGGACGCAGAAATCCAATAGCGCATAAGGGTTAAATGAAGTTGAAACCACATCACTGAAGCCGATGGTTGACGGGCGAATCTTAAAAAACAATTATAAAACGGTTAGTTCCCGCCTTTGATTCTGATTGGTCAATAGGTGTGTTTTATTCACGATAAAACACTGCTATGACCGCTTCACCCAACGGTTCTGTGTATCACACTCTTAGCATCTTAAACATATGTTTGTTCTCAATATGATGTTTTATTAACAAAGTTCGGGAGGAACACGTTCAAATGATCTAACTAATCATCACATCACTCCAACCTGCAGTCAACATGTCCGCCCAATCAGCATGAGCGGAGACCTATATATATATATATATATATGGACCTACGCTTTTGGACAGTTTCAGCATCCCTCCACCCCCCCCGTCTCCTCACACTTGCCTGGTTACTTCCTAAACCAGAATACGGGGGGAGTACTCTGGGCTCGGGCCAAATCTCGGGCGCGACCACCATAACGATTCCCAACATCAAATGGCAAACATAAAGAAAAGCGGAATGAAACTGTGATACTCATTACCAGTTTGGACCAATGTCAGTGCAGTGCGAGGTACTCGCGAACAGATCTTGATCACGCGACACTGTCACATCACACCCCCGGGAGATCCAGTAAAGAAAGCATCGGAATTTACAGCATCACTGCGAGATCTAGTGCGAAACATTCAGATTTGGCAGTAAAATGCTTTCAAGTACTTCACAAATCTTTTTCCAACACTTCGAAACTCTAATATCATATTTAAATGTTATTTTTAATGTGATGACCAAAGCATTATTTGTTCATCCTTCATCGATTTATAAAACTGAAAGTTTCAACATGGAGGAAAACACACTAATTTAAAAAATAATAATAATTTAACTAAATTCCCATTGTTACCAGTAGGTGGTTGCCATTTCCTCTCCCCAATATGTATTTTCAATCGTTTGGCTTTTGCATTATTATATAGACATCATGAAGGATAATGCTGAGCTCAAATAGCCTTGTAAATTTAAAATAAAACTGCAAATTGTAATTTCTGTTTGTTAATTCTATAGATTACCTAGACATTTGTCAGTAATTCAGTCAAAATGGGGGGAAATGTGAATAACTGCGCTGCGGGTCGATTAAAGGTGTGCCCCTAAAATTTTCAGCAAGGGGCTACAATGCTTTAAAAAAGTTAGTCTGGAACCTTGTATAATAATAATAAACTCATCTCATGCAATGGTTGGTTTTAAATACCTATTTCAAAATGGTTTAAAATTAATATTTTGTGAATTAAATAAAATAAAACTCATATGTCAGATGTGGGATATTCTTTCAACGTTCGTAATATCATTATGTCGATTTAAAATAATATAGATATAAGCCTTGAGGGAGTACGACACACGACTGTCCAAAAAAAAAAGGAAGTCTTTCTGTGCCCTAGTTCTGCCCCTGTGGGTAAGAAATTAAAAGCAGCTGGAGATGGTCTCCCCTCAGCAGTCACCTACATGACCATGGAGCATCAAATTAGCTTTAAAGTAGGCTGCTCTGCCTCGGTAAATAAGATTAAAATAGCTCAGATTAACACCAATGTTAAATAAGAAGGCTTTTACCAGGTATGGATGCTCAGCATGAAACAACATCCAGGACATCATTCGTTCAATGATGCTCCTGTGTCCATTGTGGTGTGACAATACAAGGCCTGTACGTTTCACCGCAACACTTTATTTTGATGGTTTCCTTTGAACATTCTTTTGACTATAAGTAACGTGTCAACTAACTCTCATTGGTAGACGTCTGCTGTTTATTGCGATGCTCCCCAACAGGCATTCTACTAACTTTGCAAGTACATGTCAACTTCTTCTACTAGACCAAACCCTACCAGTCTCTAATGAGAGTTAGTTGACTTGTGCAAAATGACTTATAGTCAATAGAATGTGTAAAAGTGACCATCAAAATAAAGTGTAAAGGCCCCATTCACACCAACAACTAAAGATAACTGGTGTATCCACACCAATGGACGATAATGGTGTTTATTCTGTGCTCTCGCACTGCGGTTTCGAAGTGTGTACGACATGTTTTCTGTTCTTGTTGCATTTACACAGGTTTAACCAGCAGATGTCCTCATCATGCTATGTTTCGAGTGAATAACGAAGGAACGAAGGCTTGTGGTACCGTCACAGAGAGGCACAAAATCACTCTCCAGAAACTTCTCGTTCACTGCTCCCTGGTGGTGGCGTTATCTCCCTACTTTCATCAGGAACGCAGAATCCCGGGCAATATTCAAGAGACAGCTGAAAACTCATCTCTTCCGTGATCACTTAATCCCCTCATAAAAAAAACCCCATCCTTCCCTTTTCCCTTCCTACTCTAGCTTATGGTACTGAGCAATGTATGAAACTTGTATTGTGAGCACTTCCTGTGTCTATTTGCCAATTCATGAAGAATCGCTTGTTTGTATTCCTCACTTGTAAGTCGCTTTGGATAAAAGCGTCTGCTAAATGACTAAATGTAAATGTAAATGAATAGCTATCGATCTAATCTAACAGCGAATTTAGTTGACAAAGTCAACTTTTTCACTGCAACTTCAAAGGAAGACGATGTTGTCAAAACTATCACTGAGGTAATTTTACGTTACACTGTTTGCTATCCTGGCATAATGATCTTATCGTTAATACCTCTCACCATTCATTCCATGACTGATTTCCATAAATCCATTTTCTTTAAAGTGTCCTTGATAAGAGTGCTTGGCTTGACAAACAGTGGTGGCTTTTTCTGGACCTCTCCGCAATATCGTCTGCCATTTTAAATGCGCGAGACCTTAAATTAGAACGGATTCTGATTGGCTGTCAGTGTTTTATCGTTCAACAGCTGGAAAAAAAATCTGCATCCTGGAACTCCCAGAAATAACAGAATATTCAGCAATGACTTTATAGCTTTACACTGAAGGAAAGCCAGATTCGTTTCTAGCAATTCATTTCTCAAGAGTAGTGACCAGAAGTGATGTCCAGCCTATCAGATGACCAACATTATCATTATCAAGTGGAACTTAACACAGATGTGTTGTCTTTTGTTATTGTTGTTTATTTCTTATTCCATTCTGATAATCTCATTATGCTTTTAAATATTCGTGTCCTACCTAAAGTATGCTATGGAAGCTTGCTTCCGCCACTGAATAAAAAAGGTACATGCGACTTTTTATATTGCAATTTTCTCAGAATTGTATGATTATAAATTCACAATTGTGAGTTATAAAGTCAGAATTGCAAGATATAGAGTCGCAATTGCCAATTCTAATGTCAAAATTGTGAGATGAAATCTGAGAAAAAAGTCAGAATTATGAGATAAACTTGCAATTGCGAGAAAGTAAGTCTGAATTGCGAAATGAAAACTTGTAATTGTGGGGGGGGGGGGGGGGGGAGTCATATTTGTGAGATAAAAAATCTTTTATTATTCTGTGGCGGAAACAAGCTTCCATAATAAGGGACGTTTTATGTCATTTTAATTAATTTGAAAAATAAGCTTAAACCCCACATATATTACAGCAAATAAATCAGTTAATGGAATATCATGTAAAAAGCTCCTCCCCTGTGCACGAAGACCATTAGCCTTTCCCTAAACGGACTCTGCTAATGAGGAAATTAAGTCTTTATCAATTCGCTCGGAGGACCCGGCAAATGAAAAACAGTTCGAGTCTCCAACTGGCTCAAAGGTTCATTTCGAGAGACGGAGAGAAGCAAGGAGCGCTTAATATAGTGTTTTGATACACCTGGATTCAGGCCAGCTGTTGCAGTGGCTTGTGGGATTAAATCTTTATGCAAATAACTGAGCGAAATAGATTGTGTTACAGCAGAAGTTTGAGCCACATGCAGGAGACACACAGAGGCAATTAAGAGCGTTGGGTTCATCAATAATGCCACAGGCTACCGTGCACGCCATCGGCCATGTCTTAATGAGTGGCGTGTGGGCAGCAGTCGAGGTGTCACTGTACCCCTTGGATGACTTTGACACATCAACTCTCCAGTGCTGCAGGAGGGCCAGCGCTTCACAAATGACCCAATCCACGGGGCTAACCTTGCCTTTTCAGATCACCTCAAATGCAAGAGCGCTCGCATTTTTTAGAATACATTTTTTGCTTATTTGATGTTGTCAATATAGGAATCCTCATGCATTATGTGCTGACTGATATCAGTAAGTGAGCTTTGGCAATGCGTGTTTTGCAATTTGGCAATTTTGTGATTACGGAATGTGAAGCTTAAATGGTAGGGAAAAATCCTTATTACGGAATTTGCTTGCATCTAATGAGGAATGACTAATTACGTTATTTTGAATCGCAGGGGTTGAACAATGAAACTGAAACACCGCCCAATAGTGTTGGTGTCACATTTTGAGTTTGTGTTGTGATCTGTCTCTTGGTTCGTGATTGGCTGGATCCGGGCTGGATCCGGGCTGGATCTGGGCCGTGTCCGGGTCGGATGGGGAACCAGTGTGGTGTCGGCGGAGACTGTGTGAACTAGCTCATCCCTTGTGACGGCCTTACCGACTCATCAGCCATTGACACAGATCCCCAACAAACCGTCCCATACCGGCGTGATGAAAAAGATCTTAAACTAGATGGAACTGGATTAAATATTTTGACTGTTGCGACTCCAATCGGACTCATGACCTGTAACTCTGAGTATCGGACAAGTGTTCACTGTTGGCCAGAGGAGAACTGGAACTGGTTTCTACCAAGGTTTTTTCCTCCATTTGTTGGAGTTTTGCTTCTTGCCGCTGTTGTCTTTGGCTTGCTTAAGTTGGGGACACTTGCTTGATATTCAGCAGTGTTTTTACATTTACATTTACATTTAGTCATTTAGCAGACGCTTTTATCCAAAGTGACTTGTGTTTTTGATATGCCTGCATTGGCGCCGTTGTATGTGAACTGAGCTGAGCCGGACGATTAAATCACTGTTTTCTCCAGCGCTGATATACATAAATTAACTAGACTAATAACTACTGATCTTTGCAATGGAATGAATCAATAATATACAGAATAAGTTGGACAATGACACCATTTTCTTTGGGAGCCAAAATTATTTGCCAATTATCACCGTAAAGCTGCTTTGACACAATTTGCATTGTAAAAAGCGCTATATAAGTAAAGGTGACTTGACTTGTTCTGTTCATGTTTGAGGACACATCCACACGGAGCCATCTTTTTTTTCCTTCCCTCATTCAACCGTAAACACGGCATTATCTCCAGAAAAACCTGTGTACACACAAAACCATTGAAACCAATAGTAATTTTGCCACAGAGATACAAAATACAACTAAACGCGTCTCCATGTGGACAGACTATGAGTTTCTGTGTTATTCTGTTATTCTGTTAATTGGCTCAGTTCTCCTCCATTCTCTACCTGTTTGTGTCCATGGTTACTAATTGATTAGGCTCCTCATTTCAGGTGTGTCTCGTCAATTATCTTATCAGCTCCTCTGTTTGGCTTCACGTATTTAAGCCCTCGGTTTTATTGTCTAGCTTTATTTTACGCCAGGGTGATTGTAGTATGTTTCTCCTCACTGATGCTTCTGTTTATTGTTTGGATTATTATATTAAAAGCTTTCTTGAATATATGTCCTTCGTCATGCGCTTTAGTACAGCCATCATTTGACAGAAAGCTAGATCTAAACTAAAGATAGACCTACCGGCAGTCCAACCGTTATGCCTTGACCAGGAACAGCAGTCCTCAAGGATTGGAGGATTGAACAACAACAACAAGACTTTGTGGTGTATCAAGAGCTAGTATCTAGGGTACCGTCAGCAAACCTCCATATAGGACGAACCACATCCAACAGGAGTAACTGTTGATGAAAGAGGAATCTGTCTGAAAGGGATGTCTGCGTACTAACCCGGATTGTATCCAAAAACACAGCTGCCAAACTCACTGCAAAATTAAATGCGCACCTTGACTCTCCTGTTTCCACAAACTGTTTATCGGAAGCTCCAGAGTCAATGTTCATGGTTGAGCTCATGAATTTCTTGAAATTCCTAAATGTAATTCCCAATCCAATAACGCTTTTCTATTGAAACAACAGCAAAAAAGACTTTGTATTGTCACACAGAGGTTGCATTAGTTTATTCCGCAACCACAATCATTACTGACATTCTGCAAAATATCATCTTTTGTGTTCGGCAGAAGAGAATTTCATGCAGGTTTAGAACAAATAGAGGGTGAGTAAATGACGACAATTTTCATTTTGGGGTGAACTATCCCTTTATATATAATCCTTTTAACTATCCCTTTACTATAACCCACACTCAAAAAAATATTTCAGTCTAAACATAAGTTTTATGTAATTTAACTACATAGCAATTTTCCATCCATTTAGATTACATAGTTTTAACATAAACAAACTAATAAACTTAATGTGATTCATATTTGTCAGTCATATGTAAATGAAATAGGTAAGATTTATGTAATAGTTGAGTATATGAATAGTGAGAGATTAAATGTCTTTTATCTTCAGTTGATTTCATCAGTTGTAGTTCTTGTGTTTCTCTGTCCTTCAGTGATTCTGCTTGTTAACAGCAGGTGTTCATCATTAATGCTCAATCATCACTTAATGATCTCATTAACTCTGACACTGCTTCAATGGTACTTTAACTCAGTAGTGTGCACACACATGACCACTAAACAGTGTTCATTAACCTGTGAACTATTACATAAATCTTACCTATTTCATTTACATATGACTGACAAATATGAATCACATTAAGTTTATAAGTTTGTTTATGTTAAAACTATCTAATCCAAATGGATGGAAAATTGCTATGTAATTAAATTACATAAAACTTATGATTAGACTGAAATATTTTTTTGAGTGCAACGGACATTCGATTGACTATAAATAACTTTGCAACTACATGTCAACTTACTTTTATAGTTAGAAGAATGTGTAAAGTGGACCATTTAAATAAAGTGTAACCAGAAACTTTAGCATTGAACATACTCACTGGTTTTTCTTTCTTTTAAAAAAAATGTAAAATTTAAATAACCAATAGTCTTATCCTTTGACATTAAACATGTGAAACAGTACCTAATGGAAGACTAGTCCATGAAAAAGTTGTTTGGAGGTAGACGACACAAATTGCTCTAGACAACCTGTCACAATACTGTTAGTGCTGCCATCATCTAATTATACTGAAAATAAGATCGCTTAATGCTTTATGAACAATCCACAAAGAGCGTGTACACCTCCGTTTCCTGTCTTGAACATGAAATTGATGGTTTACAAAGATTTGCTTGGAAAAAACACCACTGGCTTCAGATTAGTTTATGGGCTTTTAATATCTTGGCTACTGCATATATTGACTAAAGCCATTTTTGGGGGGAGAATTCAATTGTTTTCTGCCACAACAAAATTTTGGATTTTTTCCTTCATTTTAAGGGATTATTTATTACTCAGCAGTTATATTTGTCTCTTACACAGAATACAATCATGTTATTTCCTATCACACCCCACAGCAATACATAATATTGAATGTGTGTTCGAGTTTTTGAACACAAGAATATGTCCTGTGTGATGGAATCCTCATGCATACGCAGGGTTGGGGAGTAACGAAATACAAGTAACTTAGTTACGCATTTAAAATACACAATTTGAGTAACTGTATTTCATTACAGTTACATTTTAAATGGGTGGTAATCAGATTACAGTTACATCTGAAAAGTGTTTTAGATTACCAAAGTGATTACTTTGAATTTTAATGTCATTTAAACAACAATTGGTGATTCTCTGACTCTGACCGTCTGAAAAAGCGGAGTTAAGTTTCATGTTTTCAACTGTTTTCATGTTTTGTGATAGTTGTTTGTGAGTCGTTTTATAATTCACTCGTCACTGCATCTTTTTCTCACAATTTGATTTTTTCCCCTCACAATTGCAAGTTATAAAGTCAGAATTGGGAGATATAAACTTGCAATACTGACTTTTTTTTCTTGCAATTGTGAATTTAGTATGTGAGTTTATATCTCACAATTCTGAATTTTCTCAATATTTTCAGTTTATATCTCATATTTTTTATTTTTCTCAATATTGCGAGTTTATATCTCATAATTTTGACTTTTCTCAATATTGTGAGTTTATATCTCATAATAATTTACAACTCACAATTGCAACTTTATATCACGCAATTCTGAGGGAAAAAGTCATAAAAACTTGCAATGACCTTTTTTGTGTTTGTTCCACACTTATTAGTATTCCAAAGTATTCTAAAGTATTTAGATTAAGTTACTAAACTTGAGTAATGTAACGAAATAAGTTACAATTTTCTTTTTAAAGCATGTATTTTGTAACCTGTAGTGAAATACATTTTAAAAGTAACCTACCCAGCCCTGGATATATGTGCTGTCTGCTTTTGGCAATGTGTGTTGCCTATAGAGTGACACAGAAACATGAAGGTTGCTAAGATGGTAGGAAAATTCTGTTTTACCGAATTACTTGCAGGTCATGGGGAATGGCTACAATATTTTGCCTTATTTTTATATATATATATATATATATAAGTAATCACATTAAGTTAGTAAACCTGACCGACCTAATCTGCGTAGGAATCACGGATCCTTGGAAACTTTTATGAGCAGAATGTCAGAGGTTTCAAAAATGTCTCTGTGTGACAAAGCCAGTTGTTTTTCGTCTCCTTTACTTTCTCCATCCTGCAAACATGCAAATACCGGTACACTTACCACATAACAGCGCTGATATCAGGTCTTCTCTTAAATCACTGCCCTCTTAAAAGCCCCCTTGCAGTGAAGAGACACAATTATAAAGATGATTCACATTTATACACCTTGTTAGATAAATGTGATTCATGTAAATCCATCCTTATAAATAATTCATGGAAAAACATGCACTATGGGAGGTCAGGCTTTTAATTAGATTCAGAGGTATTTATCAAAGGCAGATCATTAGGCACAGGTGATGCCGTGTGTTTAATATCTGTCTTCAGCGGGATTAGCAGAAAGACGAGTATCCTATTACGTTTATCTTTATAAACGTCTGCGATAACGTCAAAGCCCAATATTCTCATCAGAAATATCCTGCAGACAATATTAACACTCTTTGTCCACTCCATTTAAAAGATTAGTAAACGTGGGACTCGTCCAAACTTAATTGATAACATCTGGATGAGGTCTCGTTCACTGCCCATCAAGAAAATATGATGTATACCGATGAAAATTGTGTCTACTCAGAAAATGAAAATCCAGTCATGATCTATTTACCTTCATATCGTTCCAAACCCGTGTTTTCTTTTCTTCCATCGATTCACTGCTGATTTTGGTTAAGAAAATAGTGTTAAATATAATGAAGCCATCTTTCATTCAATGAATACGTATGTGTTTCTCTATTGGAAACACTTTAAATTAACTGTGTTTTTACACTCTAAAAATGCTGGGTTAAAAACAACCCAAGTTGGGTTAAATACGAACAAACCCAACTGTGTTCACGTTGTATTGAAAAACACTTTTGCTGCTATTGAGATAGATACGGGTAAGGTTAGGACAGGTTTGGTGGTTGTTACGGGTGGGTTAATGGGTAAGGGAAGGTCAACAGTCTAATTATAGATGTAATTATGGAAATTCATTACAGATGTAATTAAAGCGGACCCTGCAAATGAGTGGGAATAACTCTGGGAAGATGGATGAATGGATTACAGATGTAATTACATACAGATATATTTTTTTTAAATATAAGTACAATGTAAAACATGCATGTACACAATAAGTGCATTATATGAAATGATTACTACATAGACTACAATATAAAGTGGGACCAAAACCTCTTTTTGTTTTGCACTAGAGAATTTGAATAACATACTTTTTAAGATTAATTTCAGTCCAATTAATGTTTCATTTAACTGGAAAATGCACACGGTTTTAGAGTAATGATGACAAACATGTTACAGTAGCATTCTTTATATTCTATGTTTTGTTTGTTTTATTCATTTATTTAATTATTATTGTTATTATTTTAATCATTTTAGGCCTCAAAAGGCCTTGTGGGATTTGTATTGTGGTTGAACACTGCCATCTAAAGATAGTCTGCAATCAAGACCAGTGATTCAGGAACAAGCTTCACTGAGCACATATTCAGATTGATTTGATAAAAAGTCTACACACAGCCATTACTCATTTCGTCAGTATGAGAACTAATCATATACTGATGAACAAACTAATGACTTTAAGCATGCATTCACATAGAAATATACATAATGTACAGTTGCAAACTTCGAAAGATGGAAATCCCAAGTAGCAGACCTTAAAGGGACACAGCAAACCTGTGTGCTGTTAATGTTTCTAGGGAAAACAGTCGGAGAATTTCTTCATTCCTCATATTCATATAATGATATTTCCATGTCTATCAAGTTTCAAAACGGAAAAGATAAAAGCAGTCTGAATGACTCATAGCCATATGATCACCATTGTTTGAGGAACAGACTGAAATTTAAGTTGATGTCCAGACTTTCAATTTAGCATTTTCATGCTGATGCATCATGTTCGGTTACAAAAAGTGAGAACCAATGGTCAATTCTGTTGCATTGCATTTGCATGCTATTTTAAAATGTCATGATGAAAACAATTCAGAGCTATGGTGGGGGATATGATCAGTAAACGACTGAATGAGTTTCCGTCTGTTCCCCCAATCTTTTATCGTGTTCCACATAAAAAAATAACAGCAAACAGGTTTGAAATTACAAAAGTGTGAGTAAAACGATAGCATGTTTCGTTATTGAAAGGAAGGATCTGAGATATTTTTTAAAATCAACAGATGCTGGGATAGTTAAAGAGGACCTATTCTGCTTTTTTCATGTTCAGTAGTGTGTACTGTTGCTGTTTGAACATGAAAAAGCTCTAAATTCCCTCCAGCAGGAGTTATTCTCTATATCAGTGTCACTATTTCCATGACCCTTTAAATTGTGCAAATTAAAATTGCGAATTGAAAATACACCCAATGGAAACACGTCAATTTCACAAAAACTCCCATATGTTGCAAAAAAGTTCTTACTTTCACATTAGGTGGTTTTTAAGGCAATTCGAAAAAGGAATATTTTTGCAAAACTGCAATGGATACAGGTCACCTTCCTTATGTAAAAGACAATTATTCTTTAAAGATGGTACAGTATGTTTGGACAGAAGACGAGAGTTCTTCATTAAACTCATAAATGCTTAGATAACACTCCCACATCTCCTTTAATTAATAATAATGGCTAGTGCAGTGGCTGGGATATACATAAAACCTACCAACCGACTTATCGCGAGTGGAAAAAAAAAAGATGTTTTAGTCGCATAACATTGGTTAATGCAAACGGCATCATTTCACAATAGATTTTTTTATTGATATTTAGAAAATGTTGCAAAATCTGTAATGGAAATGCGGCTACTGTTTCTAAACTCCCTGAAACGCCTCGATTGCAGTCTTGGGTTTTCTTCTGCGAGCGAACAGGTCGCGATATTGCTCATTTAAATGATGCATACACAAAATAAATGGGCAGGGCCTGGTTGAGTTCGTTAGTAGTGTGTCGAAACTGGCGATTATGGTAAGGGGTGGGACATTTCCCAAACGCGCTCAAAGTGGCTGACCAATCACAACACACAGCCCCAACTGACCAATCAGAGCACACTGAGCTTTTCAGAAGGAGGGCCTTCATAGAGACAGGAACTAAACAGAGTGTTACTGACAGACTGGGAAGAGAGGAGCTGCAACAATGGAGAATATGGGGAGAAATAATCATGTGTTTTCTGTACATTCAAGTATGAAAACCTGTTCTAGTAAAGCCTAAAAATAAAATCAAGACTTTGTAAAAGGGCATAATAGGTCCTCTTTAAGAGAATCCCTGAATTTCTGTCAGATTTAGCATCATAAAATGACAAACATTCATATAATAACATTTATAATAACATTTATCTTGTTTTTTTTTATTATTTGTTTGTTTGTTTGTTTTTTTCCCCCTATGTGTTCCTTTGGTAAAGGATAAACAACCTAGTTTATGACAAAAAATAGTATAAAGGACAAATGAATTTCAATGAACACCCGCAAGCACTGTGGTGCTGTAGTTGCTGTTAGCCCTCAGGCAAACATGGCTAATTAAAGAGAATACCACCCCTGACCCCAGTCATTTCCAAATGATGTAATTTAACAATATTTCATGAGTTTTCATTTTCATATCTTTCTGGTGAAGGTCAGATTTGGCTTGCTGTCTGAGATAGAGAGCTAGAGACTTGACTCCCTCTGGACCACTAACTTAGGTTATTATTAAATGGATAAGGTTGGCGATGCCGGTAGAGAGGAATACTGGAGGAACTGTCATGGTATGGAATATAAGTATCTGTTTATATAGTCTTGCACAGTGATTGACAGCTAGATTGTAACAGTGGTCGCCCAACAATGTAAAAAATTTGAACAAAAACAAACAAATATTTTCTTAGTCGAGAATCGAACCCAGGTCACCTGCGTTGTAACGTGGCGTCCTAACCACTAGACCACAATGTCAATATGTTCCTGAGGTTGGCAACAGTTTTACATCGACTATTTTCAGTTTTCCATCTAAAACTATATAATGAAATGAAGAATATTAATGATGAGTTTAGGTCATCTTTTCGCGGACCACTAGGGGGCGATGGTGGACCACACTTTAAGAATTACTGGTCAAGAGTGACTCGGGACCATCGGCAGCGTCAGCCCATCTTGCTCCTATCTTTTTCCCTGCTCCGCCTAGCCACCGGTTTAGGAGTACGGTGCGACACTCGAGTCAAACTTGAAAAAGCATTCGTAGGCCAAAGGACACACCCGCTAGCGAGAGGCTAACAAAGCAGCACTCCAAGCAGCACTACCTCCTCTCCAAGGGTGACTTTAAACGTAATAACCAGATTCCTGATTTACTTCATGATGCAGCAAAAATGGACAATCATAGTGAGACTGAAGGGTGTTGTACAGTATGTGTGGTTTTCTCATTAATATCATGATTTATTCACTCTACTATGTTGCTTAACAGAAGTTACTCTGTCTTTACCCATAATAATCTGCAATAATGATGCCTATCTACAGAAATGCACTACCGTTGCGCCACGAGGTCTTACACAGCTATAAATTTACTCATCGGATTGTAAACTGAGTGTTTTACAACTAGCTTGTTTAAAGAGTTTGAACAACGGAGTAAATGTAAATCTGACCCCGACGTGATTTGAACACGCAACCTTCTGATCTGGAGTCAGACGCGCTACCGTTGCGCCACGAGGTCTTACACAGTTGTAAAATTACTCATCTGATTGTAAACTGAGTGTTTTACAACTAGCTGTTTTCAAGAGTTTGCACAATGGAGTAAATGTGAATCTGACCCCGACGTGATCTGAACACGCAACCTTCTTGCGCCACGAGGTCTTGTACAGCTGTAAAATTTACTCATCTGATTGTAAACTGAGTGTTTTACAACTAGCTGCTTTCAAGAGTTTGAACAACGGAGTAAATGTAAATCTGACCCCGACGTGATTTGAACACGCAACCTTCTGATCTGGAGTCAGACGCGCTACCGTTGCGCCACGAGGTCTTACACAACTGAAACATTACTTTAGAACATTACTTTATAACATTGTTTAGAACTAGCTGTTTTCAAGAGTTTGAACAACAGAGTAAATGTGAATCTGACCCCGACGTGATTTGAACACGATGCCAGAGAACACACATTTCTCCTGAAAATGCACCCGTAATGACTGCCTCCAACGGGAATGTAGAATGTACTGTAGAATGGAACTGAGAACCCCTATCGGGCAAGATAAAGTCAGGTACCCCCCATTGAGTCAGAATCTCATTCCTGAAAAGTGCTGCCCGGGCATTCCGCATAGGAAACAGCTCCACCCAGTGGGTAAAATAGTCCACAAAGACAAGAAGGTACTCGTTTTGATGGGTACTGTGGGGCATTAACATACATATACCCCTAGCATTTCATTGGGATGTGAGGTACTGACTTGTTGTATTTTTCCCGCAAGTTTACGACTTTCTCCTTTGAGTGTTTGGCAGTTAACACATCGTTTAACATGATTCTTCACATCTGACCACTTCCTAGGCCAAAAATCAACGTTATGCAGCCTCTGGTAAATCTTGTAAATACCCATATGACCACTCAAAGGATTTGAATGGTAGTGGTGGAGGACGGCTGAAATCAGACTGCTGGGCATGAACACCCGATAATGGCACTGGCCACTCTTTAGCTGAGTTGTGTGGTACAATTTATCTTCTACTACCTTCTACTGAATCTTCAGCTGATCATCTCCTGCCAGTGTTTGGAATATTTTTATGATTTCAGGGTCCTTGTGCTGTTCCTCCCAGATGGCATCGGCAGTGATTGGAAGATCGGACTCCTCCGTTTGCCTGACATATAAGCTACAACCCAGTTAGGTGTGGATCCGAGAAAGAGCATCTGGTGCTACATTCAGCCTTCCTTTACGATTCTCAATTACAAAATCAAACTTCTGCAATCGAGGAACCCATCCAATGAATCAACTGGTGGTTTTTGTAGAGCTCATTACCCATTGCAGGGCTGGGAGATCAGTCACAACTGTGAATAGTTTGGGCTCTAGGTAATGTTCCCACCTTTCCAGAGCCCATTTGACGGTAAGGCATTCTTTCTCTGTCGCAGAGTAGTTGGTTTTGGATTTGCTCAGGGATCTACTGGCGGAGGCAATCACCTTCTCTGAGCCCTGGTCCTCCCGCTGCGCCAACACCGCACATAGCCCGATGTCACTGGCATCCATGTATACAATAAATGGAAATTCAAGGTTGGGATGACCAAGAATGGGAGGTGAGGTAAGGTAGGCTTTTAGCTGTTCGAAAGCTCGTTGACATTGGGGTGACCAATGAAATGCACAACCCTTTTTTTTCAAGGCATTGATGGGCTCAGCGATACTCGAGAAATTTGGGATGAACCGGGGGTACCACCCGGCGAGTCCAAGGAAGCGCTGAACCTTTTTGATGTTACGGGGTACTGGGTATGCACGTATGGCTTCTACCTTACTCAGGTCTGTGGAAATACCATGAATGTTCACCAATGGTCCAATGAATGTTAATTCCTGAAGACAAAACTTGCTCTTTTTTAGGTTGACAGTCAAGCCTTCTGTCTTCAATCGATGGAGAGCAGTTCGGAGATCAAGGAAATGCTGGTCCATGGATGGGGAGTACACTATGATATCATCAATGTAAATGAAGCATATGTTACCTCGTAATTCCCCCGAAACCGTCTCCATCACTGTTTTTGGAACCAGGACAACAGGGGATGCCCATGCTGAGTGAGATGGTTACACAATACATGCCTTTAACATGTTTAGCAGGACTCATGCGATAGGGTGTTTGATGGGCACTGGATGGGCGATGTAGAGGTGGTGTTGGAGAACCTCAGTTCGTCCAGGTTGGACGGTACACACCTGAGAGTTGGACAAGATTTGCCGTAGTTGTTGTTTCCCGTCGGGTGGTAAGTGAGCACCATTCACAGCAAGGTCCATTAATGTGACACTCGATTCAAACTTGAAAAAGCATTCGTAGGGAAAAGGACACATGAGAGGCTAACCAAGCAGCACTACTCCACGAAGCCCAAGAACACACATTTCTCCCGAAAATCCACCCACAATGACTGCCTCCAACGGGAATGTAGAATGCACCACCCTTTCGTCAGTTGACTTGCCCCTATATACTCATTTTCATTGTTAATTTTTCTCTCCTCCAATCCTGCCCGAGTATAGTTTGGGAGGAGGAGACAGAAAATGAAAGTACTTAAAGTACTTAGAAAAATTTCTGTATTGCTACAAGTTGATCTAGCTCAATCCTTTTAGAACTCAATGGCTTTTTGTCTTTAAAACTCTTTCTGGTGAAGGTCAGATTTGGCTTGCTGTCTGAGATAGAGAGCTAGAGACTTGACTTGATGATTAACGTTCCCTCTGGACCACTAACTTAGGTTATTATTAAATGGAATAAACAATGTTTTTCAACAATGTAAAAAATTTGAACAAAAACAAACAAATATTTTCTTAGTCAAGAATCGAACCCAGGTCACCTGCGTTGTAACGTGGAGTCCTAACCACTAGACCACAATGTCAATATGTTCCTAAGGTTGGCAACAGTTTTACATCGAGTATTTTGAGATTTCCATCTAAAACTTAACGTGAATAAGGACACATGAGAGGCTAACCAAGCAGCACTACTCCACGAAGCCCAAGAACACACATTTCTCCCGAAAATCCACCCACAATGACTGCCTCCAACGGGAATGTAGAATGCACCACCCTTTCGTCAGTTGACTTGCCCCTATATACTCATTTTCATTGTTAATTTTTCTCTCCTCCAATCCTGCCCGAGTATAGTTTGGGAGGAGGAGACAGAAAATGAAAGTACTTAAAGTACTTAGAAAAATTTCTGTATTGCTACAAGTTGATCTAGCTCAATCCTTTTAGAACTCAATGGCTTTTTGTCTTTAAAACTCTTCTAGGTCAATATGGTCAAACTCAAAATTCTTTTTGCTCTTGTGATATGCCAGGTAATCTGTGGGGTTGCTTGAGATGGTGCCATTTCAGGCCAGTGCTCGGATGAGCTGAGTGGATCTGGCAGCCAGGGTTTTACCTGGCACACTTGGCACGATTAGACAGTATTACAAATATCTTTCCAAACAGTAATGGCCCAACATATTCTCTTAAGACTTCCTTTCAGATGAAAGTGATCCGACGCAATATTGCAACATTGTTGGTTCAAATAAAACTCTGGTGTTCCACATAGAAAGTTTAAACATTAAATGAAAATTAAAATAGAAAGATAGCATGCTTTTAAGGTATCAGTGTGACGTCAGAGTTTGTCTTGTTTGTATTGAGTTTTACTTTCGTAGGTCATGATCTCACTAACTTCGAACCAAAGTAATAGGGCCATTGATTAGAGTGAAATATTGAAATCTGGCTGTTCAAGTGATTAATAATCAGCTCACAGTTTGCTGTGCTCTCAGAGCTGAAGCTGACTCAATGAGACAGCTGTTCGTATCGCAATTTGCTGATTAAGTCAAAACTACAAGGAGTGCCACTCCACCAAGCATAGCAGTGCCATAATCTACACGGTAAACACTTATCATGCTGCAATTATGACAACCTGCATTGATTAGGTTGTGCCTCTCATCATCATTAGAGTTCATTTTAACCTGTTAAAAAAGGGTCCCATCTGCACTCAGCCAGAGATCTAAATTAGTGTACATGGGTGGCAAAAGAACACCACGTTTGCAGTCTCTCACAAACTTCCATCAAAAATGTAGCAAGAATTGAAAAAAAAAAGAGCTGTGAAAACTTGCCAAAAGTGTGTTCCAAATAATCTCTTGCTTCATTGATCAGGCTCATTCTTGAAAATGCTGGTAAATTTGGCTAATAAAAGACCAATTTTACTGTCTGAGCTGGAGATTACAAATATTTGCCCATTAAACCCATTGCATTAAGAGCACATTAGAATGTGAATTATAGTATGCAGTGCTTCAGAAAGGGTTCCCTCCTTCACTGTTCTTTCCTGTATTATGGATTCATGGATTTATTCTAGGAAGAGTGATTATTCCTTTTGATAATAATGGAGGCCATTACTACCGCCCCAGAGAGAGACGAAAAGATTTGGATTAAACTGCTTGATTCATATGTATAACTTTTGTTTAAACTTTGTAAAGCATCAAAGTTTTGGTTGTATGGACTTTTGAATGAAGGTACAGAAATCTTTTATTAAAGGTATTATTCAAAAAGTTTAAAAAATGAGCAAAATTCTAATAGATTTGGAATGACATGAGGCTGAGTAAATGATGACAGATTTTTTTTTTAATGCAACTTAAGCCCTTTAAGAATCATAGTTTATTTTACACTGTCAACTAATGCTGTATTCTTTGTTTATAGTACATTCCCTCTAAAAATGCTAGGTTAAAAACAATGCAAGTTGAGTTGAAAATGGACAAACCCAGAGATGAGAATTTACTCATCGGATTGTAAACTGAGTGTTCTACAACTAGCTTGTTTAAAGAGTTTGAACAACGGAGTAAATGTGAATCTGACCCCAATGTGATTTGAACACGCAACCTTCTGATCTGGAGTCAGACGCGCTACCGTTGCGCCACAAGGCCTTACACAGCTATAAAATTACTCATCGGATTGTAAATTGAGTGTTTAGAACTAGCTTGTTTCAAGAGTTTGAACAAGGGAGTAAATGTAAATCTGACCCCGACGTGATTTGAACACGCAACCTTCTGATCTGGAGTCAGACGCGCTACCGTTGCGCCACGAGGTCTAATACAGCTGGAATTTTACTCATCGGATTGTAAACTGAGTGTTTTACAACTAGCTTGTGTAAATAGTTTGAACAACGGAGTAAATGTAAATCTGACCCCGACGTGATTTGAACACGCAACCTTCTGATCTGGAGTCAGACGCGCTACCGTTGCGCCACGAGGTCTTCCACAGTTGTAAAATTTACTCATCTGATTGTAAACTGAGTGTTTTACAACTAGCTTGTTTAAAGAGTTTGAACAACGGAGCAAATGTCAATCTGACCCCGACATGATTTGAACACGCAACCTTCTGACCTGGAGTCAGACACGCTACCGTTGCGCCACGAGGTCTAATACAGCTGAAATTTTACTCATCGGATTGTAAATGGAGTGTCTAGAACTAGCTTGTTTTAAGAGTTTGAACAACGGAGCAAATGTCAATCTGACCCCGACGTGATTTGAACACGCAACCTTCTGATCTGGAGTCAGACGCGCTACCGTTGCGCCACGAGGTCTTCCACAGCTGTAAAATTTACTCATCTGATTGTAAACTGAGTGTTTTACAACTAGCTTGTTTAAAGAGTTTGAACAACGGAGCAAATGTCAATCTGACCCCGACGTGATTTGAACACGCAACCTTCTGATCTGGAGTCAGACGCGCTACCGTTGCGCCACGAGGTCTTACACAGCTGCAAAATTACTCATCTGATTGTAAACTGAGTGTTTAGAACTAGCTTGTTTTAAGAGTTTGAACAACGGAGTAAATGTGATTCTGACCCCGACGTGATTTGATAAGATAAGAGTGACATATTTTGTTCATGCACTATATCAGTAAACAACTTTCAGTTTTGTAATAGTCATTAACTCAACGACTGAATGCACAGTTACAGAACATGAACATATTAGTAAACAATCAATAGTTATTACTGATATGATGAAGTCCGCTGTACCTTTAGCATTTGGACATCCAGACTTGCAGTACCTGCGCCTGACAGATCCGTCCATGGGGGCGCCGGTGACATTATTTGTATAACGACAACACATATGAATCAAATCAGTAAAAACATTTTTGTTTATGCAGTTATAACTGCTTATAAACAATTTATAATGCATTTGGAAATGAGTTATTAGTCATTAACGAACAGATTCATAAACCTTAATATAAATTGTAACCTTATTTTCTCATCCAAACCTCATTTGATTGATTGAGAAAATGTGTCTTGTGTTTGACATTCCTGACTGTTGATCAAGAATGAGCCTTGTCATTTCTAAATGCTTGTTTTGTATCTATATCGAGCCTTATTATCCATCATCTTGGAGGTATTGTGTTTGGATGACATATCTGTTAATGGTTAGCAATTACTTTTTAAGTAATGTGTCAGAGTCCATAAAAAAACTCATTGATTCAGTTGAAAAGTAGAAGGTACATGACATCGTTAAGTGAATGGGACATTCAAGGTGATGCTAGCAGTTTCTATGGCTCTTATAGCACCACTAAATGCCCAATCGACAGCTTTTGATATGACCCACAGAATGTGTGAAATGAAGACAAATTACTCATAGATTCATCTTTAATGACTGTGCTCTAAAGCAGGACTGTTTATTTGCTACACAGTAAAATCCCCAGAGTTAAATCAACTCTGCTCAGATAACATTTGGTCCCTCTCTAAATAGTGTTAAAGTAACACTGAAGCAGAGTTAAAGTCAATGAGATAATTAAGCAATCAATTAAGTGATGATTGAACATTAATGATGAACACCTGCTGTTAACAAGCAGTATCACTGAAGAAAAGAGAAACACAAGAACTACAACTGACTCCAGCCACAGCCTTAGATGAAATCAACTGAAGATAAAAAACATAAAATCCCTGAAGATCTGATTCACCTATTACTGACCAGACTGACTTTATTTTCGCATGTCTACAGAAGCTCTTATTGAGAACTAACAGAGGTTTAGATGTTGTTTTATTTTATTTATTTAATTATCTCATTAACTTTAACTCTACTTCAGTGTTACTTTAACACTATTTAGAGAGGGACCAAATGTTATCTGAGCAGAGTCGATTTAACTCTGGGGATTTTGCTGTGTAGCAAGACGTATACACACTCTTTGCTAAAGCTAGCATTCATTTTTACTAACCCTAGTTAATATCACAAATGTGCAGTGGTCCTGAAAGAGGCAGAGCTGTGTTAGATTACTCCATAGTGTGGCAAAATACAGCATTAAAACCAGTATTTATCTTAACATCAGCGATAAGGCAGTTATTCACTGTGATACGCTCCATACATGCTCATGCATTTAACACAGCGGGAAGCAGATGCGTTATGTGTCACAGGTGTGACTAATTGGCTTAAATACTAATTGCTTGTTTGTGCATAATTGATTAGAAATTGCAGATGTATCCCCAATGGCTGGTTAAGTCCATTTAAAACAATACTTGTAAGTGCCAAAAGAGAGAGAATGAAGTGAGAAAGAGAGCAAAAGGCTTAGGTTTGTACTCCAGAGGGCTTACAAGTATGCATGTCAATTTGCATATTTTCCATTCTGAATACCATATGAAATTACAATTAATGCGTCACACTAATTGTGCACAGATGCAATTTTGCAGGGTGAATCGCATCCTGTATTGATTCAATAAGGGATGTAGCATTTCCTTTTTTAATACGGGATGATCCTGTGTTACGCAGGCAGTTGTTGATCCTGTTCTCGGTGTTTGTGATTGTAAAATACATGAATTTGTATGGCAGTCTCCATATGAAAACAAATTATCAATCAGCTGCCTGTTACAACAAGTGAGTTAAAAGTGTTGAGCTTGAGATAAAACGAGATAATCATGTTGTTAAACAAATTTCAGTCGAAGCTTCTACACTTAACCCTACAGCTCACCCACTCACCTCCACATACCCGTCCAATGGTACAGACCATTTCTGTCCGTCAGCGCATCCCCACAAGGCTTTAAAGACCAGCCGAGTCCTCTGTCCAGCGATCAAAATGGCTGCCATGCCCAAGCCTCGTCACAAGATGGCTGCCACACCTGAGACTCGCTGCAAGGTGGCCGCCACGTTCGAGCCTCGTCATAAGATGGCTGCTCCACCCGAGCCTCACTGCAAGATGGCCACCACATCTGTGCCAGTTGGCCTCTTGGTGGAGTACGAGGGGAAGTCCTGGATCTCAGAGAGAGTTCTATTCCCTGAATCTAGCTCCAGTGTCGTTCCAATCCCTGAGTCCGCTCCAGCCCGCTCTGCCTTGGTCGCTCGACCTCCCGGAATCACCTGTCCACGACCTCCACGGTGACCTCCAACTTTTTTGAGAGTAATGTCACAAGTATTTATGTTCTGGACTTTGTTTGTTCCTTGGTTTTCATTGTATCACATGTCTGTCTTTTTAGATTTTCCCTCCACTCCTTAGTCACTATGGTTACCTTCATTAGTTGATTCATTTCAGCTGTGCATAATTAATTAAGTCTCATTTGCTCACCAGTTCCCTGTGTATTTAAACCCTGAATTCTTTCTGTTCCTTGTCTAGCTTAGATGTTGTTTAGAATGGTTTGTTTGGCATGTTTCTCCTGTTTAGTTCTCCCATCTGTAAGGATTCTTATTAAACGTTGTTCCTGAGTATTTAGTTAAGTTCAAGTATTGGGTAGGATGAAGGGATTTTCAGTAGAATATGGTCATGCATGGTCACTAATATACAGCCAATGTCAAAGCAATATGTAAGGAAATAAGCAACTAAATAATGACACTTGTAATGGGAAAATAAACTAAAGAGTTACCATTTGTTTCTATCATTGAGCTGAACAAGCGTTTCCTAAAAGCAATTTTAGCCAACTATGGTCGCAAGTTCTGCCAATACTAACGTTAGTTAATAATTTTTCACAAAATTGTAGTTCTAGCAAACATTTCCAAACAGCATCACAAACTTGTGTAATTGGAACTACAACTCCCGACCTGTGTTTAGAAGCATAGAGGGAAAAATTACTTGGCGTAGAAACAATTTTCTTTGAAAAAATTGCTAGGAAATTTAGTTACAGAGAAACAGCAAAACACTGCAGTAAACAAGAACTTTTGAAGTAGAAAAACCAACACTATTTTCTTGTAAAACACTGCAATAATCTTGTAAATCTTTATTTACAACAATTTTTTTCTTTCATAACTGTTATAGTTGTGGTGCCACGTGCAATTAGGTTTCGCCACCCCAAAAAAGACAGCAGTACCTCCAGTACCTTACTACAGACATCTCATGTCTCTGCCAATCCATCAGCTTGCAGGTTACAATGTGGCATTGGACTGTGGGATTGGAGGCCTCTGCCAGTAGGCCTCTAAGCAGATTTGAGGGTGTGGGTCCTTGGACGAGAAAATCCTTCCCAACCAAAAAGTCGATTAAAGCCGGCAGCTGTGTTTCAGGCTGTGCCAGGCGTCTGTCTCAGTTCCCCCCCACCACTCTATCCTCCATCTTCCATCCGTCTTTCTCCTTTTTGACTTCAAGAAGCTGGGGCAATTGTCCAGAGAGTCAAAGAGAGCCAAAGCGAGCAGTGCCTTCACACTGAGGCAGCTTCCCTTAATCACCTTTCAGAAATGAGCCTTGCTATGCTCTCATGGCCTGTCCCATCAATTACAGCCAACTTCTCAGAGGTTTCCTGGCATTGAATGCATTTGTGAACTTAATGGCTCATTAAAGAGCACACCTGGTTTGCCTGAGAAAATTACCGTCAAGGAGATCAAAGGGAAGAACAGACAAAGACGAGGCATGTCTGAGCATGCAAGAATTGGAATTAATGTGTGCTTAATTGGATGTGGGTTGTAGTTTCAGGACTTCTTTCGATATGCCGATCACTGATCACTTCCGATCGTTAATGTTGCACATGAAACAAAGCAACTCTTTATATGTGATTGCTCTCTTTTTGTTACAGTCACCATATGTTTTGTCCATTTTAACATAACTCGGTATATAAAGCTGTCTCTCTGCTCTGAGAGTCTCTGACTGTCTTTGTGTGAAGCAGCTCTCATTCCTCTGTCGCCACCAAATAAATTTCCATCAGGAATGTGAAATCAATACTTGCATCTGTCTTTAGCCTCTTTTAGTCTCCTAGTGGGATCTCCTCTCTGACTTTTAAAGTATGTTAATGCAATTTATCGAACCTCTTTCCTTAATCACACACATTGCCTATAATTACATACCTTGTCGGCCTCCAGAGTTCTAATTGCTAATGCCTTTCCTGGAACTTGTCCTCTAATCCTCATGTGTAATTACACCGAAAAAGAAAGGAAAAACACTTTGTGGTTGCTTTCAGATCGAGCAGAGTTAAACTTTAACAGTTCTCCTTCTTCATGTTTTCACCATTTTCATTTTTTTTTTAAACTAGCACTATAGTATGTGTTAATATGCTACTGTGGAGTTAGTATATCTAGTTGATTGTTACACTTCTTTTGTTACGCAGACCCTTACAATAATTAGCCGATTTTACATGTCATGATGTGGGTAAATATTTCCACATGAACTATGAAGGATGTTTGCATGTGAAATATGAACACATTCACACGTAAACATGGAATAAAGATAATGATTTTAAACCCCTGACTCTAAACCCACCAAGAATGAATTTCCTCATCAATAGTAATTAATACGGTTCAGTTCTGACGGCAATAACTTTTAATATAAGGGTCTTTTACTTAACCATGTACGTTCTGAAACATGCTACAGATGTTTATATTCTGTATGTATAAAACTTAAATCTAAAGTGTGTTATTTTTATAATTCTTTCTCATATCTCATATGTTACTGGATCACACACATTTTTTACTAACTACATGATAAACCTTCAACTAGCTGCTTGATTAACCTTGTCCGATAAGCTACATGATATTTCTCTGTCTCACTTTCTCTCCGAAACAACAAGCATTTAGTGTAGCCTATTCTTTATCATTTGTTCAGAATTGCATTTGTATGCACAGTAAAAGTTGTTTTCTTAACCACTGAATATTTTCTTTCACCTTCCAAGGGTTATTTTATTTATTAAATGGAGTCTCCCTCCTCTTATATAAGGTTGTGGATGATTGTCCTGAAATAAATCTGTACACAAAGTTCCTCCAGAAAATTAAAAACATTTCGTATTATTGTTTTTGTTTTTGTTCCCTATGAGGCTGTTGGCTCTGACTACTAGAAGATATTTAAATAAATGTTTATAATAAATAAATAATTATAATAAAAATAGATGCTGGAAGATCTGGGTTCGAGGCCCGCTCAGAGCGAACCGAGTAAGACCCGAATTGTGGGGTTACATAGAGTTATACAAGGCATATTCGTTAAATGATAACTACAAAGGAAACAGAATTACATTTAAAATGGTAGTAATTTTAGACATTTCCGGTTAAAGTCTGCCATATAGGGTAGTCGGGCTTGTAATCTGAAGGTTGCCGGTTCGATTCCCACGCCGGCAGGAATTGAAAGTGGGGATTGTGAATGAACAGCACTCTCTCCACCATCGATACCATGACTAAAGTGCCCTTGAACAAGGCATGAAACCCCTAATTGCTCCCCTTGTAAGTCGCTTTGGATAGAAGCGTCTGCCAAATGATGAAAAAATGTAAGTCTGCCCCACTTCCGGTTTTACAGATACGATGACACAGACAGAGAGAGGTGGAAAGTATTAAAGTCTTTTATTTGCAGACAACAGGTAAACAGAAGAACGAGCAGATGCAGGTGAGAACAAACGGTCTTTGAGGACTTGGTGACTTCGCTGCTGAGATTGACATGCTGTATTTCTGCGTTACAGAAAGTTCTGTGATGTTTGGCATGCAGACGATGATTGGCGAACCCCACAGGTGTAAGAGACAACGGACTGACAGACGAGGATCACAGGACTGGACGGGCAGGAAGCATGTGAGTTGGCCGAGGTGAGTCTATAGTGTCATGAATTGACGAGACCAGACAACGACATGTCTGAGGAATGAGCTTAAGTAGAGGTGACTGGTGATGGGGAACAGGTGCCGGTGATTAGAACTCGAGTGATGAGGGTCTGACGCTGATGAGGTTAAGGGTGTGGTGACGGACTCCATGACAACACCCCTAATCAAAATCATAAAAGGGCACCTACATCACGGAATCCCTAGATTCTAATTGGCTGAAAAAGCGCGCAGACTTGAATGAAGTAAGGCAAAGCGAGGCAGTGTCTAGTTCCATTCTCAGGTAAACGGGTTAAAACTCAATGCTGTATCATGGCATTGCCACAATGGGAACGTCAATAGCCATATACTAATATATAGCCATACTGAACAAATGCCTGACCAACAAGGTTGTTGACACAGAGCCTGTCACTGACTCAACCACGCCTTCCCAGCCAGCTCCACCCACCCGTTCACTTTCCCCAGAGTACTAATCACAGTCACCTGCTTCTAATCACTCCTTAGCCTTTATATACACACCTTCCCTTCAGTTCAGTGTCTGGTCTCGTCGCTACATGACTATACAGACTTACCTGCGCCCACTTACTTGCCTTCTGTCTGCCCGTTCCTTGGATATCTTCCGTCATCCTGTTCCACGTCCTTATGCCCATGAACCCCAAGACCATCCAGCTCTCATCCACGGAGAGACCCATTAACTAGTCAGCTAAGTCATCTGTTTGATTCCCGGACTGTTATCACTCACCATACCCAAACTGTTACCTGGTGTTTCTGTTATCTGCAAAATAAAGACTTTAATCTAACGATCTACCCTTGTCTTGTGAAGCATACATATGCACAAATCCTGTGGCCTGCTGAACGGATTGACCCAAAAGGACTTGAGAGCCTGAGGTCAAATTAATGTCCAAAATGTAAGCTTTATGAACATTTGTGGAAAGGATCAAACTTCCACAACATAAACCTCTTACATGATCATCTTAGAAGAGACCACACTCCTATTGGAGTGGAATTTGGTGCCTAGAGGTGAAGCCATACCACATGCCTTATAGGCAAAAGAAACTGCCTGCCTGGTGGCAGGAACATTTGATCAGATTTAAACCACACTTCCTGAGTGGTCAACATGAATCCCTAGTGCCATGACTGAACATAAAGGTGAAGCCTCTTCTACTCCAGCAAGTCAAACACGGAGGGGAGAAGGCTTGATGAATGACCACATAAACGGTCGAGAAAGGCACCTTCAGAACCCAACCCGACCTTGGGTGCAATATAACTTTGACCACTCCAGGTGCACAATCTAAAAAAGAGGTGGCAACTGAGAGGGCCTGCAACTCAGACTTAAAAAATTAAAAAGTTAGTGACAGAGTCTTCTCCAAGGCTGACTACAAGGGCTCAAACTGACACTCTACTAAACCTTCCAGGACAACAGAAAGATCCCAAGAAGGAACTCAGGATCTGCAGATAGGCGTTAGCCAGCTGTCACTGTGCCGAAAATGAGATCCTATGGGATGCTTCCCCACAGAAGCTCCATGCATATGCTGATATGGTTGCTATGCTTGAGAGTAGCAGTTGATAGTACTGATCGGAAATACTCCTGAAAGAAAGCTAGTACTGAACAAGCCAGACAGTGGACTGGGTTAAAATAGTGCTGAGCACCCCATAATGCAAGAGACGCCACCTCAGGGTATGAAGATTTCTCGTGAGAGAGCTCTAGCATTTAGGATGGTTGACTTCTCAACCGGAGAATCGATCCCTGCACCTGGGAAAAAATGGTCTCTCCTGGTCGGAATTTCCGAAGGAGAGCCTGCCAGGAGAAACATTAGGTGCAAGAACCAGACTCGGACCAGCCACTAATAATTTGGGTCCTGATGAACCTTCACTAGAGCTCCGGGAAGCAGAGTGACCAGGGTGCCTGCCAGGAGAGACATTAGGTCCAAGAACCAGACTCGGACCAGCCACTAATAATTTGAGTGTACAAATGCAGCCTTGGCCACATCTGTACCATGGCATCCTGCCCAAATGGAGCCGGAAGAATGAGGGCGAAACAGAGGGGATAGTGGGTCAACTCTGCTGAGGCGAACAGGTCCACTTCCGCTCACTTCCAACTGGACCAACACATGGTAACTCCTCAGATATGGGAGAAAATATTTCAATGCTAGAAATACAGCTCTCATCCTCCAGTTAATTATATGCATTATTAGATGACTGCCCTCCCAGAAAGCGTGGGCTGCACGGCCACCCTAGACCACACCTCAGCCTGCAAAGGAGGTGTCCGTCATGATGATCCTGCAATGGCAACTAGCCACAAGAATAGGACCCAAGGCAATGCCGGGGTCATCCAATGAGAAAGGGTATAAAGCATCTGTGTGTAACCTTTATGTCTTGCAGAGGGAGAGTGAAACTGGAATCCAGAATATATTAAAGACTATCCCAGTGTAGTCTGCCAGACCAACACGTGGTTGCCAGCCAGCAGCAATGATCTGGATGGCCCTTTAGGACGGACCCAATCCCATGAGGGGGGTGTCTGCCATGGTGACACCGGGGTCTTCCACAGAGAAAGGGTATGAATGCATCTACACTTAACCCTTGTGACTCGCAGAGAGTTGCCCAAGGGGAAGCCTAGAATGGCTGCATATACCCTGGCCTAACCTGGTGCTAACATAAAGGCAAGGATTGATTCATACATGCAGGAAGTACTCAACTGCATCGTGATGGAATCCTCATAATACCCACATAAAAGTTGTTCTCTTAATTGGAGAAAGTATACATTTTGGAAAGTTCAATGTCATACCTAAACAACTTGAATGATTGAGAATGGATACGCATCAAAATAAAGTCAGTTGAACAGGACATACAAGTTTGACAAACAATAACACTGAAACACACATGTGTCTTCTAAAGACAAAGAAGCTGGTGATTCAGTGATGTAGGTGCCCTTTAATGGTGTTGATGATGCACTACGCTTCATCACCTGACCTCCGTTAGCCAATAGAATTGGCGTGATTTCACGTGCTTCAGACACCGGCGCACGACGAAAGCATTCCCATAGCGTCAACGCAATATATATGGATCTCTTTGAATTTCATTCAATTTTCCTTCAAATTTAAGTTCGGATTACAATTCCAGAATGAAGCCTGACATGCATAAAGATTCAAAGGTACTTGTGTGTATACAGTATTTGGGTCAGGGGTTTTCTAACCATTCTGCCGAGCAAAAGCCAGTTAGATGAGTGGGTCGCTAATGAGAGACTCTACAGGTATTATAAAGTAGGCATCTTTTAATATGATCTGTTTGATCTGCTGTTTTTGATGTCATGTTTCATGCTTTACGCCACTTAGCAGCATCTCTCAACTGGAACTGAGAGTAGCATTTGGATTTTTATATGAATGGTGCATTGAAACCCATATTGCATGGCATGTTTGAACTCTGAAGAGTTTCCAGTTTTGACTGCTGCTTTGATCTGGGCATTTAAATACTTTTTTTTTTTTTTTTTTTTGAAATGTCATAGTTGATTAGATAGATAGTCAGGAAAATAAACAGAATAATGATGGTGATAACAATAAAAGTGAAACATCTGCACCATTTGCCAAATTGGCACTTTATAAAAGCGGTGGGAAGCAGGAACATTATGAGGGCTTTGCCGCAGCCTACTGCGAGGGTAACTGTCTGTTTCTGATGCCAAATGAAGCTCCCCAGAATGTTTTGAGCGCTCTGTGTGATTCTCACAGGAAATTATTTCCCATGTTATTTATTATAATGCTCCCCGTGTCATTTATCCACAATATTCTTTTGAGAAACATCAGCAATACAGGCTTTTACTCTGAACCCTCATCAACAGTGCTACATGATATTCAGAGACCATAAATACCATGTTAAAAATACACTAGTTTTGTACAATTTGTGTAATATCTATTCAGATATTAAAATGGAAAGCATACCTTATGTAACGTACATCTAATTATTTTTACCAGCTGAGAACTCACGAAGAGCTCATAAAATGTTCAAAACATTCAAAACAGCAGCAGGATTTCCTCCGTTGTGTGCAGAAACAGAAACTTCACCTCCTCGTTGCTCCACGTTTGCCCTCGACTCATTTTGGATACTCCGATCTTCCCTCGTCGTCAAATCAGCTGACTTGTAGCGTCGCATCTTGTGACATCACGTCCTGTTTTTGGTTGGTTTACATGTCTTTGGTCCGTGTCGCGTTCATATATCAATCGAACTGCACCAGAGTTCGTTTGGAAGCGGACCGAGACCCATCTTTTTAGCGGTCTCGGTCCACACCAGGGTTCTGATGGCAGCGTTCACACACTAACTGAGCAATTGCACCAGGGTTCGTTTTAATCGAACCAAACATGACAAGTGTGAACGCACCCTATAAGTAACTTGTCAACCAACTCTCAGTAATTTGCAACAACATGTCAACTCTCAGTGTATCAGTACACTGTTAGGTTAGAGTTAGTAGAATATGTTGACATGTACTTGCAAAGTTCATTATTGTCAGTGCAATGTGACGAAATGAATTGTTAGCAGATACTCTGACTGGTTGTTGACACAAAGTTACTTCTAGTTAGTAGAATGTCTAAAATGGACTATCGAAATAAAGTGTTACACACATTTTTGTGTGCATGGCAGGTTTAAACACAAAAAAATTGATGATGAAATTGAAAGATGTTTGTAGTCTAAATCATTTTTTCCAGGAACGAACACATCACAATATTCCTCATTTGAATAATTCCCGCCTAAAACATAAACATAATAAAGGGGCGGGGCTTGGTATAGTTAGTTAGTAGCGTGTTGAAACTGGTTGTTATGGTTATAACATTTCAAAAACACGCTTGAGGCAGTTGACCAATCAGATCTCACTGTACTTTTCAGAAGGAATGGTTTCATAGAGATGGGAACTAAACAGGGCTGTGTTTCCCAAAAGCATGTCGATCCTGTTCTACATTGTAATAGAACATATTAAATGCATTTTAAATGCCTCTCAGAGACAAAGATTAAATATAACATTGTGGTAAATAAGATAATTGGGAATAAACAACACTCCAGGAATCATATTCTCATTTTTATGGTAAAAACAGTGATTGCAACATATAAAGATCATAATCCCCTTCACTCTGATTTTTTAAAGTGAAATTCAGGAATTAAATCAGAAAAAAAGTAATTCTCTGTTCAATTCTTAATGACAACTTTTCTTACAACTGCATGTTCATATGTAGATTTTTTATTTGATTCAAAAACAAAATCTGTGCTTTTTATAACCTCAAGTTAATATAGATTAGTAATATAGAAGAGTAAAGAATTACACTCATCTATGATATTTATTGAATGATTGTAATTAAGCAGCTACACATTGTGCAGATCACGTTTGATGAAAGCCAGTATTTTGAGAAAAAAAAAAATGACTAAAGGCAAAAAAACACTACAAGACATTATCAGACTGTCAACAAGCAGACCACCTCCCAGCTCTAAAGGTCCAGGTCCACAGACAAGACATAGATCAATAGAGGCTCCCTGTCAGTATCTCCAGCAGCCAGATGGCCGACGGACATCTATCAGTGTCTCTTGGTTAACCGCAGCCACTGTGGAGGGCCGACATCCAATATGGCTGTCATTTCAGCAATCTCCTAAATAGCTCTAATCCCAAAATTAGACGACGGATAACTTTTAGAACACTCTAAATCCACATAATGTGACTCAAGGTTTCTTTAACACAAAAAAAGAATGCTTTTGCTACTGTAACTTTAAATGTGTAAATGACCTCTGGTCCCAGGGGTCAAGGTTTGGCTGGTCAACATGGTCCTGCTGGTAGATGCTCTAACTATACAGTCCAATTATATATATATATATATATATAGATCGTTTTCATTTTTTGCATGCAACGTCTAAGTCCAAAATGTATGTTATTGTAGTTGATATTTTGCCATCAAACATTTTTTACAATGAACAAACTCTCGTTGTAATTTGTGTACGAATTTAAATGAATTTGCCAATCTCATCTGTACACTGCTTGCACCCCATTGAGGTTTAGAGGTTAATACGTGCTCTCGGAAATTTGATAATTCCCACTTCTGAAGTCGTGATTACGTGCTCATCACACTCAAGTTTCAAAATGGGAGGGCGTTAACATGCAAATTTTACCTAGGAAATTCGTATTTATGATAATTCCGAGAGCATGCGGAGGCGGCATAAAGGTGCAGTATGTAATATTGACAACTAGTGGTTGAAATGGGTATTGCAGTCTAAATTCAAACTATTGGAGAGAGTCGATTCCCTCACCCCCCACCCGCTCATACTGGTTGCCAGATTGAGGACACGCAACAGGAATGAGTGGACAAATGAAGGTGTGAGCCTCACACTATACGTTGATGAGTTGAATTATCAGTGTTTAAATATGCCTCTGGACATTTTAGATGGATGCCGAGGATTTTTGGTCGGTGGGATCTGTAATCTCTGACCCAGTTTGTTTGCTGGCTTCCAATGCACTTTTTCCACCAACTGGGGTGTTGAAATACTAATGGGTAAATTGGTAGTGGGCGGAGTCAGACAGACCAAAACAAAAACTCAACATTTAAAAAAAAAAAAAAATGTTTTAAAGTTGAATAACTGGCTGTAGCATTGTTTTTCGATGAATCTCTGAAAACATTGTATGGTGTTTTAGTGATTTAGTAAAAAAAAAAAAAAGGAAAAAAGCATAATGCACCTTTAAACCTTCATGCTTTTTTTAAATTTTTTTTCTAACAATTGTCTTTTTATACGAATCAAATTGTATAAATTCATACAAAATTTCCTTCTTGTAAAACAGTTGAGACCGGGTCTCCATTGCCCCACATTATCAGTACCGACACTGGGCAGTTACACTGGGTTGAACATGTGATCAGATTCGATGGGCGCTTCAGAATATTGTGAATAATGCTGCTCTCGGAAATTTGATTATTCCCTCTTCTGAAGTCGTGATTACAAACGCATTGCATTCAAGTATGGAAATGGGAGGGGGTTCATGTGTATCTTCTTTCCCAGGAAACTCATATTTAGGATTATTCCTAAATGCAGCATAATTCTAGATGCCTTATCCGAATTGTTTAGTTTATGAGAATACAGGTTATTAAAACTGATTCCTGGAAATGGCCTGCACAAAAACGGCATACAGGCTGAATAAAAATACAAATTCACTCTCTGACGCTTATTATTGAACAGCTGAAATACAGCGGTTCCCCCGTACACAAAACAGCACCGAGCAATTTACTGTCTGACACCCGCTTGTCATGGAGGAGAAATTGGTCACATATTGCCAAATCAGATGTGTATGGCATTTACCAAAAACCACCAAATACTTAAATATTTATTTTCAAGCATTTGTTTACAGTTTAATCTGGACTACTACAGAAGATATCTAGATGAATATCACTTAAAAGTGTCCTGATTCTTTATTATAGTTCTTTAATCTGTTCAAAACATGTGATATTTCTCTCACATGTCTGGTTGAAAATTGTTTGTTTTTATTATCTGAGAGTCCTGAGGGTCCTTTTCAGTGAATTAAAGAAACCTTAACACTGTCCAAATGGAGGTGAAAATAAAATAAAAAAGCGTTCACTCCATTTTCTTTACCGTACCCTCCCATGTGCAGAGAATAGAAATTAAAAAGGATAATAAAGCTCAGTTCAACCTAGATTTTTCACCGTCCCGCCGAGAGCGTTAAGTGCAAGAGCACATTGTATTTTGTGTCCCTGAGCAGAGAGTAATTCGCGACATCGCCTGTGAGGATGGGGAGGTGCTCTGACACCAAGAGGAGAGAGCAAGTGTTTCTAATGGACCCCACTTCTCTCTGAATGTCTGCAACAAGCCCCCTGGCAGTGCCAAATAGACTCTGAACTCCCAGAGAAGAAAATAAATGTCACAAAAATGTTTCTCAGCTGTTCATGTTGAGGGCTCTCTTGGTGACTGTTTTCTTCCAGTGTTGTTCAGAAACATTCAGCTCTGAATTGCCCTTTTATGATTCTTTACTAGGCTACAGTTGTTTTATCTAAATAATCTCTCTGTCTGTAATGCACAATTTAACATATTTGTATGGGTGTTTAATGGTGAGCGAGTCGGGCTTGTAACCTGAAGGTTGCTGGTTCGATTCCCACACCGGTGGGGATTGTGAACGAACAGCACTCTCTCCACCTTCAATACCATGATTGCTCCCCTTGTAAGTTGCTTTGGATAAAAGCGTCTGCCAGATGAATATATGTAACTTTGCAACTTGATGAGTTTCTATTTCTGTCATTTGAATAAATACGTTTTTGACTTGAACAATACAATTGAGCAATGCCCAGCTGTGGTGTTATGTGTCAGTCGAGCCAGGATGGTTATACATTCCTACCACTGACCCACAATACAGGACCGTGACCTGTCGGAGGAGGCACAGCTGTTGCCCTTTGTGCCAGAAAACCAGAGTTTAATTTTTTTCTCCTAAATTTCCTAAAAAAATGCCATTAAAGCTAAATGTGTCCTTGAGGTTTAGTACAGAGAAACACAGATAGTTGTACAATATCGTTTAGGACCCTTGATTTAAGCAAAAATAAATAAATATAAATATATAAATGGTAATTTTACTTTATTTTAAGGTGGTGTGGCATCCTGTAATGCAGGTTAATTATTTTATATCCATTTTTATAAATCAGGTTAACCCTATAAAGCCTACAGTTTCAAATTTCATACAAAGATTTCTCTAAATGATCAGAGCTGCATTTCCCAAAAGTAGCTGAGGCCTAAGTTGATCGAAGCGACCAGTGGTGGCAATTTATCTTCGATCAAGGCTTGCGATGCTTTTGGGAAACCATCAAAACTGTTGCACACAATCTACTGCACGACTTCTGTCTTCTGAATTTATACTCTTATTAGCAAGTAAAAGGATTTTTAGTGTAATTGTAAAAACATCCACCTTCAGCTCGTGTTTCGTGTTCCTTTTTTGCTGTGAAAATTTTATAATGTTAATGTTAGAATAAAGTCCTTTTATGAACTCTATATTCTCCTATGTCATCCTATGAGCCACGAAAGCCTGATGTTTCAAATGATACACACAAAAACACATGCACAAACTTTTTTAAAGATTTTCTTTTTGATATTTTGTCTAAAGGTTAGACACTGTGCTATTTCAAAAAATAATATATATTTATATATGTATGTTATGACATGCCATTCAGGTATGGCAGGCCGTTTAGGAAATTATAGTATTTATAATATGATTGGTTGTATATATGGAATGAAAGTCTGAATATATGGAATGAAAGTCTGGATATATGGAATGAAAGTCTGAATATATGGAATGAAAGTCTGGATATATGGAATGAAAGTTTGAATATATGGAATGAAAGTCTGAATATATGGAATGAAAGTCTGGATATATGGAATGAAAGTCTGAATATATGGAATGAAAGTCTGAATATATGGAATGAAAGTCTGGATATATGGAATGAAAGTCTGAATATATGGAATGAAAGTCTGAATATATGGAATGAAAGTCTGAATATATGGAATGAAAGTCTGGATATATGGAATGAAAGTCTGAATATATGGAATGAAAGTCTGGATATATGGAATGAAAGTCTGAATATATGGAATGAAAGTCTGCATATATGGAATGAAAGTCTGAATATATGGAATGAAAGTCTGAATATATGGAATGAAAGTCTGGATATATGGAATGAAAGTATGGATATATGGAATGAAAGTCTGAATATATGGAATGAAAGTCTGGATATATGGAATGAAAGTCTGGATATATGGAATGAAAGTCTGGATATATGGAATGAAAGTCTGGATATATGGAATGAAAGTTTGAATATATGGAATGAAAGTCTGAATATATGGAATGAAAGTCTGGATATATGGAATGAAAGTCTGAATATATGGAATGAAAGTCTGAATATATGGAATGAAAGTCTGAATATATGGAATGAAAGTCTGGATATATGGAATGAAAGTCTGAATATATGGAATGAAAGTCTGGATATATGGAATGAAAGTCTGAATATATGGAATGAAAGTCTGCATATATGGAATGAAAGTCTGAATATATGGAATGAAAGTCTGAATATATGGAATGAAAGTCTGGATATATGGAATGAAAGTCTGGATATATGGAATGAAAGTCTGGATATATGGAATGAAAGTCTGAATATATGGAATGAAAGTCTGAATATATGGAATGAAAGTCTGGATATATGGAATGAAACTTGAATGGTCTGTGTACATTTTGAAAATTTACTTTCCTATTTGGAATGGAATAATGAGAAATAAAAAAAAGTCTTGTTTAATCATTTTTTCATTTACTTGATGAGATTTTAGCCCGATTTCTCATTTTTCGTTTGTGATTTACACATTGGTTTATGACTTTGATATTTTAATTCGCACACGTGTTCAAGTTTCATTCAATATATTCAAATGTTCATTCCATATATTCACGTTTCATTCCATATATTCAAAGTTCCATTCCATATATTCACGTTTCATTCCATATATTCAAAGTTCCATTCCATATATTCACATTTTCATCCAATATATTCAACCAATCATAATATAAATACTATAATTTCCTGAACAGCATGCCACAGTATATATATATAAGATCAACTGTTGATCTTCTCCAATGTTTGAATAAGTGTAATAACAGTCCACTGTAGCTAAATGTCGCTAGATGACATCATACTGGCGAATCTCCAAAACTACATAACGTCTATCCAAGAAGTTACTTCATTTGCTGTTAGTCAATTTATTTTGAAAAAAGTCTCAAAGGGGGTGGGGAAGTCACTAAATCTAGTGACAAAATAGCTAAATTGGCAACCTTGCTAAGAAATGACCAATTTGAAAATTGGCTTAAGCATGAACCATGACATGAATATGAAAACAGCAGTTACACAAAGCTAGACAAAGGAACAACAAACACAAGGGCTATTTATACACAAAAACTAATGAGCAACAAGAAACACCTGAACACAATGACACAATGAACTCGTCAGAAAATGAAGGAACAAAGAACCAATGAAAACAAGATACATGAAGGATCACATGATGGGGTCAGGGAAATCACATGACAAACCAGGAACATGACAATGGGAAAACGTCAAAATAAAAGACAAGAAAACATCGACATGAAATGAAACCAAAACTAAACGTGACAACAAGGTTTGTTTTCTTAGCCATAACTACACAATTATGGGGCAAAATGCATCCTTCTTCACCAATTCACCAATAATATTTTTAATCTAAAGGATGGTGAAAACACATGGCAGTTATGAGCATAGATGACAGCAAAGAGGTCAATATATATCCAGAGAAATAATACACAAGCCAAGCATCTGCCATTGAGGTAAAATGAATTGCTAATGGAGGTAGCATTACACACCTGCTTGGTCTTCAGAACTCACGTAGCATGTTTTCTGCCCTGATAATACAGCGCCGTACTAATCTGCAGTTATCAACAAGTACGGTTCTTCGGGCTTCTGGCAGGGCAAAAATAATTGTTTCTACTTCAACATCCAACAAAGAGGTGCAAGACAAAAATCTAAATGTGTTTTCTGTTCAAATTGATTTCATTTTCCATATGAATATTAAGCTTTTGTTTGTCTTTTATCTGCAGCCCATGCATCTGGTTTGCTGGCCCGGCCTGATTTGCTGTTAACAAGACAACATTTTTCTCATTCTCTTTCTCTCTCCCTCATTTTCTCAAACATCTGATATCCTTTATTATGTGACGGTGCCTGCCGTGCTCCACCACCGAGAGCACAGACTGAAAAGGCTGAGTAATAGTTTTCACATCATCAGCCGCAGCACAGGCTCTAATCTCGTGGGACGGGCTCCATGTCAGAGGCCTGCAGAGCACAGGGACGCTCAGAGTAGCAATAGTGACCTCTTGCTGTGGCTAGCCAAGCGGAAATGTACTGTCCTCTATGTCCAATGCAAGGGAAAAAAACAACCTTTGCCGACAGCATGCAATGACTGTCATTTACCCACAATGTATGTGTTGTGCATTTGTGTTTGTCTTCATCTTTCAAGGGCGCACCTTTTTTTCTGACAGCCATTTGGTTTCCTGTGTGAGCTGGATACTCATAGCACACGTACTGACATCTACATTATATATAAAACAAACAAAAAAAACACTTGTATGGCACTTCTTTGACGCATATGCCCTTCAAGTGGAGTCAGAAATATCATAATTTCAAACACATGACTCAGTGAAGTCCAGAATTCTAAATAATACACACGTTTCCAAGTTGTGATGTTGAAAAGGGTGTGTAGATTTGAAACATCTTTACGACTGGTGTAGGAGCTAACAGCGAACCAGACTGCAAAGCAAAACACTCAGGAGCCTAAATGAGATGATCTGTCATTTGAGACGACATTCAGCATTCAGTCTACACTCAAAAAAATATTTCTGTCTAAACATAAGTTTTATGTAATTTAATTACATAGCAATTTTCCATCCATTTGGATGACATAGTTTAAACATAAACAAACTAATAAACTTAATGTGATTCATATTTGTCAGTCATATGTAAATGAAATAGGTAAGATTTATGTAATAGTTGAGTATATGAATAGTGAGAGATTAAATGTCTTTTATCTTCAGTTGATTTCATCAGTTGTAGTTCTTGTGTTTCTCTGTCCTTCAATGATTCTGCTTGTTAACAGCAGGTGTTCATCATTAATGTTCACTCATCACTTAATGATCTCAGACACTGCTTCAACGGTACTTTAACCTGGGCATTTTTCTGTGAACTATTACATAAATCTTATCTATTTCATTTACATATGACTGAGAAATATGAATCACATTAAGTTTATAAGTTTGTTTATGTTAAAACTATGTAATCCAAATTGATGGAAAATTGCTATGTAATTAAATTACATAAAACTTATGTTTAGACAGAAATATTTTTTTGAGTGTAGAAACTCTCCAGCTAAGTATTTTAAGACCATGAATGCCTGTAAGACAAAATCCCAACTAGAGAACAAACTCTTAACATGTCAGAATGAATCAGATGATTCCAAAATAATGCTAGACGGACATACAGTGGGGAGAACAAGTATTTGATTCACTGCCGATTTTGCAGGTTTGGCCACTTATAAAGCATGTAGAAGTCTGTAATTTTTATCATAGGTACTCTTCAACTGTGAGTGGCGGAATTTAAAATAAAAATCCAGAAAATCACATCAAGGTGGAGAGAACCTTGCCTTTGGCTTGCTTAAGTTGGGGACACTTGCTTGATATTCAGCAGTGTTTTTGATATGCCTGTATTGGCGCCGTTGTATGTGAACTGATCTGAGCCGGACGATTACGTCACTGTTTTCTCCAGTGCTGCTATACCTAAATTACCTAGACTAATAACTATTGATCTTTGCAACGGAATGAATCAATAATATATAGAATAAGCTGCACAATGACACCATTTTCTTATTAATGTAAAGCTGCTTTGCCACAATTTGCATTGTAAAAAGCGCTATATAAATAAAGATGACTTGACTTGACTTGAGAGAAGATCTCAAAGAAAAAGCACAGGACACAGCCTCGCATGCCCAAACTCTCTCCTCAAGTATCTATGGATCCCCTCTACCAACTCCCTCTCCTTTCCACCTGACTCAAGTTACTGAAAGTTCACTAATATATACCATATATACGATAAATCTTGTGAATTTATTTATTTTTTTAACTCTACATGTTTGGTATCATTTTAAAAGTCCCAATGAGATTGGTAAACTAGTCTAAGGGTGCGTTCACACTTGTAGTTCGGTTGGTTTGGTTCGTTTGGTCCGGACCAAAAAACAAAAACAAAACATATAGTCCTGGTCCGCTTAGCGTTCACACTGGCATTTTTAACAGCGAACCTAAAGTGACCGAACCAAATGCATAAGGATACGGTCACGACCTGATTGGTCGGCTTTTATGACGTATATTTGGCGACGGAGCTCGCTTACCGAACATTCAAAACAACGCTGTGTTCTGGATTAAACGTCATCATTTTATGCGTGTACATATGCTTTATTTTTACCAGCTGAGAACTCACGAAGAGCTCATAAAATGTTCAAAACATTCAAAACAGCTCCAGGATTTCCTCCATTGAACGCAGAAACAGAAACTTCACCTCCTCGTTGCTCCACGTTTGTCCTCGACTCATTTTGGATACACCAATCTTCCCCCGTCGTCAAATCAGCTGACTTGTAGCGTCGCATCTTGTGACATCACGTCCTGTTTTTGGTTGGTTTACATGTCTTTGGTCCGTGTTGCGTTCATATATCAATCGAACCGCACCAGAGTTCGTTTGGAAGCGGACCGAGACCCGTCTTTTTAGCGGTCTCGGTCCGCACCAGGGTTCGGATGGCAGCGTTCACATATGTTCAAACGAACCGCACTAACTGAGCAATCACACCAGGGTTCGTTTTAATCCAACCAAACATGACAAGTGTGAACGCACCCTTAATCTCACCACAGTCACTTGTATTATGATAAATATTGAAAACTTAGGAGAATTCTGTTTTCTTGTTGTGGGTGATGTCCCTTCAAGATATCTGATAATCATTGCTTCTCTCCCCCAAAACCAGGTGCACACCTTTGGGGCACATGAATAGGCCCGACAACTCCAAAAATATTTGTATAGTAAATATTTACTGCTCTTTTGTTGTGGTCTGGGAATTTAAGAGAAACTGGCAGAACAGTCATGGGGATTCAGTGCTGTGCCAGCGTCTTGAGTCCTGCAGTCAGAACTCACACCGTTGTATGTCTCTCCACTGTCCGGTATGCATTTCTCACTCTATGACTCATCTCTGAGCAACTGATGGTATGCATTTACTATTTCTGAATTGGCTTCTAATTGTTTAACTGTGTACCTGGCATGATTTTGTATTTAAAAATAACAAAATAACACATTGTAAATTCATACACAATATTATAACCTAAACTTCTGCGTCTTTTCCGTCAAACAATATGTATCTACATATGGTAAAGAAAATAATAATTTTAACAGTTAGAATAGTGTTATTATACAACATCAGCCTCCTCATATAATGGATCTGTGCTTACATCACTTAGATCCTTCCTCAACCGGTTCAAAGTAGCTTATAATAGAATAAGACTAAATTCATGTAGTCTATTCGCTACCATCGTCCTCTTGCCACATACTCTCTTTTCTTTCCGTCATGTCTACCTGGTTTGAAGCTATCCACTCAAAAACATATTTCTGTCTAAACATAAGTTTTATCTAATTTAACTACATAGCAATTTTCCATCCATTTGGATTACATAGTTTTAACATAAACAAACTAATAAACTTAATGTGATTCATATTTGTCAGTCATATGTAAATGAAATAGGTAAGATTTATGTCATAGTTGAGTATATGAATAGTGAGAGATTAAATGTCTTTTATCTTCAGTTGATTTCATCAGTTGTAGTTCTTGTGTTTCTCTGTCCTTCAGTGATTCTGCTTGTTAACAGCAGGTGTTCATCATTAATGCTCAATCATCACTTAATGATCTCATTAACTCTGACACTGCTTCAACGGTACTTTAACTCAGTAGTGCGCACACACATGACCACTAAGCAGTGTTCATTAACCTGTAAACTATTACATAAATCTTACCTATTTCATTTACGTATGACTGACAAATATGAATCACATTAAGTTTATTAGTTTGTTTATGTTAAAACTATGTAATCCAAATGGATGGAAAATTGCTATGTAATTAAATTACATTAAACTATTCTGCTCTTGAGTACTGGACGGCTAGTGGTTGAAGTAGTCGACTACTCGTCCTAGCACATAGAAGTAGCTTTTCTGTGCACAATTAGCCCTGGATAGTAGTGACTACCTCTGCATCAGCTCAATCTGAGGATCCACAGTAGCCACAAGAGTTCATTTGGTCATTTCACTCCTTTGAAGATCACCTGAATCTCCTTCCAGCTGCTTTCTCAGGTCAAACTGCATATTTAAACAACATTTCACAAAACTTGTAATACAAAAAAATGTTTGCAAGTTGGGGAAGTATGGTGATATCTAATAGTTATTATTCTGTTTATCCTATTCAGCTGAGGTTTCTGGCCATAGGGGATACAATTATTGACTACAGGGGGACTTTAAATGAGTAACTTTGCATCTACATGTCAACTAGATGTCATTAAAGTATTAGTAGACTTAGTAGAATTTATTGTGATAGTCCTCCAACAGACATTCTACTGAGAATAAATCACTTTTGCGAGTACATCAACTTATTCTACTAACCCTACCCCTACCAGTCTATTAATATTCGACAAATACTCTAGCAAGAGTTAATTATCATTTACTAGTAAACATAATGTCTAAAGGGGACCGTCAAAATCTACTATTGAAATTAAGTGTAATAAATTTAACTTTTTAAGATCATATATCATTTGGCTCCACTTCATGTCATGCCTAAGAACACGAAATGCATGGCAAAGTCAAGAAAGCGCACAGCCTCCCATGCCAATTGCTTTAATAAATCATTAAACTGTCTCTTTGGCATCTAATTATCTCTGAGCTGTATGTAGACTCTGAATTGCATGAAGGAAAATCTTGTTCTCAGAGATTTAAGGACAATAAGCAAACTTTCCCAAACTGATGCCTCCAATTTAAGACATTTCAGGAGTGTTTTCAGAATCCTAAGTCTGGGTAACTATAATGAAACACAACATTGGCATTGTATTACTGTGCAAATGGACATCTCTTTTGAGAATATATTAGGCCTATGTGCTTAGAGAAAGGCGTCTAAAAAATTACTGAAAGGAGAAAAGTGCTTCAATTATTACAAGTGTGTTTCTCGGCATAATTCAGCCGTCTGCTGCCAACAGGTCCTCCGCTCTTTTCCCTTTCAGTCAATAATTACATTTCCTTTTCAAAGAGAAAACTAGGCAAATTTGCTTCCAAACATTTTGCCGCTGCTGAACAAGTGGTATTCTGTAGTTTTGCGTTCATGTCAGTGTTTTTCCATGAGCTATGTATAGCACACTCTGTAACAATGAACCTGAGGTTGTGAGGAAGAATATGTGCAAACAATGTTCCAAGGTCACATGATAGAGGTCCACTCCAGAGACAGTCACGTCTACACTGGTACAATCTCAGCGACGTGCTTCAGAATGCACTGCTCTTTCTGTAGCTCCTCACTGCAACAACACAACTATACTTAAGCAGTATCTTCAGTAAAAATATCTAAACATCTTTAAAACAAAATGCATTTAGTAAATTGAAAAAGATATTAAGGTTTTTTTTCATAAAATGTACAGAATCTTTCATTTTAATGTAGTATTTCTCTCCACTTTCATATTCATCTTAGTTGATTCAAGCATGAAACCCAATTAAGCGAGGTGAAAAATTTAACTCAATGAAATCTGCCAAAATAAAAGGCAAAGTATACTTAAAGTTAAATTGTCTGAAAACATGACTTAAAGACTTGCTCACTCTTATATCATCTAACTTACTTAGAACATAATGCAACTTTTGTCGTCTGATGTCATTTGTCTGAACATTTGGTAAAATGTTCCTGAAGTAAAACCAACTGAAAACCACTTTTCTAATGAACACAGAAATTATGCAAGATTGGTTATGAGTATCTTTGGTACAGCCTTATTTGCCGTTATAGTGAATGTCTGACAGCGGTGGATTATTATTGTGTGACAGGATAAAGAACTAAACCTATGAATTGCAACGTAATTTATTTGATTATGCTTTAACATATTTTAAGAACTGGAATAATTATTAAATTTCACATGTATGCAAATACATATATCAAATAGACGAATAGTACTAAATAACAAGCTATACTTAATGTCATTTTAATTGTACTTACTTGCACCCAGGGCTGGGTAGGTTACTTTTAAAATGTGTTTCACTACAGATTACAAAATACATGCTTTAACAAGTCATTTGTAACGTATTTCGTTACATTACTCAAGTTTAGTAACTTAATCTAAATACTTTAGAATACTTTGGAATACTAATAAGTGTGGAACAAACACAAAAAAGGTCATTGCAAGTTTTTATCTCACAATTCTGACTTTTTCCCTCAGAATTGTGGGATATAAAGTTGCAATTGTGAGTTATAAAGTCAGAATTATGAGATATAAACTCGCAATATTGAGAAAAGTCAAAATTATGTTAAACTCACAATATTGAGAAAAGTCAGAATTATGACATTTAACTCACTAAATTCACAATTTCAAGAAAAAAAAGTTAGTATTGCAAGTTTATATCTCCCAATTCTGACTTTATAACTTGCAATTGTGAGTTTAAATCTCGCAATTCTGAGAAAAAGAAGTCAGAATTGTGAAATACAAACTCACAATTGTGAGGGGAAAAAAAACAAATTGTGAGGAAAAGTTGCAGTGACGAGTGAATTATAAAATGACTCACAAAACATGAAAACAGTCGTGGATCATCAGGTCATGACAGGACAGTTAAGTATTTTTTTTTATAAATTCAGTCATTTTGTCTTGTTCAGGACAGAACTAAATAAAAATAACAGCATTTTTATGATCCTCTTAAAAGTATTAAAATGTTGGTGAAACTTAACTCCTCTTTTTCAAACGGTCAGAGTCAGAGAATCACCAATCGCTGTTTAAATGACATTAAAACTCAAAGTAATCACTTTGGTAATCTAAAACACTTTTCAGATGTAACTGTAATCTGATTACCACCCATTTAAAATGTAACTGTAATGAAATACACTTACTCAAATTTTGCATTTTAAATACGTAACTCCCCAACCCTGTTTGTACCATTGCACCGTAGGGCAATAATTAAATATTATATTATTGGATAATATTATACAGTAAGACTTGAGTCATCAGGGAAAAAAAAAATATATATATATATAAATATATATATTTTGCTCTTTCACTCAGTTGTCCTGGCAGTGCAGACAGTTCCTGTCAAGGGAATTATGTGCTCATCATTCCGATCATTATACTATTACTTCTTCTCTACCATATTGACAAGAAGGAAACACAAAGATAGGAAACACTCTCTTAATTTCATCACTCCATGTTTTCATTCCAATGAAAAATAGGATTGTCATTACATCTTCCAGCAAAAGTCATTTTAAATCTCTGGAACATATGTTGGGGTTAGACATCAGCAGAATTGGACGGCAACTTTGAATCAGAGAACGATCTGACTCTGTCTCTCATCCGAACCTTATAAACACCTGAACTTTTTCACTTTGAGAGAGAGTGATGTTTAAACATGAATTCATCTTTTCCGATCATTACTTAGTTTCATTGTCTGGCTCCGGCATGGAGAAAGAGTTTGCTAATAGTAATTACCAAGACGTGTTTTGTCAGATGGATTCTTTGTATATCTTTACAATGATTGTGGTTAAAATAGGACTTGTGTGTGTGTAAATGCAGCAGTCGACTTTAGATAATGCATTTCAATGAAACATTCTATTTTACAATTCATTTAGCATTAATAATACAATGTATGTAAATTCCAAGGCTGTCATGTTTGACGGAATTACAATATAATGTTCCCAACATCTGCTGAGAGTGGAAAATATATTCAGTGGTCTAGTTCTGTTTTCCACTCCGAATAAACATAATATGAACACATTTATGCTGTGACATTTAATCAACAGGGGACACCCTGCCTCATGAATTGGATTAGTATAGTGCTACTGCAAGCCACAGTATTGTGATTGATTCCATTACCATAATACTGCGTAAACAGAAATGCATTTACTAAAGATAGAGTTAAATGTTTTGTATTGCAACAGTCCTCTCAGACATTGGAAAGGAGAAAATGCTGAGGATTAATCATATGGTTAGAGGAGCATAATAGTTTTTGTTTGAGGGTTGTGGGGTTTCGCTATGGTGGAATATTACCTGTAGCAGAAACTCAAACACACGGCAGGTCTGAAAGAGTTTAGTTCATTTTGTTTATTTTAAGTCTCTTACATATGGTAATAAAGACAGCTTACAATTGTCATTTTCATTCAGTATAGTAAGTGTGGGGACAAAAGAACAGGGTGTCGTTGTTTTTTTAACAAAAGGGTGCCCTGTATGTCTTGTGTTTCCAACTGATTATTGAACATGAATTATTGATTACTAAAAGTTATTATTGAATAAAAAAATTATTATTGAATGCTGTGTCTTTAAAGAAAAATCACATATTAATTTGCTTTGTAATAAATGTCATAAAGTCACTTGACTTAGGGTTACCAAGAATCAAATACAGCAAAATGAAGTATAAAAATGTTAATCCTGCCACTTTCGGGAGGTCATAGTTATTGATAGCATTTATTACTTTTTTGTTTTATTTATTTAGCCATGAAATGGTACATTGCAATTTATTAACAATTTACAGCCTACAAAAATGATATTAACCCCTATAATATTGGGTGTTCTCACATTCATACATACACACACACATACACACACATTACATTATATATATATATATATATATATATATATATATATATATATATAACATTATGAGCACTGACAGGTATTATCTCTTCATTACAGCACCTATTAGTGGGTCGGACATATTAAGGCAGCAAGTGAACATTTTGTCTTCAAAGGTGTCAGAATACACAGTTCATCAGTTTGTCAGCCGCAGACCAGTCAAGGTGCCCATGCTGACCCCTGACCACCGCTGAAAGCGCCAAGAGTGGGCTTCAGAACTGGACTACAGAGCAATGGAAGAAGATGGCCAGGTCTGGGTGCGTGTACGTCGCTTACATGGAGAACACATGGCACCAGGATGAACTATGGGACGAAGGCAAGCCGGCCGATGCAGGGTGATTCTTTGCTCAATGTTCTGCTGGGAAACCTTGGGTCCTGCCATCCATGTGGACGTTACTTTGACACGTATCACCTACATAAGCATTGTTGCAGACCATGAACAGCCTTTCATGGAAACGGTATTCCCTGGTGTCTGTGACCTCTTTCAGCAGGATAATGCGCCCTGACACAAAGCAAAAATGGTTGAGGAATAGTTTGAGGAGCTCAAAAACGAGTGTGAGGTGTTGACTCAGCCTCTGAATTCCCCAGATCGCAATCCAATCAAGCATATGTGGGATGTGCTGAACAAACAAGTCCGTTCCATGGAGGCTCCACCTCACAACTTACAGGACTTAAAGGATCTGCTGAGAACATCTTGGTGCAGATCCCACGGCACTCCTTCAGAGGTCTAGTGGAGTCCACACCTCGACAGGTTAGGGCTGTTTTGGCAGCAAAAGGACGACCAACACAATATGAGGAAGGTGATATGAATAAGTGTGTTATGAAGGTAATATAAACAGACAATAGACTGATCAAAACACTGAGCTTAAATCAATAAAATGAATGACAGGAGGAGGGCTTGAGGGTGTTTAGCGGGAATTCAGAGCACAAGGGAAGTCCACAGGAGCCAGGGAGGAGGAGACATCATGAAGGAGTTAACAGTAAGGCGGAATCCCCAGCCGGAATCCCAGGACGTAAGCCAAGGCGGGGTCGAGGGAGGGAGGAGCCATGGTGGAGACTAGGCAGATGGAATCTGTCATGGTGGAGACTTGGGGACAACCAGCTGAAGAAGAGCTGATGGTGGTGGAGAACCAGGCAGAGCTGAGGAGCCAATGAGACCAGGCAACACAGAAGGTCATGGAAACCAAGAAGGAGCTGCAGGGACAAGCGGCCAAGGTGAAACCAGTGTGCCAGAGGACTGAGGCGGAGCTGATGGCAGTGGAGACCGAGGCAGAGCCAAGGACAAGAGGCAAAGCCAATGTGCCTGAGGCAGAGCTGGAGCACCCAAGGACTGAGGTGAAGCCAGAGGGATGGAGGAGCCTGACGGAACCAAAGGGGTGGAGGGACGAGTCACAGATGAAGGCACGGAAGTCCATGGTAACAACAGAGCGATGACTGACCAAGTCATAGCTGGAGGGATGAGGAAGCCCGGTGGAGCTGGAGGCTTGGAGGTTCTAGGCGAAGCAAACGGGTCGACAGTCCAGGGTCGAACTGACGAACAATCAGCCTGAGGAGGATACACAATGCACCGAGAAGACAGCGCAGGAGGCAATGAGGACAGGACTGAATGATTGGGAATGATTGCAGACAACCTTTCTGGCTTCTCAGGAACAGCTCTCTTGGCAGACTAGGAAAAGGCAGAGGAGGTGGGAGTGGGAGGCAGGGCGGGGACATCAAAGACATGAATAACTCTGTATTAGGTGACAAAACAGGCTCAGTGCAGGGTGCTATCTTCATCCTCAAAACTAATTAGGAAACAGAACTAAAACACAACATGTTTAATTCAGCGTGTTTCTTGTCGTCTCTTAGTAATTATTTTTTGGAATATACTAACATCAATTTCTGAGTTGTTTCAAAGTATTTTTTATTTATTTATTCATTTTTATTTAATTTCAGTGTGTCAGCTGGGTTTCGATTATTATTTTATACGTGCAGCTTCCCAAGCTATCTCATGACAAGTGAGGTCAATCTCAACAGCACCTTTTAATTAAGACATGTCTTCTTGAGATATTCACTTCACTGACTGAGTTTCTCCATACAAGCTCAAACATCAAGCAAAGAGTTCTTCTATTTCATCTGTCTCTTCATTCAGGGTAAGTCATGACACCTATAATTCCCGGTAATGGTTTTTCTAGCAGCACTTGGGAAAGTTTAGCCGTGTTTTCACGTTGAGAAAAATATGTGGCCATGACACACATTTTGTCCTTCAGTGCAACAATTATGCTTCTCATTAAATCTCTGGGGATGTTATTAACAGATAGCGTATTGATTTATCTACTGCTATTTTAAGGAGGCTTTCCTCAGTGACTGGAAGATCTCAATCTCATTAAATTAAAACATAATAATGAACAAGGATACGTTATTATTTGGTCTTGTACAGTATATTTTGAGCCAGATGTACTAACAGCTCACCAAAACCCTCTTTTGGTGTTTAAAAAACTGCTTTAAGGATTTACTAAAGACAAATTTGCGCTGAAAAGGCACGGACAGTTTTTGCTGCTGATATTATTGCATATGCATTTGTAAGAGTTCAGACATAATGGGAGGAAAGTATTTAAACGAATAATGCAAGGTGATTTACTAAGGTTTGCGCTAGTCAATTTACTGGTATTTGCACCATTATTTACCACCCAAAAAAACGTCTTAAACCGTAAGCTAATTTGTGCTGCTCTTGGTGTTCTCATTAACACTTCCGCTCTCATGCTAATTTGCCCTTTTTAGTAATTCTGGCCCAAAGTGTGCAAATGCAAGAGGATCATGGTCAGTCCAAAGAGATTATGCTATTAGTGCCCCCATGAATTAACAGGACACTGAACTTCACATTATTGGACATTATCTCTCATCACCGTCGCATTTTAATGGTTTATATAGAATAAAAACATCTGAATAACAACTGTTACACCAATTTTAAATTTAATGCAATTTTCGTTGTTTGTTTATCCCTCAAAACTTCCTGTTCAACTGTTTTATATATTATACTGATTTTTCAACAGTGTAAATGAAAAGTAATGATTTTATTATTAGTGGGACAAAATTTCAAAGCTATACGATAGAAATGCATAGTAGGATTATTTCAGTTTAAATGTAGTTGTATAGTTTATTAAATAGTTTTGTATTATGAATTCATGACAATATGGACGACCTTTATTTTGGTGTGTATCTGGTCATATAGAAGCTCATACTGTATGATAATGTGCGAAGGTGAAAGGAATATCGCGCTTTGACCACACAGAGAGCTTTTCTGGAAAATGTGTTAGTCACTTTATTTGTTTATCCGTCTCTCTTTACATTGAGGGTAAATGCTGAATTATTGAGTGGCAGTTCACCTAATGACTCGTTCTTTTCTTCTGCATTTCGTTTACTGCGTAATGGCACAAATGAAAAATCTCACAGCTTTCCAAGATAGCAAAATCAATATTCTATTTTATTTAATGGGCTGGAGTGTCTCAGTAGATAGGGTGAACTGTTCAGCAGTAAACCCTTGGAGCTTCTGTGCTTTTTTATGTTCTTTTGCTTGATATTCTCTACATCCTTGGATTCAATCATTCATTCGTTTGACAATTTCCAGCTGCTATTATGGATGCTGGTATGATACAATGAGTTTGCATGAGGAACAAACTTCCCTCCTCTACCAAATCAAACTCATTCAAAGATTGAAACCTACAGTCTCTGCCTCAAGACACGTTCACCAGATTGATATCAGAAATGTCAGATGTCTTTGTCTCTTGCATGTCTTACATTTGAGAGCGGCTGAAAGGAATATTTTGAAAGGAATACCAACTTAAATGTTAACCCCTTCCTCACACAACGCTATAATTTGTCTTGATGGAATACTTTGCGCGAATTATGTCAAACTTACGGTGGCCGAGAGAGCTCAAAGCGCTGCAAATAAGAAAACACATGCAAATAAAAAAAAAAACATGCAAATAAAAAAAAACGTGATCATCAGTTTGACAACACATGTGCTGCAAATCCTCACAACACATGCAAACTCAAAAACACGCTGCAAATAGCACAAACCACAACGGAAATGTTTCAAGGGGACCCCAAAAAGTGACGGACTCTACTAGGACGTGCGTCCAAAACCAGTTCAGCTCACCCTTCACTCATTCACTGATCCCTATATAGTGTACGGCATTTGAGTGCACAATGTGTTCACAATCATTAAATACTATAAAAACTGCAAACAAAAATAAACAACTGTACATTATTTCATGTATTTATTATTTTTAATAAAGTGTTTTTCAGTTAGAAGCTCACGCTCACAGATGACGTGGTCGTCGAGCGCCTCAGGCGGCCGTTATGATGACGTCACATTAGTACGCTACAGATGATTAACCAATATTATTAAATCATCCACTAAATGATCATCTCTTAAAGTTGAATGAGTGAACAACAATGCCACATATTAAAACACTTTTCTGTTAGTGAAACACATTACATTGAGTTAATGCCTACATAATATATTTGAATATTTTTTAGTTTGTGCTGTTGTCAAGTAGGGTCCGTCACTTTTTGGGGTCCCCCTTGAAACATTTCCGTTGTGGTTTGTGCTATTTGCAGCGCTTTTTGTAAATGTAGCGCGTTTTTGTGTTTGCATGTGTTGTGAGGATTTGCAGCACATGTGTTGTCAAACTGATGATCACGGTTTTTTTTATTTGCATGTTTTTTTTTATTTGCATGTTTTTTTTATTTGCATGTTTTTTCTTATTTGCATGTTTTTTTTGCATGTTTTTTTTATTTGCATGTGCTTTTTTTTATTTGCATGTTTTTTTTTTTATTTGCATGTGCTTTTTTTAATTTGCATGTGTTTTCTTATTTGCAGCACTTTGAGTTCTCTCAGCCACCGTACAAACTGACTACTTTGGATTTTTTATTGTTACTGGAAATGTGTTTACCCATTACATTTTTATGCAGCAGTTATGGGTGGAGTTAGGAGCTCAAAAATATCTATAATATAGTTATACTAATATATTTAGGCTACACTTCCATGTTTCACATTATTCTAACCGGCCTTGGCAAATATGATTAAATATGATTATCAAAAGAGCAACATTTTGGGTGAAAATCACTACAGCGACTATAATATATTCTTGTATTTATTAAAAATGCTATTTTTTTTTTTCTAAATGTTTTGACAAATGACAATTCCATAATAATAAAGTATAGCCAAACCCAGTACAATCCAGATCCCTTTCTCTACTCTAGAAAGCATCTGGTTATAAAAGAATTCTTTCAGACAGGTGATGAGCTTTAGTTTTTGGATAGCAACACATGATTTGATTATTACATGTCCTTTCCTTTCCTGGCAGACAATATTGGCAGAAGCAGCAATTCATTCTCGTCTGATAGAAATTGGAAATCATCTCCTGAAACGGACAAATCATCTGTAACCCGTTTCAGAATGCAGCCGACTGCTGATATGCGTGAGTTGGGTTTCTGACAATCTCTTTCACCTATTCTATCTGTTCTTTTCTTGCCCATCCTTTTGTGTTCACCATCTCATTTCTGTCTCTCTCTCTCACACGTAGGTGCAGATGGATTCCTGAATTCTGGCTCTTCTGTGAGATGATTACGGCATCGCTCTAGAGGAGGTTGCGTGCATTCATCCGACTGTTTACTTAAACGCACTCATTCTGGAAGACTTTATTTAACTGGAGAAGCTGTCGGAGAATGTGGGATTTTGATATCAGGTGCTTTATCATCAAGACTGTAAGAAATGCGATTTAATTTTATCACTACCAGTTGCTCAGCCATAAAATGCACCTACAATAATGAAAAACAAAGCTAGACCATGCCTTCTGGTTTTTTATTTTCTCCAAGTTGTGTTCTCATGCCATTAAATTTATTTTTCATGCTTTGCTCAGTGTATAAAAATTAATGCACTGTATTTTTTAATTTGAAATCGTTGTAGGCAATGACCTCTTCGACATACCAGTGCATAGACTTCATTAAATAGTTGGTAACTCATTGCTTTTTACTGTTTTAATTATATCCTTTATGTCAGTAAACGAATATCTTTGTTTAGCATGACGGATTAGATTCTTCCTCCAGCGTCGCTGTTGAAGGAAGTTCAACTTTCTCTGCAATGTGATTCATACAGGGCTGTTTTCACAAACTTTTATTCCATATATACTTTTTTTTGTTTTGTTTTCATGTAGCTTAAAGTGTTAGTTCGCCCAAAAATGAAGATTCAGTCATTAATTCCTCATGTGGTTCTACACCCGTAAGACCTTCGTTCATCTTCAGAACACAAATGAAGATATTTTTGATGAAATCCGATGGTTCAGTGAGTCTCTGTTGATAATGAACACTTTCAATGTCACTTTTAAAACAGGTCAGTTCAACATTAATATTATAAAGTGAATACTTTTAGTGCGCCAAAAATAAAAAATAAAAATCTGCTTCATGAAGCTTTACGAATCTTTTGTTTCGAATCAGTGGTTCGGAGCGCCAAAGTCACGTGATTTCAGTAAACGAGGCTTTATTACATCATAGTAGTTTGAAACACGAATCGAAACATTGATTCGTAAAGCTTCATGAATCAGTGTTTTGAAATCGTCCATCACTAGATATTGTTGAAAAGCCGTTATTTAGTTTTTTTGGCGCACAAAAAGTATTCTCGTCACTTTATAATATTAAGATTGAACCACTGAAGTCACATGACCTGTTTAAATATGTTTTAGTATCTTTCTGGGCATTGACAAACTGAAGCGGAACCATCGGATTTCATCAAAAATATCTTCATTTGTGTTCAGAAGATGAACGAAGGTCTTACGGGTGTAGAAGGACACGAGGAATTAATGACTGAAGTTTCATTTTTGGGTGAATTAACACTTAGCAAAAAAAAAAAAGTAAATGTCTTTCAAAAATAAGCAATATTACACATGAGATTAGTGGTTTTAGAAAATCCTTGTCACCTGAGATGACATGAAAATACCATATCACTTATTTTACTGTTAAAACTTTGCCTAATTTTCCATTTTTTTTTTTTAATCTATGGAGATTTGTGAGTGAGATTGTCCTGCTGTTACCAGGTAGGAACCGATGAAGAAAGTGACTGGTCAATTATTTATGTGAGCAGATGGTGCCACTTCTGCTGACTGTACATTTTCACAGTTGAAGAAGAAACGCAGGAGCAAAAAAACAGGGAAGAAAATGGTTTGAAACTAATGATTTCAATGTTCAAAGCTACACAGCAGGGTCCTTAAAAGCCCTGATATACTTTATACTCCAGCTGGTAAACACCGTTGTGATGATGTAATAGGTGGGTGTGGCTCTGAGGCTCCACCTTCTTTGATGTGGAATCTTCTCTGGTTACTTTCTTCTGTCCAGTCTGTCGAGGTCAGATATCAAACTGGAAAGCCGTTTTATAGTAGAAACTGCTATTCAAAGCAATCTACTGTATAAGGTGCTATATAAATAAACGTGACATGACTTGACTGGATTGACGAATTGCAGATCCAGTACAAACATATTCACGCCGGTTAAAAATGACTCCTAATGGAAAGGTTAGTTTCTGACCGTGATGGACAGTGCCAAAAACCAGTCGATTTTGGTACATAACCTGTAAGTATCCATGTTAAAGATGAAGAGGGATTTCATATTAAAGCATGATAATAACCCAAACCACACATAAGTCAACAAAGGATTGACTTCTTAACAAGAAGAAGAAAATTTTAGATCGGACAAAAAACAAGCCCAGACCGAAATCCAATGGAAAACTTAAAGATCGCCTGAAATTTCATCAATCTGGAGCTCTTTTCAAATCAAAGAGTCATTGCATATAATTCAATGAAATTAATTAGCAAACGTTACGGTATATCCACACATAATACAACAACAATTGAGACAATAAATACAACACTACACTAATTCAGGAACCTGATAGTTTCATGTAAAGACATTGTTATCACCAAGTGACCATGAATCATGACCATTCAAGGTCAAATTTGATAGACAGATGCGATAAACCGACAGAAAAGACTGGCTGCCGTATTAAAAGCGTTTCAACCAAGTACTAATTAATTTGAGCAGAAGTGTGAAAAGAGAACTTGAGGTAAACAGAGAGACGACAACATATGTGGTGCGCTTATAAACGCCACGGGATTCAACCTGATAACAAAAAGCTGATGTGGAACATAATTTAACGTTTCCTTTTCTTATCATTTAAATAACCGTCCTCTCCTCTAGAGTATTCTTTGCTCATCACTATATTTGCTATATTTTTCCCGCTATACTCCTGAGGTTTGTTTCTTTTGTGTCATGGATTTTCTGCCCACACCTAATGCCTCTGAGAGTATTGTATTGTTTTTTTTTTTTTTCTTTCTTAAATGTCATGCATTCATGCCACACCAGTGGAGATTTTCAGCGTAAAATGGGCATGTTTTTAATTCCCTCTGATAAGGGACTGATCCATATTTTACACTAATATTAAGCCATCAAAGCATGGGACATCAAAGTGTGCCATTCTTTCAGTCAAAAGAAAGGAGCTGATTGAAATGTCCCTTTGTTGTGTTGAAAGAATCTCTTCTCCTTTCTGACTAAAAAAAAAAAAATATCCCCAGCTCTCTGCACATCCCAAACTATAACTTCAAATTTACTAGCAACATTTCCTTTGTTATTCAATACAGTGCATCAACTTTATTCTTGCACAGTAGATGAAGCGATTTAAAGGGATAGTTCACCCATAAATTTAATTTACTCATCCTAAAGACGTATATGACTATGTTCTTTCAGACAATCGGAAACATATTTAAAAAAATTCTGGGGGCGCATTTGTAAGCCAAAAAAAGTGCATCCATCCATCATAAAAGTAATCCATACGACTCCAGGAGGTTAATAAAGGCCTTCTGGGCCCGGTTTTTCAAAAGTAATCCACTAGGATTTTGGATAACGGATTGGATCAAATCTTGAAAATGTGTTTTTCAAAAGAAAAAACGGATTACATAATCGGATTAGATCACGTAATCCAATCTTGGTTTTGATCCGGATCAAACCTTGAGTTTGGGTTTTTCAGAACTTTTTTGTAGGATTTGGATCACTTTGATCCAAAAAATCTGGATTAAAGTGATCCCATCAGGGCCCGGTTTTTCAAAAGGTTTAATCCGGATAAAATTGATCCGGATTTAGTAATCCTTTTTTTGCGATCCGTGATCACGTAATCCAGCGTACTTTTGGAGCCAGTTTTTTAAAGCAACATCGGATTGGATCAATCTGATCCGGATAGGAACTTTTCAGGATCACCAAATCTGGATAACCAGTGCTGGATAACCAGTGCTCAAACAGGATAGGAAATCACAATGTAGAACTATAGATATGTAAAGAGCAACAGTGTGGGGTCAATATAAGTTTATTTTTATTTGCATTCTGCCAGAACGAGCAAACAGGACGTCCAACAAGGCACATTTTCCAACAAAAATGTTTTCGATTGTGATGAATATATATATCAATTAGTGACAGAATAAAATTTATTGTTTTTGCTCAATGTTGACAGCTGTTTGGGGGATTATTTTATGAGGCCAAACTCTTTCTACTTTGCTGTAGGCCTACACTGAAAGACTGAATACGTTAAAGCCTACCTAATCACTGTAGCCTGACGGATGAACAAATACAATTAAAACCTTATGAATAAATAGGATATCTTGTAAGATACTGCATGATCCAAATATAGTATTATTTGATACGTTTTTAACGTTTTCATTACATTTTGGCCATGAAATCCACGCTAAATCCACCCTTCTGATGGGATCAGTTTAATCCAGATTTTTTGGATCAAAGTGATCTAAATCCTACAAAAAAGTTCTGAAAAACCCAAACTCAAGGTTTGATCCGGATCAAAACCAAGATTGGATTACGTGATCTAATCCGATTATGTAATCCGTTTTTTCTTTTGAAAAACACATTTTCAAGATTTGATCCAATCCGTTATCCAAAATCCTAGTGGATTACTTTTGAAAAACCGGGCCCTGAAGTGAAGCGATTGGTTTTTGTAAGAAAAATATCCACATTTAACACTTTTTTTAATTATTATAACTTTCGGCAGACGGCCATACGCATCGATTTGCGGCAGAAGAATGACCTCTGACCCAATGCATGACGTAATGGAAGCCTGGAAGCGTAGAGGAGAGCAAAACTAAACACCAGTCACGAATTACAAGTCTAGAAATGTCAGAAAATTTCGATATAAGGAGAGCTTGAGGATAGTACACCTAGGACGGCTTGAGAGTCAGTAAATTCATTTCGGGGTGAGCCATCCCTTTTAATAATCTGACCGTTTATAAGAATATCGTTGATTCCCCAAACCAAAAGTCTTACCTTAACCCTGAAATCCAAATGTTGTTCCAGGATGTCGAGCCAGGAAAATATCCTTCTTGGCAAAATCCCGGCCACCATCTCAAAGCTTAAATCAGAATATGATTGAAAGAGCTTAATTAGATAGTCAGCGGGCTATGAAGTTTACAGGGGAGAAAATGAAACGGGTATATGATGCATGCAAATTGTTCAGTGTTTTTATCTTTTAGGGTCAGTGCGCTGCTCTGAACACAATTGTTTTTGCTGTGATCACAGATCCTATTAAAAGTCACCCAAGAATACACAGTTCTCTCTCCATTAACCTAACTTTTACCCCAGGGCAGAACGCAAACGGAGTTTGTTTAGCCAGTTTGTAGTCGGCCGTCATTTCCCACTTTTGAACATCCAATTAAACAAAAGTAATCATTGAAATGTGGAGGCAATTCTGTTGTTATGGTAAATGTCATAGGATTGATAATCATATAACTCCACGATAAGCTGCCCATTTATTTCTCCCTGTAACTAATGTGAAATTTGCAATTAATCATTGTGGTTTAATTAATGATTTATCATACATAATGTGGTTGGCCGTAGACCGATTGTATCATTCTTAATTCTGAAAAATACAATTATTTGGTATTCTTCTGCATGGGAAAAGGCCTACGCAACCAGGGTGTTTATGCATAATGAAATGCTTAATATTTATGAGTTTTGTAACCTAAACCCAAACATCGCCCATTATCTGCTCACGGTAATCAATCTTAAACTCTCAATTACCCATTGGCCTTAGTGCTAGGCGTGTAGAGATTAATGAAATCTCTTTGGGGTACTCACTGCACAGCCGAAACAAGACAAGACCCAGAATGCTGTGCTTCGTTGCTAGAGACAATGGGCTAATTGTGCAGGGTTGCGCCTCAGTTAAACATCTCGGCGTCAATGCATCTCTGGGGTTTTGAGACTGCCAATGATGAGGTGAGCCACGACATTAGACACGCACAGGCATCGTCTCTTGTTATGTGTCTTCTAATTAATGGGTGGCGGCTTCTTTATCTAGGAATAATGTGTTGGTCTCAGAGGGCAGCTCTTTGATTACTGTGGGGCAGAACCTTATTCTGAGCAGTAGGGAGGAAAAAAACTTCCTTTCCAGCCTTTGAATGACAAATGAACAGATTAGTTAAACTAGCCAGAGTTTCCTGTCAACGTGTTGGTAATATTATATATATATACATATCTGTGTCCGTGTTTAAGGATTCTTAGGATGCGTTCACACTTGTCATGTTTGGTTGGATTAAAACGAACCCTGGTGCGATTGTTCAGTTAGTGTGTGAACACTGCCATCTGAACCCTGGTGTGGACCGGGACCGCTAAAAAGATGGGTCTCGGTCCGCTTCCGAATGAACTCTGGTGTGGTTCGATTGATATATGAACGCAACACGGACCAAAGACATGTAAACGAACCAAAAACAGGACGTGATGTCACAAGATGTGACGCTACAAGTCAGCTGATTTGACGACAGGGAAGATCGGAGTATCCAAAATGAGTCGAGGGCAAACGTGGAGCAACGAGGAGGTGAAGTTTCTGTTTCTGTGAACAACGGAGGAAATCCTGCTGCTGTTTTGAATGTTTTGAACATTTTATGAGCTCTTTGTGAGTTCTCAGCTGGTAAAAATAAAGCACATGTACACGCATAAAATGATGGCGTTTGATCCAGAACACAGCGTTGTTTTCAATGTTCGGTTATCCATCTATAGCACAAGCATTCGCCGGCATAAGAAAATTCAAACATTACAGCACAAAAGCTCATGACATTACCACCAAACTATTGGTATCAGCATCGGCAGATGTCATTCTGAATAAATCAATATAAGCGCAGAGATGTTGTCAGTGCATCCCTAAATAAAAACAAGCCAAATCATAATTTAAGATACAGTTCTAAAAAGGTATCGCAGATGAAATAATTCAATTTTGCGATTCAATCCCTGGCATTGCGCTGCCGGTATAGAGACGGCATAAGCTTCAGCACAATCCCAAGTGACTCGGTGAAGAAAGCTTGTTGAGTGAAGCTGGACATTTGTCCTCTGCGTGTACACTGGCGTTTGGCTCATGAAGTGCACAAGGCAGCAAATGAGACTGATGTGTTTTGTGCCGTTCTCAACATCAGCATCCTTGTGCGCTGGAGGTGTGGAGGCAGTTTATTTGCCAGCTTCTCTGTATTGCCCTGCTGTCAACAACTCTCTGCTGAATTATGTCAAACGCAAAATCGTGTCCTGGATGATGCCAAAAAGCACATGAAACAAATCTCACCATTCAGATTGAAACAGAAAATATCTTAATTACATTTAAAATTGAACACAAATTATTTGACTGATAAAATTAGCTGTTTTACATTTAGATTTACGTTTCATTTGAAACCGGCGGAAGACGTCTCCGCAACAACAGATTAATAAACGGTAACACTTTACAATAAGGTTCATTAGTTAACATGAACTAATAATGAACTGCACTTATACAACATTTTTTAATCTTTGTTAATTTCAACATTTACTAATACATTATTAAAATCTTGTTAACATGAGTTAATGCACTGTGAACTAACATGAACAAACAATGAACAACTGTGTTTTCATTAACTAACGTTAACGAAGATTAGTAAAAACAGTAACTAATGTATTGCTCATGATTAGTTAATACATTAACTAATGTTTAACTAATGAACCTTATTGTAAAGTGTTACCTAATAAACAAATAAATTGTATAGCTTAACACCTTTTACATGACCGTTTCTTTTCATGGCCATAAGTTAAAATAAAATGTAAAAAAAAAAAATCAGTGGTCATAAAAAAAAAAAAAAATCTATTTCAGTCAAAAATAATTTCATTCCACCTTGTGTTCTTTTATTTTCCTGAAGATTGAATCGTTTCCCAGCAGTCCTTGGTTACCAATCAGGCAGACAAGAAAGTCTTTGCAAGATTTTTGTACAACAGAAACCCCTGCCATCCGCCTATTTTATGCGCATTTTCGGATGTCCATATTCTAAAAATGCACATAAAAGAAATTTATGCACTCAACTAATTTTTACGTGACATGAAAACTTACGCATAAACTATGATGGAAACATAATTCCATGATGAGCATTGAAACAGACGTGACTTTGCGATGGGACGGCATAACTCGCGGGCCGATCTCGTTCCACAGCATCTGAAATGATCGAGCAAAGTCCGTCGTTAAAGTGGTTCTGTATAATTCCTTCCCAGAAGCGACTCAAAAACATCCGAAGGCAAGATAACACGACAGCGTGCGTTTCGTCTTCGCGCAATAATTTATTATACAAAAAAGTATTATATACAGTGGCTTCTACTGAAGCAACTTCCAGTTTTCTTAGTGATATTTAGCACCAGTTTATCAGGAAGTGACGATGTTGTGCTCTTTGGATGGAAACGGTGCTTTATTCACAAAATGTTTTATTCAATATTCCAAATTTGCGTGTGAGAAGGAATTGCTACTGTAGAAAGCAAAAGCTGAATCCCAGATATTTTGGGTGATTTAGAAATCCTAGCCGGCCGGACGCATTATTTTAGGTCCAGGAAAGATTATATATGTCACCCAAATATTACCCACAAATTTTCCAGTGGTATAATACGACTCGAGAGGGCGTTCATATCCAATTTTTAACTCGTATTTACGATGCATGTGAGGGCAGGATTGGCTTTTTTTCGGTTTTTTGTTTGCATGTATTCCTGATCATAAGTTCATTAATCCAACAATTGGGTAAGAAAAAGAATCATGGTTAAAAAACATTCCTCACAGCAAAACTCAATGTTGGGTTGGGATGCTCAAACATAGAAATGTAATTATTATAGAAAACCTTATTTGCTTTAGAGTCCTATGGGAGTAGCACCGCACTAATACAGTATTAAGCATCATGCATTATCACTGAATTTGAACTCATGGTCCGTTTCACCCCACAGGAACCTGCATGACGAAATGCAGGAGGAACCAAAGGGCAAACCACACAGATGTCTAAATCCCCCGGTGGGGCAGAAATCTCTGGAGGACACAGTATTATTTTTTTTGAGCGGACAATGATGAATGGGATGTGCAATAAATGACTTCACGGGGGACTGTTATTAATGGTAGCAGAGGAAGCTGGAAGACACGCTCGTACTCGTGCTCAGAGACGCGTTTTGAAGGCAGCCCTCATGCTTTCTCTTTAATTTATTTGTTGTGTTTTTATTTATTTATTTTGGAAGATGCAGTGTCAGCTCACTTCTATGGATTCTGCACACTGAGTCTTATAGGAAATGTCAGTCAGAAGGTCAAATTCAACAGTGATTTGGCTCTTGCAGTAACCGTTTGAGTCTGGAAGAGTTTGGATTTTTGCTGCCTGTCTAAACAAAGTCCATTTCCAATTTTTTGGCATATCTAACAGAAATGTTGTCTGAACAGCCAAAAAATAAAATAAATAAATAAATAAAAATAATAGATTTTTGGAAATGTGCACAATAGAGACAAAAGAATATTAACCCTTATGCGCTGTTGGATTTCTGATACACTCGTTATGGAGCGGGTCGAATTGACCCTAATTGGATTCAATACAATTCCTCAAAAATCACAGTATGAAAAACAACAAAGATTCAGGTACAAACTGTACACTTTTAATATCAACATTTGTCAAATATTCCAAAAAATACATATCTGAAGATATGATTTAATGAAAATGTTTTTTAACCCTTTTTTAAAACACCAGTCACCAGTTTTGTTTTGATGAAATTTGAAAATAAACAGTGGATTTTTAAATACAATAAATAGATTTTTTAAACTTTTTTTGTTCTGAGAACATCATAACTGAACAATTAAATGCAGCTGTATAATGAAAATATGTACTTTTCCTAAGTTGGCTGTTTTGTAAACTCATTTCATAAAGTCAAGAGGTTTCTGGATATGAACTTCACACACATGCTGCTTCTTAAAACATTTTTCTGTATTGAAATAAGTGTGGAAACCTCATTTTTTAGCTTCATAAGGTAGTAAAAAAATAAAATAACAAAATATAACCAAGAAATGTTATTATTTTGGGTCAGTACAGTTGCTTTAGAGCGTTAAAATATGCGGCGAACGTCACGAACGTAACAGTGATTTTGTTTGTATATGCCAAAAAACACCTGCATGTTGAAACTTTGCATGATGATAAATGAGAAAAAGTCACAAAATATCAAGAAAATCAAAACAACTAGAAAATCTAAACGGGTCAAATTGACCCGCAACAGAACACAAGGGTTAATGAATAGTATGTCAGGTCACAGGTCAAAAGTATAAACGTATTTTATGAACACAGTGTCACAGGTTATGCCTGTAGTTCAAACATTTTATTTGGAGGACTTTTCTAAACTGCTCAAAATATGGTGGGAAAACACGATGTGGTAAATCCACGTCCATCTTCAGGACTGGTTCCAAATCCTGGTTAATGATAATATTCAAGAGACCGCTGAAAACTCATCTCTTTCGTGAGCACTTAACCCCTTCATAAAAAAATAATAATAATTTCTATCCTTTCCTTTTTCCCTTCCTACTCTAGCTTATGTTACTCTGAGCAATGTACGAAACTCGTATTGTGAGCACTTCCTTTTCATGAAGAATCGCTTGTTTGTTTTCCTCACTTGTAGGTCGCTTTGGATAAAAGCTAAAAAGCTAATGACTAAATGTAAACGTAATGGCGACTGGCAAAATTATCTGACCTTAAAGTCACCAAATTTAAAATGGCAATTCTTATATTTTTTTAATGGAACATTACAGTGTTTATTATAAATTATGTATCCGTGCACATCATTATTATTTCATAACAACATATCCAGGACAATAACTTCTCCCCTCCAGCAAACGGTCACTCGATCAGTTACCTTTGGACAAAATCAAGTCCCGCCATTTCACTCATATACTCATAACTATCTGATCGGAGATATATAAAAATATCCTTAGTCCTCCAAGGTTTATAATGGTCTTAATAAAGGCCTTTTGAAGCGAAGGGATGCGTTCTTGTAAGAAAAATAAACTTTATAAATTCAAAAATCTAGCTTCCGGCGGAGGACTGTATACATACTGCGCAAATCGATTTGGACGTGCAACCTTTGACCCGACGCAATGACGAACGTGATGCGAAAAAACAAACGGTCTTGAATTAGAAGTCTAAAACAATACATTTTAAAGAGAAATGATGGAGGATTTTGATATAAGAGAGAGAGAGGCATCTAAAGCTTACGATACTCAAACATCCTGTGTCATCACGTCACGGGATACTCATTTGGCGCAAGTCGACTTGTGCATTCTTGCGTACGGTCTAGAGCTGCAACTAACGATTATTTTTTCTGTTGACTAATCTAACGATTATTTTTCCGATTAGTCGACTAAACTAACGATTATTGGTATTAAGGTTTTTTTTTTTTTTATTAATCTAGTGATCTTTTTTTTATGTAAGAAGTTAGAAATAATTCAGCAGTTCATTGAGGTGTAGAAACACTGGGACACGCCATTATGTAATAATACGATTTGATTTTGATTAAAAATAAGCCACTTATGTGTGTTCGTCCAGTGGAAGACATTTGAACTTTAACATGAAGAGTGTCAAAGACTTTCTATACAGTCTTAAAAGGAACTTTGATAGTGTTCAAGCCATTGAACAAACGTCTCCTGAACCGTGTGTTTTTCCTCTTGCGCTGTCTGTGATGAGTCTTAGCGAGCGCGCGGGGCGGGAATCAGGAGCGCGAGCAACTCAAACCTTGCACGTGTGAAAGAGAACGTCCGCGTACATCCAAATAAACTTCTTTGAAATGCAAAACTGATTTTCGTTCGCTCGAAATATTTTCTTATTTGCGAGACGAAGATTTTCTCCTCAACTCAGTTCACGCGCGAAAAAATTCGGCAGAGATCCAATTCCACAGGTGGAACGCCATTTCGGTTCTGCAAAGGGAACAAAGGAGCGTTTTATTTGGCCTCTGTTTAAAGTATTCCCATACTTTTGATCATCGTGGTCTGGGTTTTTGTGATAGAATGGAACTTTCTCGCCATTACGCCAGATGAATGTAAACAGTGTGACGCGTCGACGCATTTTCGTAGTCGACGTAATCGATGACGTCGTTGCAGAACTAGTACGGTCGTCCGACTGAAGCTCGTTATTTGAAATGTTAGGAATGGATATTTTTATTCCAGAAATATATGCCTTCGCTTCAAAAGTCCCTCTGGATTCACTTTTTTTTTTTATGGGTGAATGCATTTTTTTTCCTGCTTTAAAATTTGGGTTTCTATTCACAATTTACATTTATAAACCTCGGGGGAATAAGGACATTTTTTAAATATGTCTCTGATTGTGTTAGTCTGAAAGAACACTCATATACACCTAGGATGGCTTGAGGGTGAGTAAATCATGGGATAATTTTCATTTTTGGGTGAACTATTCCTTTATCTGTCTTACCCGTTTTCCCGGTGCTTTACAATAACACTAACTGTAATCATTCTGCATATAATTCTTCTATAGTGTGGAGTAATTTGAACACCAAAGACGACAAGTGAATTAGCATATACTCCATTTACCACATTGGTCTAGTCAATTTATGATAGGTAACCAGCCCAACTAACTACATGCAAAAATCCCATTCATTTGTTCAGAACATTATCTTCAATTGACTTTCATGATGGGGAAATGTGGAATGGAGTCATCTTTATTCTAACCATTGACTTCTTATTATTTATGGTGCCTGCAGGACTAGACCGATGCCCTTGAAAACACGACAAAAAGCCAATGTGAAAATAGGGATTGGGAAAAAATGAATGTCTCCACACAGGCCTGGCTTTCTACAAGGGTGTGCAAATTCAATTATTTACTTGTACATGTAACCTGCCTGTGGGCTGACCGCACAATCTAAATGGTAATAGCAGCACATTTTATTTTATTTCATTCTATTTCAACCAACGTTCTATAGCAAAATATCATTGGCTACTCATGAGGTGGCTCTAGTCCAACCACGGCTTCATTATCACAAACAAGAACAGTTGAGTTGATTATATTTAATCCTCAATAGACCCAATGCTCGTCAAGTATGCGGCATCAGTGCATCATGGGAAACATAGGAGCCTTGATTAAAGACAGAGTTATAACATGAAAACTGATGAGGAGTTTTAAGCTCCACAGGTAATGTCTCCTGAACTTTGAGGAGTAAACCATTTTTAATGTTACTATATGAATTTTTAAATGAATCTGACAAATTCCTGAGCGATATTTAACCCCCAAATGTACATTTCCACATTAAAATTGTAATTATTAAAATAAATAAATAATAAATATATAAACTGATACTCTGAATGTGTTTAATTGATATGAAAACAAGGTCACAATGCAAAACATTTAATTATATTTAAAATATTTAAGTCCTTGAACATATACAGTGGGTGCGGAAAGTATTCACAGCCCCTTAAATTTTTCACTCTCTGTTATATTGCAGCCATTTGCTAAAATCATTCAAGTTCTTTTTTTTCCCTCAATGTACACACAGCACCCCATATTGACAGAAAAACACAAAATTGTTGACATTTTTGCAGATTTATTAAAAAAGAAAAACTGAAATATCACATGGTCCTAAGTATTCAGAGCCTTTGCTGTGACACTCATATATTTAACTCAGGTGCTGTCCATTTCTTCTGCTCATCCTTGAGATGGTTCTACACCTTCATTTGAGTCCAGCTGTGTTTGATTATACTGATTGGACTTGATTAGGAAAGCCACACACCTGTCTATATAAGACCTTACAGCTCACAGTGCATGTCAGAGCAAATGAGAATCATGAGGTCAAAGGAACTGCCTGAAGAGCTCAGAGACAGAATTGTGGCAAGACACAGATCTGGCCAAGGTTACAAAAATTATAAAAATTTCTGCTGCACTTAAGGTTCCTAAGAGCACAGTGGCCTCCATAATCCTTAAATTGAAGACGTTTGGGACAACCAGAACCCTTCCTAGAGCTGGCCGTCCGGCCAAACTGAGCTATCGAAGGAGAAGGACCTTGGTGAGAGAGGTAAAGAAGAACCCAAAGGTCACTGTGGCTAAGCTCCAGAGATGCAGTTGGGAGATGGGAGAAAGTCAACCATCACTGCAGCCCTCCACCAGTCAGAGCTTTATTGCAGAGTGGCCCGACGGAAGCCTCTCCTCAGCGCAAGACACATGAAAGCCCACATGGAGTTTGCTTTTAAAAAAAAAAAAAACACCTGAAGGACTCCTGAAGGAGGAGGAACACGTGAAGTTGGTGAGAAATAAGATTCTCTGGTCTGATGAGACCAAGATAGAACTTTTTGGCCTCAATTCTAAGCAGTATGAGTGGAGAAAACCAGGCACTGCTGATCACCTATCCAATACAGTCCCAACAGTGAAGTATGGTGGTGGCAGCATCATGCTGTGGTGGTGTTTTTCAGCTGCAGGGACAGGGCGACTGGTTGCAATCGAGGGAAAGATGAATGCGGCCAAGTACAGAGATATCCTGGACGAAAACCTTCTCCAGAACGCTCAGGACCTCAGACTGGGCCGAAGGTTTACCTTCCAACAAGACAATTACCCTAAGCACACAGCTAAAATAACGAAGGAGTGGCTTCACAACAACTCCATGACTGTTCTTGAATAGCCCAAGCCAGAGCCCTGAATACTTTCCGTACCCACTGCATTTTGGTTAGATAAGGTCAAAATATTATATAGTTTGTGAAATACGCTCATTTAGAAAAACCTGCTCATATATATCATGACATTTAATGATAGAATTTGATTGCAGTTTGAATATTTCAAACTTTCAATGTGAAACAGTGTGCTTTAAAGACTTTTCCCCCTAAAATCTAATTTTAACAGATCACTAAAAAATGCAAATGAAAATGTAACAACTCTTCAAATCCAAACTTTACATTCAGACTTGTTTTGAAAACTATTTGGTTGCCCCTTCTTAAAAAAAAAAAAGCTAAACCATTACAACCAGGACTAGATATTAAACCAGGAATAAATCTAGCATTAGCCTGCAATCTTCCCCATGTCAAAGTAAATTGCTTTCATCTAAGCTGGGTTTCCGTGTAACAATGTGACAAGGCTACTGATTAAACCAATGGGGGATCAATAACACACCGGGCATGACTGAAAACCAGCGCAGAGAAATCACCGCCCCGACCTGATAGAGTTCAGCTCACAGGATCCTCTGTGGTGTCTTTCACCTGACATTTTCTGCTGGAGTGCAACAAAGATGTGGGCAACTGATTTGCACCTTTTGATTACCAGTTTTTTTAGATCATGACTAACGAGGACTGACAAATACGGAGTGATCGTCACTGGCAGCGGCTAGAGGGGGAGGTTTCACTACCTAATATCATTACGAATTGGAGCAAGAGAAAGGATGAGGGCTTACAACTAAGATCTTTTGATACACACACAAAAAAAAAACTTAAGACTTTGAGGTCTTTTAATAGTGTTTAGATTGTGTGGCACACATGCCGTTTGCATTTCCAGCCTGGAATTTCTTAGCATTCAGGGGTGTGACAGAGCATTGAGGGTTCTTCTGTTTATTGTTCGTCTCGATTCATTGACTTCTGTATGTCAGCATAAAGTTTGGTCTATAAGGAATTTAAAAAAGCTTTTATCATGTCTGAATACTCAATTCTGATTGCATGGAAGTATTGCAATAAGAACCATTTAATGCACAGGTAGTTCCAAGTTAATCCATAAATTGTCATTTAATTACTCACGCTTCATGTTGTTCCAAACTTGTCTTTTGTTCATCTTCAGAACACAAATGAAGATGTTTTTGATGAAATCCATTCCTCCATTGATTGCCTTGGCGAAGAACACTTTGACACTTCAACAAAGTTCACAAAGAGATTGTTAAACTGCTCCATATGAATCGAGTGGTTTAGTCCAAATTTTCTGAAGAGATTCGATTGGTTTTTATGAAGAACTCATTTAATTTAGGCTTTAACTCACATGTAAACATTAAGTTAAAACGTGCTGTATAACCAATGAGGTTCATTCTCGTGCATCTCGTTTGAGTTTCCAGAAGAGGTTTGTTCTTGTGTTTCCTTCGGGTTCAGTTCATCTTCTACTCATGTTCACTGATAACAACGTGAGTAAAAGTCTACATTAAATCTGTTCATCATAAAGAGCTATCGAGTCTCTTCAGAAAATTTGGAATAAACCGCTCGATTCATATGGATCAATTTAAAAAAAATCACTTCATGAACCTTTTGAAGCGTCAAGTGGTACGTTTACAACATTTCTACAGTAAAACCATATCAAAGTATCTTCTGAACAAATCAGATACGATCAAAGCAATTAGATGAAACAGAACACAAGTGCTAGTCTTTCCATTTCATTACCATCCATTCAAAAGGGGAAAAAAATCAAGGAACAATTCTGTACTGTAATGTAAATATGGACTAACAGTATATTGCAGTAAATTATAAGGACAGTGAGTGTCATTCTTGTTTTGTAAAGAAACTTAACAAAAGAAAACATTGTATAATGCCACCTGATGTTAGTAGGCCTGTGTTTACTGATTGACAAAGTTTGTTGGTTGAAAACTTTTGCTAGTGTTACGGTAGATTGAGTTGATTCGAGACAATGATGAAGTGTTTCAGTAGTTTTAGGTCATTTTGAATGTGAAATTAACTGCTGTGAAGCTGAAAGCTGGTAATTGAACTCTGTGAAGAATTTTGAAAAAAAAAAAAAAAAAAAAATGATAGCAAAATATGCCACTAGTGTTGCAGAAACAGTTTACATTTCTCAAATACCCCTTTCACACTTCCCCAAACTAAAACATCACAAACACAGCTCTTTAGGGATGCTTGTGAAGGCACGTCTCAACAGAAAACAATAGCTGGGTCCAATATTTTAGCAATACAATGAGCTGTGTCATGAGGAAGCAACTGAGCATGCGAACACTCGAGTGTATTGCTCATAATAAATACACGGTTATTACATAATACGGTTCGGCACCAGGTGCATTTTTTGACATGATGCACCACAACTTTGAAGCCGTTTACACTGGACACGTTAAAGTAAAGCATTTAAACTGGAACATTTGTTCATCTGTATCAGTATGTTCAGTATCGCATGATCTTTCAGAAATGTTTCCGAAAACTAGGTGCTCAAGAAACATTTCATATTATCATCAATGTCGAAAACATTTTTTGATGAATAGAGCATTCAAAAGAACAGTATTTATTTGAAATAGAAATCTTACTGTCGCTTTTGTTCAATTTAATGCATCCTAGCTCAATAAAAGTTTTAAATCAAAGAAATCCAATTTCATCCAGGGCATTTGTAAAGGGGCAAAATGAATGTCACAATCATTCAACATTTCCTCAACTGTTACCTAAACATTGTGACAGCATCTGGCTTTGACATTAATAACTGAGATCACATCTGTACTCTTAAATGAATAAGACATCCTTCTGGAGCTCCTGAGCTCATATTTGTTTAATACTTCAATCCTAGAGTATAGTTTAACAGTACTTGGTTTACGGTAAGTCGAAGTTAAAATTGCAGGCGGTACAGCTCTTTGGCTGAGGTGCGAGCAATGATTGCTTTGTGTAGGTTTACAGCTAAAAGCGCGTTCATCATCAGTGGGTGAAGCGGTGTGCAGCGTCTGGCAGACGAACACGCCCTGGAGTGAATCTCCACTGACAGCATCCATAGAGCCCAGTGACACTTCAACCGTGTGAGCACTGCTGTGTTGACCCTTGAAAAGAAGACCAGAAAATAACCATTAAATCCGCCTACTGCAAAGTTTGGCAGTTCGCTTGCTCCAGATGCTTAATACACTCAACTGTTGAGATACTGTCAAAAACAACTGCTTCAGTTGTTTCTTCAGTTGCATCTCAGTGAAGTGTATTGCTATGCAGATGTACTTAAAAAAAAAAAATTAAATTTTGAATATAAAACTGATGAAATTTCTCAAACCTCTAACAAAAAACAAGTGCCTAATGCTTCTTTTAAACTAAAAATAAGGAAGTATTTTCAATCCACTTTTTATGTGGATTTCACTGAGAGAAAAGTCCAAGTATATTTGGCTCATTGTACTCCGTATACTTAGATTACTGTATACTTTCAAGAGTACTTGGCTTGTAGTTGTGTTTACTCTTCTGATTGAGTACCTTTTGCTCCAAATATTTTTACATTAAAAGGTACATGTTTTGGCATCCAATACAATAGATTTGCTTGAAATTATCGATTTTATAAAAGAAAACCGATGTTTCTAATGCTGAGTATGTGAGTTTTGTGTAGTCCGGTAGTGTACATTGGGATTTAATTCAAATCTACTTAAAGAACATTGAAAAGGTATATTTCCAGTATAAAAATGACACAAATAGGAATATACTGTAGTTGTTAGAATATATCAGTTGTGTTTGTTACTTTCGTTTTCATGGAGTTTGTTTTCATTAATCACGTGTTCCTTTAAGTTTTCTCGCCACTCAGTTTCCATGGACACTAATCTTCTGTGTTTATCTGGCCTCGTATGAGTTTGAGATTGAGATTATTATTAAACACTGCATTTGAACTTTATCCTGATCTTCATTTGTCTGTCTGCAACCTTGCTAAGAGAGGATTGGTTCTGAAATGGATTATGCAGCAAAGTCTGCTGTTATTGCCCAAAAAGCGCTTGATATTTTAATTTTTTTTTTTTTAATTTTACTGGAGTGAACAATTCTGCCATCATCTAGCCCTGCAATGACAAGACCCTCAAATCGCTGTTCTGGATCGGGATCTAGATCTCCCAGACACCTCAGGACTTGACTGGAGGGAAGCCATCATCAGGTGCCCGATCCAGAGCGCAGCCCACAATCATCCTCGACCGTGAAGACTTCACACGAGCCCCTCGCAGACAGAGAGCGACTACCTGCCGTTACGAGTGACCCAGTGCCGACCAATGCCCCTGGGCTGGAGACCCAGTGTGAGTCTGACCAGGGGCCAGCGAGCCAGCAACAACGGAGCAAATTCTGCTGGAATAGGACAACGAGGACTGGCTGATGGATTTGGACACGGAGGCACTGCCTCCCACCCTATCCCACCTGATATTATCTGAATCATCGCTTGTTGACCTGTTGGGAATTGGAATTACCGTCACTGATCTTGTCAAGCTTACCCGTGTCACCATCACTAGAAAGCTCAGGACCTCCTTCTGCGGGATGGCTGCAGCCCTTCGCCAACCCCGGTAATGCCTTGCTGTGATGTGAAGCCTCAGGTCGTACAACCACACATCGGCCGAATGAGAAGATACTGTGGCTCTGCCTCTGATCCCTTCGCTCCACCTTGGCCCATCGACCTGTCGGCTTCGCATCGGCTCCTCCAACCTTCTGCTCCACCAGTGACCCTCGACCTTGTGGCTGCACAGGGTTCCCTCGTCCCACTGGCTCCATCTTGATCAGTCGTCACAATACTTACGCCATAGACTATCGAGCCGTCCTCTGTACCCATCGGCTCTCCGTCTGTGCCCGGGATCCTTTTGCTCCGCATCCGTTGGTCGTCACCAGGATGCTCCTCCGTCCCTCGACTCCACCATGGGCTGTCATCACTAACATACTCTGGGTCTGCGTAAGCGGGCATGTTCCATCTTCACTGCCGGGGTTTCGTCATCCTCCTGTCACCATCCCTTCACCACCTTCTATCACCATCTCCTCGCTGTGAGGTCACACCTTACAGGAGGGGGCATTCTGTCACAATATACAAGTTGTGTTTGTTGGTTTCATTTCCATGGACTTATAGTTTGTTTTCATTAATCATGTGTGTTCCTTTGTTTGAGTTTCCATGGACACTAATCTTCACAGCTGTTTATCGTTTAGTTCATCACCACGTGTATTTAAGCTCCTCACCTTCACTCAGTGTTTGTCCGGCCTCGTTGGAGTTTACTATTATTAAACCCCACATTTGAACTTTATCCTGATCTTCATCTGTCTGTCTGCAACCTTGCTAACAATAGTAGTATAGAGTGCAAACATAATATATAAATAGTAAAAGTGCGTGATGTGACTAAGTGTGATGTTAAGTTCACTTAAAGAAAACTTACAAGTATACTTAGTTTAAAACTACAATTTGAAATATTCTCTGAAGTGTAGTACTTTCATGAACTAAAGAAAATTGTTGCAAGTATTTAGCAAGTAAACTTTCAGTATATATTTACACAAGTTTACCTGTATTATAATCAACATTGTTCCTGTAGTACAAACGGACAACTTAGTTGTAAGCTAGTTGTTTACTCAAAGTTTACTACTGTTACACTTAAAAGTATACTTTTATACACTAAAAAGTGAGCCAATTTAGTATGGAAATAGTACACTTACAAGTAAACTACTAGTACATTGATATTAATACACTTGCTACTTGAAATAACTTCAAGAATGCTTATTTTGTTGTAAGGGAAGTGCTTAACTGGTCCTTGCATATCAACGCAATCTTATAGCAATACATTTTATGTTTTGGTAAATTGGTTGGCTGATTCATATGAATCTGTATGCTCTTATTCATGCATATTCGTCCGGTCTACTTACGTGCCCATGTAATGGCAGTTACGTTTACCCCTGGACCATCATGTTTATTTTTGTCTTAAAAAAAAAAAGAAAAAAACATTGTATATTTTTGCATGGCATCTATATCGCGATGCATCATTTCTAACATGTTTGCATTGGTAAAAACTGATTTATTTATACATAATTAATAGTAGATACGCTATAATTTTATTATTTAGAAGGTGAACAATAATTTGTGAGGAGTACTTTATATGTAGATAGATCTCTCCTCTATAAACTTCTTCTCAAGCACGTTCTCACCACGGCTGCTCCATGACTGACGCATCACAAAACTACAGAGACCGAGGCATGTCCTGAGAGTCACACAGAATATAGATTAACATGGCACTACAATGTTTGTGAAAGGGCCATGCGTTAAAAGTCAGAGGACACTTACGTAAATTAATGATTTGCTGTCTATTTGAATCAAAGAAATAAAAGCGAACCATCTATCATAGGGCTCTATGATTTCCGCAATGCAGAAACAATGAATCCATTCATAAAAACGTATGTTACGCTGTAATGCAGAATGTCACTGAATGTCAAATTTTGGATGAATAAATCAAAAGTAGGTGGGTACACTTAAGTCAAATCACGATATGGACTAGTGTCTAAATATTAAACCACAAAAAGACTTTTCCTGCACATTTCCTGTATTTACTACACACATTGAAGCATGCGTGATGCTCGCTGTGTCTTCATCTGACTATATCACAGCATGAACACAAACTGCTCTGAGAGTAACTTCATGAGCATTTTACCTTTTAATTTGAGAAAAAAAAAAACTATTGTCATATCATATACACACAGCAACTTCAAGATCACGGCAGCCCTACAAAATAAAAGTTCGGTTTAACTTGTAACAGAAATATAGCACTATTACTACTGTAATACTATGTACTCCTATTGTATTGTATGGTAATATTACTAATACTACTACTAGTAATACCTAATAATAAAATTACTACTAAGATTTTTAAAGGAATAATCACAATTGTTCATCCATTTAATTTTAACAGTAATTTGGACAAAAAAAAACGAATGAGAAAAAATAAAAGAGTTTAGAGGACTACACATTGAACCGCATTGCATCGTATCACATTGTGTTGAATCGAACCGAAATTGCTCTCCTAAAAGGGGTGAATCGTATTGCATTTATCGAGATGCACTTCCTTAATTTGTATCATACAAATTCTTATGAAATCCAAAACTTGTAAACTAGAAAATAGTTTTGTTTTCCTATGAGATCAAGTTGAACATTCAGCAGTAATTCCTGTTTTTCTCCCTGGTTTTTGCTATTTTGGGCTTAAAAGGTTAGTTCACCCAACATATATATATATATATATATGTTTATATTTATATTTATATTTATATATATATATATATATATATATATATATATATATATATATATATATATATATATGTTTATATTTATAAATATATTTATATATATTTATAAATATATTTATATTTATATATAAATATAAATATATTTATAAATATATATAAATATAAATATATTTATAAATATATATAAATATATTTATAAATATAAACATATATATATATATATATAAATATAAATATAAATATAAACATATATATATATATATATATATATAAAAATATAAATATATATATATATATATATATATATATATATATATATATATGTAATTTCTTCTATGGAACATAAATTTTAAAGAACGTTGGCAATCAAATAGTTTACCACTGACTCGACAAAAAAAAAAAACCTTCTCAAAAAAATCTTCTTTAAAGTTCAACAAGAGAAATGACATGATAGCAGCATTAAAATGTTGGGGTGAATTATTTATATAATGCACCACAGCCATGTCCATTTACATTTAAATTATAAACTTTAGAAAATGTAGAGGAAAAAAAAAGAAAAAAAAAAAAAAATCAAAAGCTTACAATTTTCCAAAACTGGTCCAGAATGATTGTCCCTTTTTTGCTATATGGATTAATCAAAAAATAAATAAATAAATAAATAATCGACCCCTCATTTTCACCTTTTTTTTTTTTTGGCAACAAAAATATATTGATTCATATAAAATGTCAGTATCTTCCTCAAATGCCCAGCACTTTCTTAAAAACGGGTCTGGAAGAATCTTTGTGAACATGGAGTGTGCTGGAGAGATAAGAGGGGAGGGAGGGGTGGAGGGTCTCCGCTTTCTTATCAGCCTTCAGAGCCGCCAAACACCACAGGGACCAACAATTGAAATGGAAGTTTATAAGAGATGACGATTAACTGGGTGCCATATTTAACCTTTTCTGCATTAAATTTGATCTCGCTGTAGAGGCAGTACATTTAAATTAAAACAAACAAGAAACAAACAAAAATATTTGCATAACGCATCTTATAGTTTCAGCATTAGTGTGATTTTCACAAATCCTGTCAAGGCCATGTCCAGTCACACGCTCAAAATATTAAAAAATAAATAAACAAATAATAAAAAATAAGGTGAGGATATTGTTAGGTGACATTATTTAAACGGTGTCCCTTTTAAAATCTAACTACCATAATATGAAGAAAAAAAAAACATTAAAACAAAAATGGCTGTATCAACCATAGATATAATTCGTCAACACGTCCGCCATATTGCTGATATATATATATATATATATATATATATATTTTTTTTTTTTTTAAAAAAGGAATAATCAAAGCTCAGCCTTGTCCTGTATTTATTTTGTCTTTTAACCCATTTTAGCTTTTCTTGTGTTTAGAATTGACCACCATTGTGAAAATGAAGCAAATCATCAAATATAAATCACACATGCTGCTTTCTGTATTTTTAAAGCACTAAAACGATACAGATATTTACAGATAGATACTCTAAAACATACAATAACAAGATAACTGAAGGATCCTTTATGGTAATAATGATATGGTACAACTACAGCTGAATGCAAATAGTAAATCAAAGATATATATATATTTATATATTATTTATATAAGTTATGGTATATAATATAGTCAATAATAAAGTGTATAATATTGTCAATAAACAGTATACATCAAATAAAATAGTAATGGATAGTAAAATTATATAATAGTATAAGTACAATAATATCACAATAATATATTGATAATATCATATAATATAATACGAATACCGATAGTTTGGCTCCATCCCTGATCCCGACAGTCCTGTCCGGTCAAAGTCCTCCGGCTTGAAGTGCTCGGAAAAACTTCTTCTTACAGCCACTTCCCACCGTCTCCTCGACTCTTTAGCTGTGTCGGAAACCGCTCCCTATCCACTATATCGGGTGTCGGCCATTTTGTAGTGCTGTCCGAATTCTGAGTGAACGACTGCATTCCCTACATTCGTTCACTACTTTTACCCACAATCCTCTCTGATTTTGAGTGCACATTCGATGCGTTAAAGCGCCGTTACCCAAAATCCAACGCGATAAGACGATCGAACGCGAAAGAAAAATAAATATGGCGGACGGCAATACGGGAAGCGGCAACTTCTACAAATGTAAGTGTCATTTTTTATTAATTAGAACATCTTTGTAAAGATATTTTGAAGCGAAATGATACAGGTTTATATCATAATATATATACTTATTATCATACGATAATTTGGTGGATTTTTCTCATATGTTAGTGAACTGTTGTACAGTGTATACTGTTGTTTATGTTGTATTTATTTACTATTATATTTTTTTTATAAACAAATGTGACACTGTAGTGTTTTTGTTCTGTTATTTTTAAATATAAATGTACTAAATAGCATGACACAGGTGTTTTTATTCTCAATAAACATGACAAATAAACAGTAATATACAATTCATGAAGCTAAACAGGACATATTACAGATGGGTGTAGGAAATGTTAATGACGAAATGCTATTAACGTCAGCGTCCGAATTCGCTCACTCATTTTCGTTCACTCTTTGCTGATATAGTGCGCTCAACTGCCGTGCACTATATAGGGGTTAGTGAACGAGTGAACGGTTTCGGACACAGCTAGTAGTGTGACGCGTCGACGCATTTCACCACGTCGACGTATTTTCGTAGTCGACGTAATCGATGACGTCGACGCGTCGTTGCAGCACTAGTCTATAGTATCAAGTTTCTAAACGCGGGCAGATTTTTTTGTTATTAAATACTTTAGTAAAATAAGGAAAAATGTATAATGATAAGAAAAAAGAAAACTAGAGGAGTAACGTCAGCCTAGCGAGAAATGTAAGGCCTACCCGTAATAATCGCTAATATAGTCTTTGTTTACTTTATTGCAGAAAGTTTGATTATTTTAACTATAATTCTGTTTTACTTTGGTGATAAAAGTGGTCTAGATACATTTTGGCGAGATTCATCCGTACTTGAACATAAACTTCACGTGTTAGCAAGCAAATGCTCATCAGTGCATCGCTAACAACAATAACGTCGTTAGCCTCGGCGAGGCGACTTTATTTACGCGTCACCGCGCAGCGTATGTCCACGCAGCCACATATTATATTCTCCATAATGATAAATGTGACCTTCAAATGATGATTTCCCCCCCCTGAAGTGTCACTTTAGCTCTCTAACATGGCATTTTCTGTGCCACTGATGACATTTACAGCAGCATTTCCAATGTAAGGATTTTGATGTATTTGCACAAAACAATGTTTCTCAAATCCGAGACTAATGTTTCGCTTTAAACTTTGCGATTTTCAGTAAAGGAAGAGGATATCTTCTCAATCTAGAGGTCATTTTGAGTTCTTCAGCATTTTTAAATTGAAATCGAATAGCTGAATGCGCCTTATGACTCACTTTGTTCAGGATGTCCGGAGAACGTCAAAAGTAAACTTTCACCTAGTTGGAGATAAGATGATGAGCAGGGGCTCCAGAACCCGAGCAGGATTGGAATGAAATGAGGCATTCAAGTGTGCTGTGCGATATATCTGTGCGGATCCGGCCTGACTGACAACAGACTCCGCTGCGCTCCGGTCTCAGCACGCACAGCGCCACAGTGACATCTAGAGGCGGGGGACGGAAGTGCGGCGGCGCTGCTGTGCAGGTGGATTGTTGCGAGCTGTGGCAAGGGGTCACAGCAGGATCTGAAAGTGTCACGATTGTGGTGGAGCTGAACTGTAGCGCCACTTTGATTGCTCTTTCTTGCTCTCCACGTTTGCCTAATTTTCAGTGCTCTGAGAAATGCGATGCAATCAAAAGCATGCTGAACCGAAGCTACAGAAAGCTGCAGTTTGTGCTAAAATGTCAGAAATCATTCTTGTTTTTAAATCATTTATTTGAAAAGGATTGCAATAGAAATACCAGTCATTGTTTCATGTTATCACAATATTTCATATCATTTGAATAGTTTATTCATTCAACAGATTGTTTATGTTCAAGTACGGTTGAATCTCAAATGTATCCAGATCATATTTAAATGTGTTAACAAAGCCTATATTTTTAGGGTCATTGCGATTATTACGGGCTAGGCTACTGATTTCTTATTATCCTTCACTTATTTATTTTTTTCCTTATTATGACAGTTAAAAAAATATATATATCAGGCAATTTGGCATTTAGAAACTTGATACGGTCATTATATTTTGGTGACCTTACAGAAAAGTTCAAAAGAGAGATTTTTATCAGTCTTTTAAACTTATATTGTCCTCGTCGGGATTAGTACTATAGGGAAAAAAACTGTAATAATCACAAACCACAAGAATATTGTTCATTAAGGCTGTTATTAATATTTTTTTTTGAATTTATATTCAACCATGTAACATTAAAATTTGAATGTAACACGTTTGGCACAAAACTTGCGTTATTAATATACTACAATATGAATTTATTATACCGAGCACATCAGTATTGATTGATATACTACTGTCATTTACTCCATGTCAGAAAGAGCATTATTGTAGAGAATGGAAAAGTCACAGCATTACAGGGTTGACAAGCAAAGAAAAATTCAGATTTTTATCCGAAAACACGAGAGAGAAAAACGTACTGAAATATACTGTAACAAACGTGCATGTTGTGAAATATGAAAATGATTGAATTTTAATGCAAGATTTTTCAACGATCCTTGTGTAAACTGCAGATCTGCTTGTATGATTTATAATTTATCATGACGGAAAAATATAATATGATATATATATGATGTATATGATATATATGAAATATATATGATAATATCTGATAAAATTATAGCTTCTCAAACATTAAATCGCACAGCCATTTTCCATTCGTTCTCTTGACCGTGGATGCAAACCTTGTTAAAACAGCTGGTTTTTGTGATGTAAAAAATGTCAACACAAATAAATCATATCAGAACTTTTGCATTTCGAATGTAAAAATGACAACCTATGCAATGCTGCTGAGAATCAACGTGACACATTTCAGAGCAAAAACAAATAAGAATAACTCATAAGTGTTCACGCCCCTGAACTAATAACTAATCGACCCTTTGTAAAGACAAGCCATGCGCTCTCATGCCACACATCATGTTCTCACGAAGTGAAAAAGCGTCGACAGACAAGACAGAGCGGGTTACTGTTGATATAAAACAGTTTCATATTTACAATATTTTTTAAAGAAGTTTAAACACTAAATAGCGTCTAGTGTGTGTTTAATCGCTGTCGCTCCTCGTGAAGCGATCATCTCTTCATACTAGTTCATTTATAGCATCAAATAAACATGAATGAACATCAGAAGGAATGTTGTTTCAAGACGTGATTCAAGTTCACCAACGTTAATCTACTAACTCCCCTGACCGCTTTGACGGACAAAATGGCCGATTCAGGGTTATGATTGGTCAGATCGCCTGTCAATCAAACTGTTTGTGAAGGGTCAATTGCATCTTATTGTGGCGACAAGTGACTTTTTTGTCATTGAATCCTTCATTCAAAAAGTAATGAAACGAGTATTTATTAATGAGTCATTGAATCATTCACTCAAAAGATTCATTCAAAAAGTAATGAAACGAGTATTTATTAATGAGTCATTGAATCATTCACTCAAAAGATTCATTCAAAAAGTAATGAAACGAGTATTTATTAATGAGTCATTGAATCATTCACTCAAAAGATTCATTCAAAAAGTAATGAAACGAGTATTTATTAATGAGTCATTGAATCATTCACTCAAAAGATTCATTCAAAAAGTAATGAAACGAGTATTTATTAATGAGTCATTGAATCGTTCATTCAAAAGATTCATTCAAAAAGTAATGAAACGAGTATTTATTAATGAGTCATTGAATCATTTACTCAAAAGATTCATTCAAAAAGTAATGAAACAAGTATTTATTAATGAGTCATTGAATCATTCACTCAAAAGATTCATTCAAAAAGTAATGAAACAAGTATGGCCGATTCGGGGTTACGATTGGTCAGATCGCCTGTCAATCAAACTGTTTGTTTGATTTTTGTCTGTCTGAACTGGAGTCTATCATCTTGATTCAATATTTTCTCACTCTTCTTTACAAAAACGTTCCCGATGTGTCAAGTTGTGAGGACGTCTCCTAAAGAATTCAGGTCTGGACTCACTGCAAAACATTCATTTCCCTTTGCAGACGTCACTCTTTTGTTGATTTAGATGTTTAAGTTCATGCTGAAAGTGAAAGATTTATTACACCACAACAATCAGCGTGTCTTAAAACTGCAAAACGACCGTGGTTTCTTTTAATACTGGGAATATTTGCTTCTCCTTTGATTTACGTGGAATATGAGTTGGAGTTGAGGAGGTGTGAGAATGGTATTTGTTCCAGATTTATTTGTAATTATAGTTTAGGGGTTCTGAAATGCTAAAAGTTCATTCATGCTGTGTCAGTGGCATTTGAGAGTGAGATTTCTTTCCTTTGCCATGAAATGAGTTTAGTCCCGCATGAGCAACGCTGACAAAGAAATACCAGCTAATTATTTAACTGGAGGAATGTACCTTCAGGGAACGTTGGCCGGAATCTTGTCTTCTTCTGAGTAGAAAAATGACTGCCGAGCTGATAATGTTAATTGCTCAATTTTAAATGAATGGTTGCTGTTGGGATGAAATTGACACAATTTGCCTCTCACCGTTGTTAAACTTCACCTCCCTTGGCAGTTTGTAATGTTATACATTGGTTCATAGTTATTTGTCAGAAGGCGGAGGCAACATGCCTCCAATATTCATTTATAAAGCTTGTACCCTCTACTAAATGTCAGCACAAATAAAATGTCTATTTGCTAAACTTTATTACTGTGCTGTCCATTGAGTTTATAATATACCATCACTTGAGGGCGTCTCAGGTGGAGTAATATGGGTGTTTCGAAGGTGTTATTTGTTTTCCTTGAGACGCGTCTCCATCAGAGATTATCAACTTAGAGTCATGATGAGATATTTGTGTTTCAGCGTTTTCACAGAAAGAAAATGTGTATGCGTTCACAGGGAATTAATATTTCAAGATGAGCTTAAATCATGTTTAAATGTAAGTATCAATACAACAATCTTATTAGAAATCTTTATTTTTTCTTTTCTTAATCATCATTATATTGTATTGTATGTTTTGCCCACAATAAAACAGAGCAATTAAATGTCTCACAAAGACATATTTTTGGGAGATATTTAGTGACAATTGATATTATTTATATGCATTTTTTTTAAGTAGTCTGCTACACAGTTATAAAGATATCATTGGTTTGCATTACAAGCCATCAGCGGGGTCAGGGAGTAACGAAATACAAGTAACTTAGTTACGCATTTAAAATACCAAATTTGAGTAACTGTATTTCATTACAGTTACATTTTAAATGGGTGGTAATCAGATTACAGTTACATCTGAAAAGTGTTTTAGATTACCAAAGTGATTACTTTGAATTTTAATGTCATTTAAACAGCAATTGGTGATTCTCTGACTCTGACCGTCTGAAAAAGAGGAGTTAAGTTTCATCAACATTTTAATACTTTTAAGAGGATCATAAAAATGTTGTTATTTTTATTTAGTTCTGTCCTGAACAAGACAAAATGACTGAATTTATTAAAAAAAATTGCCCAACTGTCAACTGAACTGTCCTGTCATGACCTGATGATCCACGACTGTTTTCATGTTTTGTGAGTCATTTTATAATTCACTCGTCACTGCAACTTTTTCTCACCATTTGTTTTTTTCCCCTCACAATTGTGAGTTTCTATTTCACAATTCTGACTTCTTTTCTCAGAATTGCAAGATTTAAACTCAACAATTACAAGTTATAAAGTCAGAATTGGGAGATATAAACTTGCAATACTAACTTTTTTTCTTGCAATTGTGAATTTAGTGTGAGTTTATATCTCATAATTCTGAAATTTCTCAATATTGTGAGTTTATATCTTATAATTCTGACTTTTCTCAATATTGTGAGTTTATATCTCATAATTCTGACTTTTCTCAATATTGTGAGTTTATATCTCATAATTCTGACTTTTCTCAATATTGCGAGTTTAAATCTCATAATTCTGACTTTATAACTCGCAATTGCAACTTTATATCACACAATTCTGAGGGAAAAAGTCATAATTGTGAGATAAAAACTTGCAATGACCTTTTTTGTGTTTGTTCCACACTTATTAGTATTCCAAAGTATTCTAAAGCATTTAGATTAAGTTACTAAACTTGAGTAATGTAACGAAATACGTTACAAATAACTTTTTAAAGCATGTATTTTTTAATCTGTAGTGAAATACATTTTAAAAGTAACCTCCCCAGCCCTGGTTATCAGAATTTAATCTTACTTTTTAGCCAAATAAATATATGTTTTGTATGTTTTTACTCAGTTTGGGCCTGAGGTGTTTTTTTTCCCCTCCTCGAGTATCAGCTCCATATTCTCTTACATCAATGACGATCAATGACGATCAATGATATTCAGTTGGCCCGTAAAAGTCTGATGTATGAAATACGATACAAAAAATAAACACAAATGTTGTTTTACTAACGTCACTAAACCTCCGTCTAAAGTGGAATCTAGACTTGCGTTTAGTGATAATGAGTCAAGATATGAAGCAATAGATGTTCTCTTTGCGTCATTACCAATAACACGCACTTCTGTCTATCTTTATTTAGCTGTAGAACGCTCTGTGTATGTTCACGTCCCCAGTGTGTCACACCATGAGCAAAGCCTTTATAACACTGTGCCCATCAAGTCAGAAAGTTCGACTTTTAGCAACACATCTCAAACTCTAATGTATTGTTCAAGATTGGTCTGAAGACCACAGAAGAAAACATCCTCTATCTGTGTGTGTGTGTGTGTGTGTGCGTGTGTGTGTGTGTGTGTGTGGTCCTGGTAAACTCTACGTCATGGGGACAAAATGTTCCAACAAAGATGACAATATATGAAATTCTTGTCCTTGTGGGGACACTTTTTGTCCCCATGAGAAAAAGATCATATAGATCATAGTGATGTTTTCTGAAAGTGTAAAAATGCAGAATGTTTTCTGTGATAGGTAGGTTTAGGGCTTGGGTGAGTGTGAGGGATTACAATATACAGTTTGTACGGTATAAAAAACATGGAGAGACCCTATAAAATGTGTATGTGTGCACCTCTGTTCATTAAATCTGCTCATCATATAAAGTGATTATATGGCTTCACAAGACTTTGATTAAACAGTTTGATTGATATCAAATCATATCTTTATAACATTTTTGGATCTTTTAAATTTTGGTTACTTGGACTTTCAATAGAGGGACATTAAAAATGTCTCAGTTTATGTTTTGAGGATTAGATTACTTCAAATCCACATGGAGATGAGTAAATGATGACAGAATTTTAATTTTTGGGTGAACTATCCCTTTAAGAAAAGTGATATCTGAGTGCAGATGTGTCTCCCTCATTATTATTACTAACGGGGCATCTTAAGAAAAATTCAACCTGATCTCATGTGTAACCCCTCTAACCAGGTCCTACTCGACTCGCTCTGAGCGGGCCTCGAACTCCGGTTTTCCAGAATGAGAGTCGGGCACTCTAACAAGGAAACAACAAGGATGCAACCTCTAGTGTCTGGCCTCCATTATACTCACCCCCTTAAACCTCACTCCCATCCGGGTCACGGCACCAATGTAACCCCTCTACTCGGGTCCTACTCTGCTCGCTCTGAGCGGGCCTCGAACCCGGGTCCACAGCAACTACTAGCTGGCCTCCGTTACACTCACCCCCCTAAACCTCACTCCCATCCGGGTCACGGCACCAATGTAACCCCTCAACTCGGGTCCTACTCTGTTCTCTCTGAGCGGGCCTCGAACCCGGGTCCACAGCAACTACTAGCTGGCCTCCGTTACACTCACCCCCCTAAACCTCACTCCCATCCGGGTCACGGCACCAATGTAACCCCTCTACTCGGGTCCTACTCTGTTCTCTCTGAGCGGGCCTCGAACCCGGGTCCACAGCAACTACAAGCTGGCCTCCGTTACACTCACCCCCCTAAACCTCACTCCCATCCGGGTCACGGCACCAATGTAACCCCTCAACTCGGGTCCTACTCTGTTCTCTCTGAGTGGGCCTCGAACCCGGGTCCACAGCAACTACTAGCTGGCCTCCGTTACACTCACCCCCCTAAACCTCACTCCCATCCGGGTCACGGCACCAATGTAACCCCTCTACCCGGGTCCTACTCTGTTCTCTCTGAGCGGGCCTTGAACCCGGGTCCACAGCAACTACTAGCTGGCCTCCATTATACTCACCCCCTTAAACCTCACTCCCATCCGGGTCACGGCACCAATGTAACCCCTCTACTCGGGTCCTACTCTGCTCGCTCTGAGCGGGCCTCGAACCCGGGTCCACAGCAACTACTAGCTGGCCTCCGTTACACTCACCCCCCTAAACCTCACTCCCATCCGGGTCACGGCACCAATGTAACCCCTCAACTCGGGTCCTACTCTGTTCTCTCTGAGCGGGCCTCGAACCCGGGTCCACAGCAACTACTAGCTGGCCTCCGTTACACTCACCCCCCTAAACCTCACTCCCATCCGGGTCACGGCACCAATGTAACCCCTCTACTCGGGTCCTACTCTGTTCTCTCTGAGCGGGCCTCGAACCCGGGTCCACAGCAACTACAAGCTGGCCTCCGTTACACTCACCCCCCTAAACCTCACTCCCATCCGGGTCACGGCACCAATGTAACCCCTCAACTCGGGTCCTACTCTGTTCTCTCTGAGTGGGCCTCGAACCCGGGTCCACAGCAACTACTAGCTGGCCTCCGTTACACTCACCCCCCTAAACCTCACTCCCATCCGGGTCACGGCACCAATGTAACCCCTCTACCCGGGTCCTACTCTGTTCTCTCTGAGCGGGCCTTGAACCCGGGTCCACAGCAACTACTAGCTGGCCTCCGTTACACTCACCCCCCTAAACCTCACTCCATCCGGGTCACGGCACCAATGTATCCCCTCTACCCGGGTCCTACTCGACCCACTCCAAGCGGGCCTCGAACCCCTGTCTTCCAGTATGGGAGTCGGACGCTCGAACAAGGAGGCTGGATATGGATTGATTATGGATTTTCTGCACCCTCAGATTCCAGATTTTCAAATAGTTGTATCTCGGGCCAAATATTGTCATATCCTAACAAACCATAAATGGAAAGCTTATTTATTCAGCTTTATATGTATAATTATGTAAAAAAATTGACCCCTATGACTGGTTTTGTGGTCCATGACGGTTTCATTTCAAGTATGGCGATTGTCTCTAAGGTGGATTTAATAAGCTTAATAAATGATATTTACCATCTGAATCTATGTCATGTCAACAAATGGAAAAGTCAGCCAGCTGTTTATTATCATATTAATTATTGTGCCTTTCACCCCAAATACGCTACTTTTACACATTCTTCCGTTAAGTAAAAAAACTATTGCTTCAATTACCTTGAACAAAACTGATTTTCATCAAGAAGACCTTAATCTCTAAATCAGTATCTAAATTCAGTAATTTTAATTTTCTACAACGTTTCAAAAAACATTAAATATTTGACCAATTTATTGCAGAATCACGTCAAATATCAGACAAATTTGCTCGTGCATCTTGAAAAGTGGATATTTTGGAAAGTGCCCCGGCAGGTTTTTCTGCCATCTAGTGGTTTAGAGGAAAATACAATCAAAAGCACATTTTTCCTGTGGCCCTAAATGTGTAGATGTACAGACAAACGACAATCATTTGCCTTGGCAATGATTCTCATTTTTCCAAAAGACATTCCCTCGTTTGGTGATTTGGTGGTAGGAAGTGCTGTATAGCACCTCAGTCCAAACATCTACCATAGATGGGTTGAGATCTGGAGATTGTGAAGGCGTTGTGACCCGTCAATGTCATCCTGAAAGAAACCAATCCCATCAGGATTGAAATGTTTCATCTTGGGATTAATAATGTTGGTATCACAAGTTTGTAGCTCTTCAGGGATGTCTATCACACCAGACAAGTGGGCTTGACTTTTTCTCCACATCGGTGCTGCTGTCTAATCAAATCTCTAGCCTTGTCGGACAGCAGCACAGAGAGAATGTTAACCTGCCATCACACAGGATTAGGCCTGTTATTTGTCACGTGGCACAGACAGCACTCCGATCGATACCTTTGATGACTAAACAAAAGTTGACAGGTAAGATCTTGGCTTGTTCTGGTAGGGGTGGCGTAGATTGCAGTAGGCCAGTTCAATAACATGTCAAAGGCTTTTCTGTGTGTCAGCATGCCGAGTGAGCTGTAGATGAATAATAAATGGGATGACGGGATGACTGGAGGTTATTTCTCACCTCTAGGTTTAGCTGTAGTCTCATTGGGAGCTACAGGCTGCAATTCTGGGATCATTCCCGCAGGCTGAGCAACAGGGCTTGATGGGAATGCCCTTATAAAGCCGTCAGAGCTTTACAATCATCCCCTTCCACAGACTCAATGCATGTCACTGGAGAATTGTTCTGCTGATAAATGATGCATCTTAATGTCATTATACCATCTCCGACTTTTGGGCGTATGAGTAGATATTCTGTCAAAAAATTGCATCAGCTCACAGATGCACTGCTATAGCATTCTCTCTTCATTGTGCCACAAATACCTCATAAATATAGCATCAAACGCAGAACTAGACTGCATTGTACAGCATTTGGACAGAGTGAGGTAACGTCATTCTGCTGCTCATAAAAGGTTTTTCGGATCAATTGGACGTCGTCCAGATGTACAGCAGGTTGTTGGGAAGCAGAAAGGTCAAATCTCATATCGGGCGGTAGACATCTCAAGTAGTGTATTTTGTGTTTCTTTCAGATGGTCCCTGAGGTCTTTCTTGCAGTTATGTTTCATATTTGAAAGGCTCACTCAAAGCATGCAGGCCAATATATATTCTGTCTATAATACTAATTCTTCTCCACTATGGTTACTGACCCATTTAAAACATTTGATCTTGTATCTTTAACCCTTTGACGCGTGCGATCACACCGTGGTTCAGTGCATCACGTGATCAATTCAAAAGTGCCTGTGTCAATATATCACAAATATGCAGTGTTTTCAACCGCATAATGTTTATTTTAGGTTTCAGACATTTAAATGCACATAAGTACTAACAAATCAATACATTTAGAGTTTGTAAAACACACACTGATGTCTATGGAAGCGGCAATAACAATCATTTCCATAATAATTAGACAGCACGTTTGATTCATATCAGATACACATGAGCTGTGTCCGAAACCACCCACTCGTTCACTCGTTCACTAACCCCTCTATAGTGCACGGCAGTTGAGCGCACTATATCAGCAAAGAGTGAACGAAAATGAGTGAGCGAATTCGGACGCTGACGTTAATAGCATTTCGTCATTAACATTTCCTATACCCATCTGTGATATGTCCTGTTTAGCTTCATGAATTGTATATTACTGTTTATTTGTCATGTTTATTGAGACAACATCCTCATCCGTCCCTAAAGCAAATAAAATTCGTCAATACGTCATATTCTAAGACGTAGGTTAAATACACTGTACAACAGTTCACTAACATATGAGAAAAATCGACCAAATTATCATATGATAATAAGTATATATATTATGATATAAACCTGTATCATTTCGCTTCAAAATATCTTTACAAAGATGTTCTAATTAATAAAAAATGACACTTACATTTGTAGAAGTTGCCGCTTCCCGTATTGCCGTCCGCCATATTTATTTTTCTTTCACGCTCGATCGTCTTATCGCGTTGGATTTTGGGTAACGGCGCTTTAACGAGCGTACATCGAACGTACGCTCAAAATCAGAGAGGATTGTGGGTAAAAGTAGTGAACGAATGTAGGGAATGCAGTCGTTCACTCAGAATTCGGACAGCCCTACAAGATGGCCGACACCCGATATAGTGCACTATATAGTGGATAGGGAGCGGTTTCGGACACAGCAATTGTGTAAGTAACTTTGAAGTTTACTCTCTTCTTCTCTCAGTTCACCAGCTCACTTACTTTCCTGTATTTCGGGAGAAGGATGAATTCACGTGCTGTAAATCAAACAGACGTCATTCTCTGTGCTGGAGCAAACTAACATGGCGGCGCCCGTTGCGCGTATATATCTCAACGAACGCGATCATTATAAAGGTGCTTAAACAGCAAAACACATCCACTTGCACATATTTGACAATCGGAATGTCAGATATTTCATGCTATAGTCACCAAATTTATTACTATTTTGAGTAAAAAAGGAAAAATGAAATTAAAGCAGATCATAGCTGTGTCCGAAACCGCCCACTCGTTCACTCATTCACTAACCCCTATATAGTGCACGGCAGTTGAGCGCACTATATCAGCAAAGAGTGAACGAAAATGAGTGAGCGAATTCGGACGCTGACGTTAATAGCATGCGTTAATTAACATTTCCTACACCCATCTGTAATATGTCCTGTTTAGCTTCATGAATTGTATATTACTGTTTATTTGTCATGTTTATTGAGAATAAAGAGAGAATAAAAACACCTGTGTCATGCTATTTAGTACATTTATATTTAAAAAATAACAGAACAAAAACACTACACTGTCACATTTGTTTATAAAAAGATATAATAGTAAATAAATACAATATAAACACTTTAAAATTTTAATCAAATTATCATATGATAATAAGTATATATATTATGATATAAACCTGTATCATTTCGCTTCAAAATATCTTCACAAAGATGTTCTAATTAATAAAAAATGACACTTACATTTGTAGAAGTTGCCGCTTCCCATATTTTCCCATATTGCCGTCCGCCATATTTATTTTTCTTTCGCGCTCGATCGTCTTATCGCGTTGGATTTTGGGTAACGGCGCTTTAACGCATCGAATGTACACTCAAAATCAGAGAGGATTGTGGGTAAAAGTAGTGAACGAATGTAGGGAATGAAGTCGTTCACTCAGAATTCAGACAGCACTACAGAATGGCCGACACCCGATATAGTGCACTATATAGTGGATAGGGAGCAGTTTCAGACACAGCTCATCAGTCATACAGCGCTTTTGAGGTTGCCGTGTGTCACGTGACAAGCAATGACGTCACCATGGAAACAGTAAAGTGACACGTTCTAAATAACGGTCGCCTTGAAAAACTCACCGCCAGAATATTTTAAACTGACGTGCGAAAGGGTTTTAACAAGCCCAAAACGTGAAATCTGGTGATTTTTTTCCATTCTCTAGAAATAGTTAAAGCTGGAACGCTAGATATTCTGTTAGCTAAGCGCTCAGCCAGAGGAGTGTTGGCAGCTGAAGCGTTCTTGGGAATCGTATGATGACAACGCACAGGTGGGCCCATCAATTTTAAGTCTGTTTACATGCCCACCAGATGCTAAAGTCTATGACCAAAAGCAATGTGCTGAGGGCATACAGATGTTCTTACCTGACTTCTCAAATCCAAACCCTCTGTGGTCACAGCTGGTGCCCATGATCGCATGCATATTACTAATGATTTCATTTCATAAACATAAACTGTCTTTATAAAGTCTTCTAGAGATTTGTTTTGGGGTGTTGAAAACCCTGTCGATCGGCCTTCAAAAAATTGCTTGTAAATTACTTGTTATGTTGTATTATCACCAAATATTGGATTAAATCGTTTTGTCAACCTGTTTTCTTTTAATTGACCCAGTTTGATTGACAGGCGATCTGACCAATCGTAACCCTGAATCCGCCATTTTGTCTGTCAAAGCAGTCAGGGGAGTTAGTAGATTAACGTTGGTGAACTTGAAACTATCGAACGCTATTTATTGTTTAAACTTCTTAAAAAATATTACAATATTTTAAATATGAAACTGTGTTGTCAGTGTCCTCTTTGCTCCAGGATGTATTTTTCACTTCGTGAGAACATGATGTGTGGCGTGATGGTTTGTCGGACATAGCAACAGTAACTAAAGGGGGCGGGTCTTTGCGAAGGGTCAATTGGGACAGGTTTTGTATTTCTTTTTGTTACTGATTGATCATTGGTCTCATTGATCTTAGCTGATGCACCTCAGTTTTTGAGTAAAATTATATATATATATACCAAATATTGGATTCAATCTTTTTGTCAACTTGTTTTATTTAAATTATTCCAGATAAAAGCATTTCAAAACAAACGTCCCTGTTAATCATTAAAGCACATTAGTGTGATCAATTGTACAGAATATTTTTAAGTTACAATATTGGCAAAATTACCCTCAAATTATGCTTTTTTGAGTCAAAAATGTAGTTGCATAAGATAAAAAAAGAAGAATCATCCAATATTTGGTGATAATACATAGAGTAATGAGAGATTTATAAGCAAATTTCTTTATTATTTTTTTTTGTGGATGCTCTTTTATTTATTTATTTATTTATATATTGAGCCAAAAAGGTGGAAAAATCACAAAAAAAACATTACAAATATTCTCAAAAATTTGGGGGAAGTGTACTGTGGGTGAGTAAAGCCAGTAAGTTTTAGATCAATGCGATAACGTTAACTAGCATTTTTGGGAAAAGAAAGTCCTTATTATTTTCTGGTAACACTTTGATTTGTAAACATTAGTTAACTACCTTCGTTAACATGAATCAATACATTTATTAATCATAGTTATTAATTTAAAAAAACTTTCATTTCAAAATTTCAAAACATTGAACTAACACAAACAAACAATGAAGAAATGTATCTTTATTAACTAATAATGACAAAGGTTAATAAATGCTGTAAAAATAAATTGCATGTTAACTAATGCATTAACTAATCAGACCTTATTGTAAAGTGTTACCATTTGCTTTTTCTAGTAGACAATCTCTCATTCTTAGATGTTCAGCTTTATATAATCTAGATCAGTCATTCCCAAACTGTGGTCCTCGGACCACTAGTGGTCTGTGAGGGTACTGCAGGTGGTCCGTGGAAAGACAAAATAAAATAATATTTTATCTTCATTTTACCAGGAAATTCCCATAAAAAAAAAAATTAAAAGAATATGTAGGCCTATATTGATATAACATTTGCATTCAATTGTCAAGTTATTGTGCGATTACTAAAATAGGTGCGGATTAATTCAGGTAAGTCTGTGTGTAGACATTTTATTATGTGTGTTATGAGGTGGTCCGCAAAATTTTTTGATTACAAATAGTGGTCCACACACACAAAAAGTTTGAAAAACCCTGATCTAGATGTTCTGGTACTGATACTGTTGGAGGAATTCACTGTGAGATGTGTCAACCTTCACTAACCGCCTGCAGTCCAGTTTTGTGGGCACCGTGCAAAGTCACTAACATTCCTTTCTGTGCAAACATGCTTCATTTCTATGTAAATTAGCTTCATTATAGATTGAGGATCATAATAAAAAAGAAGTTGCAATCTCCGTCATGCTATTACCACCTAATTAAACAGGCAGTGAATTAATATAGTCTAGGGTAAATATAAAAGAGATGCTTGAGTGCACTTTTTAGAGCTGATGGCAGTAGAAATTGTAGCCAGGTAAAGATTGGCAACACCAACGCCAGGCGTGTTTCTGTGTATTGCGACCATTTATATGTACGTTTCATTAACATAGCGTTAAATTTTTGGGCTTGTTTGCACCATTGCACCCAGGGCTGGGTAGGTTACTTTTAAAATGTATTTCACTACAGATTACAAAATACATGCTTTAAAAAGTCATTTGTTAATTTGTTTCATCACAGAAACGCCTTTAAATACCAAACCAACAGAACATTAAACAATAACACATTTTAACCTGCACTCAAAAAAATATTTCCGTCTAAACATAAGTTTTATGTAATTTAACTACATAGCAATTTTCCATCCATTTAGATTACATAGTTTTAACATAAACAAACTAATAAACTTAATGTGATTCATATTTGTCAGTCATATGTAAATGAAATAGGTAAGATTTATGTAATGAATAGTGAGAGATTAAATGTCTTTTATCTTCAGTTGATTTCATCAGTTGTAGTTCTTGTGTTTCTCTGTCCTTCAGTGATTCTGCTTGTTAACAGCAGGTGTTCATCATTAATGCTCAATCATCACTTAATGATCTCATTAACTCTGACACTGCTTCAACGGTACTTTAACTCAGTAGTGCGTACACACATGACCACTAAACAGTGTTCATTAACCTGTGAACTATTACATAAATCTTACCTATTTCCTTTACGTATGACTGACAAATATGAATCACATTAAGTTTGTTTATGTCAAAACTATGTAATCCAAATGGATGGAAAATTGCTATGTAATTAAATTACATAAAACTTATGTTATGTTTTTTTTTGAGTGTGTACTAATCTTGAGCAAAAATAATACACGGAGTGACGCAAATCCTGCTGGGAACTCTATGGACTCTTCTGATAACGTCGGGTAGAGCAACAATGTGACGTGAATGATGTCGCTCAGTAAGCTTAAAAATAATAATTTAGGGATAAGGGTTTACTGTTGAGCCACACAAAGATAAAACTAAACTCGTCGTTCAGAAAATGTAATTGTTTTAAGTTGCATCAATGATTGACTTTAATTGCAGCGTACTCAATATTTATTAGTTAGGAGTGCCGTTCGGGTTTACATGTAAGCTGGTCAAATGAAAGGCTTGAAACTGTGTGAAAACTCTGTCATCACTTTTTAAAAAATATTCCTTTAAATGTGTGAATCATTACTCATTAAAAATATAAAAATACAATAAAACCTTGAAGCTACTGCTCATACCTTCAACAGGGAATTTACTTTCAGTACAATTTCTTAATCCAATATTTAGTAATGGTGTTACTGGATTTTCCCTCAAAGCATAAATGTTTCATGTTTTATGTGTGAACACCCCAGTCAGGGTAGCTGTTGTGAGTGGTTTAATTTAATTAGAGAGGACCTCACCATGCCAAAACAGTGGTCACACGGAGTGGCACAGCATGCCAGACGGGCACATCCTGTCTGAGGTGTGAGGAATATTAAACACGACAGATGGCTCATGAATCATGTAGGTGCACAAGCAGAAACAATGGAGACTATTTTCCGGTGAAAGAAACGGAGAGAGAGAGAGAACAAGTGCAGCATTTTCTATGACGTACTACATTAAAGCCAAATGTTATTCACTTTAAACACCAGCTCGAATTAGTCATCCGATTAAATTTCGTATTTTTGTTTGCGAAAAAGACAGATCTGATTGTGATTTGACAGATTACAGTATAAAATAAAAATAAATAAAGATATAAAATAAGATATAAAGTCACAAATAAATGAGCGCACCATTTCCAATGACTCTGCACCAATATGGTGTTCTGAGGCAGACAGATTTCTCTTTTCACTTCGGTACAGTTTCAAGTGCTGTTTGTGTATTTTAATGTAATCTGCATCGGTTTCCACAGCAGGGCTCTCCGTCGGAGGCTCCTGACAGTCGGAGGCTCCTGCTGTCTTTACGGCAGTGGTCATGAGGTGCTATTAACTTCAGGTGTGCTTTATCACACTCCTGTGGTCGACCTCTGGGACGAGGGCTGGTGCGAGACCTTCTGTTGCACTGTCCACAGTTATCTCCATGTTTTAATATACCAAATATATTTGCTGGTTTGATGCCATTATAATAATTGACACTTTACAAATGTTAGGAATATATAAACTAAATGTCATTCTAAACGAAATACAAGTAACTTAGTTACGTATTTCAAATACAAAATTTGAGTAAGTGTATTTCATTACAGTTACATTTTAAATGGGTGGTAATCAGATTACAGTTACATCTGAAAAGTGTTTTAGATTACCAAAGTGATTACTTTGAATTTTAATGTCATTTAAACAGCAATTGGTGATTCTCTGACTCTGACCGTCTGAAAAAGAGTTAAGTTTCATCAACATTTTAATACTTTTAAGAGGATCATAAAAATGTTGTTATTTTTATTTAGTTCTGTCCTGAACAAGACAAAATGACTGAATTTATAAAAAAATACTTAACTGTCCTGTCATGACCTGATGATCCACGACTGTTTTCATGTTTTGTGAGTCATTTTATAATTCACTCGTCACTGCAACTTTTTCTCACAATTTGTTTTTTCTCTCACAATTGTGAGTTTGCATTTCACAATTCTGACTTCTTTTTCTCAGAATTGCGAGATTTAAACTCAACAATAGCAAGTTATAAAGTCAGAATTGGGAGAAATAAACTTGTAATACTGACTTTTTTCTTGAAATTGTGAATTTAGTATGTGAGTTTATATCTCATAATTCTGACTTTTCTCAATATTGTGAGTTTATATCTCATAATTTTGACTTTTCTCAATATTGTGAGTTTATATCTCATAATTCTGACTTTTCTCAATATTGTGAGTTTATATCTCATAATTCTGACTTTTCTCAATATTGTGAGTTTATATCTCATAATTCTGACTTTTCTCAATATTGTGAGTTTATATCTCATAATTCTGACTTTTCTCAATATTGCGAGTTTATATCTCATAATTCTGACTTTTCTCAATATTGCGAGTTTATATCTCATAATTCTGACTTTTCTCAATATTTTCAGTTTATATCTCATAATTCTGACTTTTCTCAATATTGCGAGTTTATATCTCATAATTCTGACTTTATAACTCACAATTGCAACTTTATATCACTCAATTCTGAGGGAAAAAGTCAGAATTGTGAGATAAAAACTTGCAATGACCTTTTTTGTGTTTGTTTCACACTTATTAGTATTCCAAAGTATTCTAAAGTATTTAGATTAAGTTACTAAACTTGAGTAATGTAACAAAATACGTTACAAATGACTTTTTAAAGCATGTATTTTGTAATCTGTAGTGAAATACATTTTGAAAGTAACCTCCCCAGCCCTGTCCTCCAGATATTGAAATCAATAACCAAGGACGTTCCAAACCACTCTAATAGCAGATTACTCTGGAAGCTTTCCGCAACAGAATAAAACAATTAAAAAGGCAATTGCGACTTATTTCACAATTCTGACTTCATTGCTCGCTATCCAACTTTATATTGCGCCAATTCTGAGTCTACACTTGCAATTGCATGAAAAAGTCACAATTGTGAGATATATGCTTCGAAAAAAAGTCAGAGTTATTATGAGATATAAACACAAGGTTCTGAGAAAAAAAGTCGCAATTATCTTTTATTTCATGGTGGAAACAAGCTTCCCTAGAACACCGGCCGTAAGTAACTGATTATAAATCATCTAGATTACATAATCAGATTTAAATGCTTGTATACTGATTTCTTAATATACATTGATTCTTCTTAATTCTTCTTATTAATCTTTTAAATTTCCCTTTCTAAAAAAAAAAGCATTGCGATTGTGTGCGTTTTCAGAAATTCTTTCAATTTTTTGTAATTGCAAACTATAATTATTGTACACATAAATTTGAAAAGCAACACAGCATAAACAAATAAAAGATTTAATCTTTTTTAGTAAGTGTTTTATTAGGGGGCCAAGCAGTGAAGGCACCTATTGTAATTGTCTTTTTCTGTTTCTTCTTGTTCCGCTCTGGAAGTCTATGGCTGCCCATAGAACCGCTTGTGGGAAAGTTATGAAATTTGGCACACTGATCGAGGACAGTCTGAACATTAACCACAGAAGATTTGGAGTCTCTATCTCAAATTCATTAGCACCACCACAATTTTTGAACTGTATGAGCTAGAAACTACTTTTAATTCCTCCTTGCCTCAAGAATATTCTATTACACCCTATGGTGTCAATTTTCGTTGTGAAAAATTTTCCGCCTTTTTGAACTTTCCAAAAAAACTCCTCTTTGGCTGTTCCCCCAATTTTCACAAAAATTGAACCAAATAATCTTCAGACCATGCCGACAAAAAGTTATGGGATTCAGGTTGATTAGTCAAACCTCTCTCAAATAATGAGCAAACGAATTTAGACGTGAGGGTATATCGGCACAACGCTTTAGCGTATTCTGACCACACTTGGAGTGTGTTATGTTTTGGTGCAGTGTCCAGAAGTTGGTGTTAATAAAGCCGAAAATCTGTCGTTTATTGTTTTCTTATTCATAAGTGTTTAGACGAACCCCTCACGAACACTGCATTTTAATTACCAATCGTGTACAGCTCGATGAAAACACCCCTAATTCGCATTTGTCTTTTGTTGCGAAATTTGAAAAGATTCGCTTCACGTTTGGATGGAAACCCAGGACTCACCAGGGTCACATGATTACTAAATCACCAGCACCTGTCCCTCATCAGCACCGCACTCTCAGCCCAGCATAAATTCACACACCAGTCACTTCCTGTCTGGCCTACAGCTACACAGTAACAGTTTCTCCGTCACCCTGGTAAAAAAACAAGAAAAGCATGGAAATCATCCAGTATATCCGAACTGTATTTACTCACTGCATTGATCCATTCTTTGTGAATAAATACTGACATCTGGATAAAAATTCCTGTGTGACACAAGTGAATATACTTTATATACATCATTTTGTTTCTCTTCATTTTTTATTATTAATAATGTATTAGTGTGGTTTGTTTTAGTTATTTAGGTAATGTTTACTGCATTATTTGTCTTACCCTGATGGAGTTTTGTGTTTGTGTGAATCACGAACCATCTATATTTAAGTATTCCACATGTTTTATGAACAGGACACTTATGATGAACTCCGATAGGTAAAATATATACAGGCACCATCCTGTAATGGCTGAAACAATTTATGGCAACCACAGCTGCCATTTTTACTGTAATTTTAACAGGATATTTTGATCAAATGGAAAGGAAACCACCTTTTCTTTTTGCTTTTTAAAGACCCTTTAGGAAAATTATCTGTGAATGCCTTTCTCCTCTTTCTGATATCCTAATTTTGTCTACAATCTGCATATCTATGCCAGCAACCTCATGAAAGTGTTACATGAAGTGTGGGGTTCTGAGATCATGTCCATAAAAGCAGTCCTCATTTTAGCCCATTTGCACAAATTAGTCATAAATGCAGAAAAAAATTCACCAGTGTATTCTAAAACACTGTCCTGCATTCGAAAAACAGACGTTTGGGCTGAGGAAAAAAAACTAAATAACTAAAAATTGTAACGATCGTCAGCTGAAGTGCCCGGGACAACCTCTAGAGGGCACTTCACTTTGGACTATACACTAAACACTCTGTAACGGTCTTGCTCACGGTGAGTGCACGGAAGCACGGAGAAACAGGGCAGATTCAGGTTCAGATACAGATACACGATTTATTAAGACAGAACAGGTTACAGGACCGATAAAGCAAGCCATGAAACGTCATTATTAGTTCATTGTCTTCACCTGTGCTCGTCAATCAGTGTTGTCTTCACCTGTTTCCCATCGATTATCCTCGTGTTCTGTCTGTATAAATTCCCTCTGTTTCAGTCCTGTCCTTGTTCTTCTGTAACGTTTCATGTCAAGCTGTATCGGTCCTGTAAACCTGTTCTGTTCAAATAAATAGTTTATCTTCATCTGTCCTGAGTCGTCGTGCTTCTGTGCACCCACCGTGAGCGAGACAAGCGTGACAGAACGAAGAACCCAACAACTACATCTATTTCTGCAATGTGGGCAACGGAAGCAGAAAATCGACTGTGGGGCATCCGACAGCGGGGACGGCCGCTGGAGAGGTATGTGGGGGAATTTGTCGAGTTCTCCCATCTGGTGGGCTGGTCGGATGCGTCATTGAATGCGGTGTTTTGGTTGGGGTTGGACGAGAACACCATTCGTCCGGACGAACCCATGAGTCAGTTTACCATCGCTGAACTAATTAACTTAGTTCTAGACTTGAATGGGTCCGAATTCGAGGTCGGAGAATGTGTTCCGCGTCCAACCTCGATCAAAACACCCGCACCGCCAGCCCACCACACGCCGACGACCCTCACATACCCCTCTAACGGTGCGGTCCCCGGCTGTTCTACCAGCTGGTCCCGCAGTCATCACGGAGGGGTGAGCAGCGCGATTCGGGGGTCCAAGGGGTTGGACCCCCCGCTGATATCAGTCAGGTCGGCGTTGAAGCGCGCCGCCGCTGCTGGTCGCCAGACACAGCCCGCCGCGCTCAGACCACGCCCTCTTCCGGCCGCGATGGCTCCGCTGACCCAGGAAGAGAGGATCCCAGAGCCGTCTCCTGTGCTCTCCGTCCCTGAGCCGTCTCCTGTGCTCTCCGTCCCTGAGCCGTCTCCTGTGCTCTCCGTCCCTGAGCCGTCTCCTGTGCTCTCCGTCCCTGAGCCGTCTCCTGTGCTCTCCGTCCCTGAGCCGTCTCCTGTGCTCTCCGTCCCTGAGCCGTCTCCTGTGCTCTCCGTCCCTGAGCCGTCTCCTGTGCTCTCCGTCCCTGAGCCGTCTCCTGTGCTCTCCGTCCCTGAGCCGTCTCCTGTGCTCTCCGTCCCTGAGCCGTCTCCTGTGCTCGCCGTCCCTGAGCCATCTCCTATGCTCTCAACCCCAGAGCCGTCTCCGGTGCTCGTCAAGCATGAGCACCTGCCCGAGCTCCCTAACCCTCCAGAGCTGCACGAGCTCCCAGACTGGCCCGAGCTCCCAGACTGGCCCGAGCTCCCAGACTGGCCCGAGCTCCCAGACTGGCCCGAGCTCCCAGACTGGCCCGAGCTCCCATACCCTGAGCTCCAAGACTTTCCTCCGCCTGAACTCCCCGACTGGCCAGAACCTCCTGAGCTCCCAGACTTTCCTCCGCCTGAGCTCCCAGACTGGCCAGAACCTCCTGAGCTCCCAGACTTTCCTCCGCCTGAGCTCCTAGACTTTCCTCCGCCTGAGCTCCCAGACTGGCCAGAACCTCCTGAGCTCCCAGACTTTCCCCCGCCAGAGCCTCCTGGGCTCCCTGACCCGCCAGAGCCTCCTGGGCTCCCTGACCCGCCAGAGCCTCCTGGGCTCCCTGACCCGCAAGAGCCTCCTGGGCTCCCTGACCCGCCAGAGCCTCCTGGGCTCCCTGACCCGCCAGAGCCTCCTGGGCTCCCTGACCCGCCAGAGCCTCCTGGGCTCCCTGACCCGCCAGAGCCTCCTGGGCTCCCTGACCCGCCAGAGCCTCCTGGGCTCCCTGACCCGCCAGAGCCTCCTGGGCTCCCTGACCCGCCAGAGCCTCCTGGGCTCCCTGACCCGCCAGAGCCTCCAGACCTCCCAGACCTCCCAGACCTCCCAGACCTCCCAGACCTCCCAGACCTCCCAGACCTCCCTGACCTGCCACCGCCAGAGCCGGCGCCTGACCTGCCATCGCCAGAGCCTGCGCCACCAAGGTCACCGAATTGGGGGACCCTTCCCCTGAAAATTTTGGGGGGGGGCCCAGTGGCCCCGTCCACGGTGGCCAGAGGGAAGGAGGCCACAACCTGGACTCCACCTAGAACTCCTCCATGGCCACCTGACCTCACAGCCTCAGCTGTGACTTCGCCACCTAGAACTCCTCCATGGCCACCTGACCTCACAGCCTCAGCTGTGACTTCGCCACCTAAGACTCCTCCATGGCCACCTGACATCACAGCCCTAGCTGTGATTCTCCCCTGGGCCCGACCCTGGCCACCAGAACCACCAGACCCGCCATGGCGCCCGGAGGTCCAGGAGACACCCTGGAGGCCACCTGAACTGCCCACGCCTGACCACGGCCTCCAGGGTGCCCGCCCCCCCTCCCGGATCTGTTCTTTCTCGGCGCGAGGTCGCGCCTTCCGGGAGGGGGGAGTAATGTCACAATCATGTCTGTCTGTTTAACTGTGTTTATCTGTTTATTCAGTTCCCCTGTCCTGTCGGTGTCACATGTTCCTTGTTTTCAGTTAGATCTGTCATCTGTCATCTGTCACATGTTCTTTTGTTATTGTCCTGTCAGTTTTGCCATGTGGTTCTGTTTGCATTCATCGTCATTATTAGTTCATTGTCTTCACCTGTGCTCGTCAATCAGTGTTGTCTTCACCTGTTTCCCATCGATTATCCTCGTGTTCTGTCTGTATAAATTCCCTCTGTTTCAGTCCTGTCCTTGTTCTTCTGTAACGTTTCATGTCAAGCTGTATCGGTCCTGTAAACCTGTTCTGTTCAAATAAATAGTTTATCTTCATCTGTCCTGAGTCGTCGTGCTTCTGTGCACCCACCGTGAGCGAGACAAGCGTGACACACTCACTCACTCACTCACACAGACTACATTTCCTAGAAGTCCTGTACCCAGTCACGGATTACCGCACCAGCTGCGCCTCATCACCCACACCACATATAAGCACCATTCTCACACAACACTAACTGCGAAGTCTTGAGTAGGTTCCCTGTCAGTTCTGAGCGTTATTTCCTGTGTCTTGTTTTCCTGGTCCTGTTTCCTGTCTGTCTCGGTTTGCTGCCTACCCTGTTTGACTCACTGCTTTGGATTACTGGACTGTTGTTTGCCTGCCGCCTATACCGACCCCAAGCCTGTTTACTGACCCCGAGCCTGCTTACCTCTGATATTCCTGTTTGATCCTGCCTGGTACAACCATTCTGTTTTCCAATAAAGCCTGCAATTGGATCTCATTCCACTGACTCACCCTTCATTACAAAAATGAAGCAGCAGTTTGCATTAGTCATTTTGAGACAACTTCTAATGAATTTATGTTTTTCAAGGAACTTATTTAATTAGAATTAATTTAATTAACAACAATTAATTTTGTTGTTTCATAAGTGAAATACTCAAAACAAATAAGTTGTTCCCACTAATTTCAACATAATTGAAGGGCGTCATTGGAATCCAATAATCGCATCTATTTCTGTTCAAATTAGCACATGATATACAGTATGTAACTTATTGAGCACACAAATTTATTCCTTTTAATTGAAGCTATTACTGTCACTGTTATTGGCGCAGTCATTGCTCATATGGTAACCACAAAAACGACACAACAGAAACTCTTTTACGTACAGTAAATGTAAAACATAACAGCATTAAACACTAACAGGATTTTCTTTTTACTAAAAAAAATACAGAAAATAAGACTTAATTTCAACATGTATTCTTCTTTTTCAGTCCTATGCAATTCATCCTGCCAACAATTTTTAAGTTACATTTTTTATCAATTAATGCAAAAATTTAAATTTAAATTACACATGATCAACATAATTATGTAAACAGAACTCCTCAAAACCATGCATTTATTACTTTAAAGGTTCCTTTTTTGTTTTGGTACCTCCTGCATTAGATTTAAATGCACCCAAGGTCAAAAAACACTTCAATTTTCTTATAATACACAATTCACATCACCTAATTTCAAATGTCTGAAAACGGTTCATTCAAAGATTCGGTCTCTCAAATCATGAGCCTACTCTGCTCTGATTGGTCTACTGTTTAGAGAGCGTGTCTGAAATGAAACACCCATTATCTGAACTTCAGCTCCAGATCTTCCTCAGCGCTCGATACACACCGGTAACCGGTAAGATTTTAATAATATATTAGTAAATGTTGAAATTAACATTAACAAAGATTAATAAATGCAGTGTAAATGCAGTTCATTATTAGTTCATGTTAACTATTGAACCTTGTTGTAAAGTGTTACCGAAATAGTAACAATGATGTCTTTTTTTTCCGTATCAATTCCAGCACGAGTCGTCATCCTTTGGAAGTGGATTCACAGCGCTGAAAACAGCATCTTCTCAACATTTGAACAACACAAACTCTTCTGGTCTCAGCTGCTACAGTGTTTGAGGGCGGGGCAAAGTAGATGTTCTTGGGCAGCCAATGAACTGGCACTATGCAAATGTGTTACTTAGGTATCTAACAGGAAGTGAGACTGGCATTACTGATGACCAATTTGCTGCATTTCAGAATCGATTCTTTCTTCTAGCAGACAATAACTTTATTTGTGGCGCACTTTGAGCTTTAAAACTTTGCAGATGTTTTACATTCACAAACAGCTCTATTACACACTACATGTAGTATTCGAAAAAAGCTTAATAAGTGCACTTTATATTGTGGTAAGTGCTGAATTTCTTTTTAGCCTAGTTATACTCTCCGCTGTTTGATTTTGCACCAAGACTAAGGAGAAATGCCATATCTCTCCCCGTGTAAGGAACATGGCTGAATGACAATAAAGCTTGACTAGAACGACCGAGCAGAAAGCCCACGCGGCAGAACATGAGGGTGATGAAGGTAATTCACAGCGTGTCTATGAACATTTGAGAAGACAAGCAGCCAAGTTTAACAAATAAAATGCATCTTTGATTATTATAAATGCTTCTGGCTCAACGCATGAGACAAACAGAGGACAATGAGGAAAATGAGATGGCTTGTGAAGTGTTCTCTAGAACGTTTTTAGAGACCATGCCAAATCACAAACCCTCAGCCTGCTGATTGGCCATTGAACGGGTCCAATTGCACTGCAACAAGGGAGAGTTTAGAGCAAGAGGATATGTCCAAGAAATCTGTCACCATTAAACATATGGCTGGATGTTTGATTATACTGAAGTTGGAATTAATGCTGGGATTGTTGCAGTTTGATATTGAAAGAACACTTAGGCCTGTTTGAAAGCAATTACAGTACTTCCCTCCTCTCATCACGATAAGTTATTTTTACAGGAAAGATGAGCGTTTCACGAACATGAATGTTATGAGGGAAGTGAGAGCGACTAAACAACACAGAAAAAGGCTGATGCTGACAGTTCAGATAGCTGTGGTCAGTGTTTTGTCATCTTCTGTTCTAGTTAAAATTTCCATACACAGACAGGAGCATCATGCCTCATCTTTAAGAAAGACTAATTCAATTGGAAAAACGTAATTGAAAACATATCTTAACAACTTAACGATTCAGTTTTTGATGCTCCATACATTAGGTGATCAATATGAATGATGTGCAATTAGATTAGTTTGATCAACGTGTTGTATAACATAAAACACAATTGAAAAAGAACTGCTGACCTGCTCCAAACGTGGGAAAGTACTTGGAAATTGCACCACCAGTATGACTCAAATGAGGCACAGTGATACAGTGGTTTTCAGTAAGTTTCGGAAAACTTTATAGGAATGGTTTAACAGTCATTTTCTCATCATAAAACTGTTCGGTTACACTTTGTCACGATTTACTTAGTATGAGTCACTTTAGAACAACATGTCAACTAACTCTGAGAATTTGTAGTCTGTTAGGTAACGGTTCAGGTTAGTAGAAAAAGTTAATGTAGTGTACTTAGAGTCTTAGAAAGTCTGTTGAGAGCTTCAAAATAAACTTAGATATTAAGGAGATAGTCTACTAATACTCTAATGACTGCTAGTTGACATGTAGTTGCATATAATGTCTGAAGTGTTACCAACTTTTCTGAAGCCATTTGATTGCTTTGCATGCAAGAACCAATGGTGTTTGTTACTGTAATAATAATGGGAAACCTGATATTGTTCCTTGTGAATTAAAAAAAGGCTTTGCAAAGGTTCTGAAACAATAATAATAATCATAATCTATTTTCTGTAGCACAGAAAGCAATAGCGGCATTCAGGTTTGGAACATTGACTAATGATTTCTGGCTCGTTTGACACGTGGCAGATTTTATTATCTGGAATGATGTTCTGCAGCTTTTTCTTCACTTCTCCATGAGTGACGCCATTACAGATAGAAACGTTCTGCATAGGATGCTTTGCACTTTCATTCAGTTGATGTACTCAGCGACATTCCTGAGCTTCATAAAAATGCTACAAAAAAACAATCCCAAAAGAAGAACTGATTGACAATTGTTATTACACTGAATGAGGTTTTATTTCATGTGGCATAGTTTGACAATAATGTGGCAAAGTTTTATTTTGGAGAAAAACGGAGTAGATGTCAACAATAGTTTTTAATGGGCTTTTCACAACAAAACTGGTGAAATACTATATCTTTCTGTCCTCAAATGTGTCAAATTTGAAAATAAAGAGACGTTTGTGTTCTTTATAAAAGATCCAAACTCAGAGCACCTGGAAAGTGTTTACTGTGAACTGAGCTGCTTGGATGGGTGAAAAACCGACAGTGATGGTGTTTACGATCCTTCGCAATCACTCTTGTGCTGCCATCGCAAAACAACGTTGTCATTGTTGGCATTAAACAACACACAAAGCTAGTTCTAACGTCAGCAAAACAAGCATAATGCTGCTCGTGCATACTTGATTTGCTTCAGGTGAATCACAGGTCTCCATAAATTACAGTCATTAGAAAGTTATAGAGTCTAAAGAAATGATGTTTAGTCTTCTATCAGCCATGCATTGTTTCAGCCAACATTGTGCCCAAGATTCGAAAAATGGGATGTAGGATGTAGAGAAAATCACAACGTTTATTCCCTCTGGAACATTTCAAAAAGCTTTTGTAATCTCCCATTTCGTCGAACCAAACCACAGGTCCGAAAAAGAACACAACCATTTGCAAAGCCATTGCCTGAAGACAAAGGAAATCAAAACTCACCCTCTCCACGGTGAAGTAATTATGGATATTTCATAATGGCAGGCTGCAATTGTAGCTCGCATGATTATGCGCCACTTTCAAGCTTGTTATGTAAGGAGAACTTCGCAGCAATCAATGTCTGTTAGTGACTATTCATCGGAGCTCCGGTTCTATGGAAAGCATAAATGTTAGAAAATCAGAAAGAGCTTTATTGGATTTGTTTCTTGGTACTTCCAGGGCACACATATAAAGACAACAACAAAACACATTAAAATAAAATGGAAGAATAAAAATATGAATAATATAAAGGCACGGGTTAAGTCAGACATACAGTGGGGCAAAAAAGTATTTAGTCAGCCACCGATTGTGCAAGTTCTCCCACTTGAAAAGATGAGAGGCCTGTGATTTTCATCATAGGTACACTTCAACTATGAGAGACAAAATGCCTGATTTTTAAAGAATTTATTTGCAAATTATGGTGGGAAATATGTATTTGGTCAATAACAAACGTTCATCTCAATACTTTGTTAGATACCCTTTGTTGGCAATGACAGAGATCAAAGGTTTTCTCCACAAGGTTTTTCCACACTGTAGTTTGGCCCATCGCTCCATGCAGATCTCCTCTAGAGCGGTGCTGTTTTGGAGCTGTCGCTAGGCAACACGGATTTTCAACTCCCTCCAAAGATTTTCTATGGGGTTGAGATCTGGACACTGGCTACACCACTCCAGGACCTTCAAATGCTTCTTACGAAGCCACTCCTTCGTTGCCCGGGCGGTGTGTTTGGGATCATTGTCATGCTGAAAGATCATTTCATCTTCAGTGCCCTTGCTGATGGAAGGAGGTTTTTCCTCAAAATCTCAATACATGGCCCCATTCATTCTTTCCTTTCCACGGATCAGTCATCCTGGTCCCTTTGCAGAAAAACAGCCTCAAAGCATGATGTTTCCACCCCCACGCTTCACAGTAGGTACTGTGGTGTTCTTTGGATTCTCCTCCAAACACGACAAGTTGAGTTTTTACCAAAAAGTTCTATTTTGGTTTCATCTGACCATATGACATTCTCCCGATCCTCTTGTGGATCGTCCAAATGCTCTCTAGCAAACTTCACATGTACTGGCTTAAGCAGGGGGACACGTCCGGCACTGCAGGATTTGAGGCTCTGGCGGTGTAGTGAGTTACTGCCTTTGTTACTTTGGTCCAGCTCTCTTCAGGTCATTCACTAGTTCCCCCCATGTGGTTCTGGGATTTTTACTCATCGTTCTTGTGATCGTTTTGACCCCACAGGGTGAGATCTTGCGTGGAGCTCCTGAAGGGGTGGATTCTGGAATCCACTGCCGCTTCAATATATATATATATATTGAATGATTTATCACGAAATTATCTTTCTAAATATTGAATTATTTAGAATGACTAACTTTAACTTACGTTAAAGCCTTTAATTTCATTTTCATTTTCAAACACTAGAAAATAATGATGTATATTGTCTGTACCTGACTGAGAGAAAGTACAACTTATCAGTATGTTTTGGTAAAGTTTCCTGTTCAGTGCAGAGCTCAGATCAACTTCAGCCTTGAAGAAACTGTGAATCATGTGTGTCTTTGTATGTGTTCTATACAGGTGCATTATGGGTACTGGTGGACTGTTGTCATCTGGACTGGAGACCTGAAGGCAACTATAGGCCTGACCTAGAAGGACATCCTGTGCCTAACTTCAGGGTCCGATCATCAGCATCATAATGGAAGAAGATATCCTTCTGACTATCTGTCCATGTGTGGAAAATTACCAGTTTTGTCTAGTTTTCTTAACCAATCAGAATCTTAGTAATGACGTAGTTAGTGGACTCTGTTAGAGTATAATTGTTCTGGAAATGTGAAGAGAGAGCGGCCTACAAACTCCTTGTGAGACTTGAAGCTGCTTCTGCTGATGAAACTGCAAACTATTCTTTATTAAAATTTTCTTCAATTTATTTTTTTAAACTCTGACTCCGGGTCTTCATTTATCATATCTGGTCTTTTGGGTCTTTAACTGTAAAATCCCCTACACTCCAGATCGAGGGAGATTATCTTGTATGTCTTCCATTTTCTAATAATTGCTCCCACAGTTGACTTCTTCACCTATTGCAGATTCAGTCTTCACAGCCTGGTGCAGGTCTACAATTTTACTTCTGGTGTCCTTTGACAGCTCTTCGGTCTTGGCCATGGTGGAGTTTGGAGTCTGACTGTTTGAGGTGGTGGACAGGTGTCTTTTATACTGATAACGAGTTCAAACAGCTGCCGTTAATACAGGTAACGAGTGGAGGACAGCGGAGCCTCTTAAAGAAGAAGCTACAGGTCTGTGAGAGCCTGAAATCTTGCTTTTTTGTAGGTGACCAAATACTTATTTTCTATCATAATTTTTTTTCTCATTCTGTCTCTCTTAGTTGAAGTGTACCTATGATGAAAATTACAGGCCTCTCATCTTTTTAAGTGGGAGAACTTGCACAATCGGTGGCTGACTAAATACTTTTTTGCCCCACTGTATGTACAGCGATAGTACCGTTTTATGACACAATGCACAAGGGACTATTATTTTATTTAAGGAAACGCATGATAAATGTGATTTAAAACTTCACATATTATTGCACTTGTTGTGCTTTTACACCTCTGTATGCTATAATTAAAATGTATGGGCAACAAATATCTAAAAATCTTCATCTCCTGTATGAGCATGCTTGATGGTAAGTCTTTGTAAGTGAAGAGAAAGATGCACATCTTTTTTGTTCTCCGATGGAATCCTTGCGTTGAACACCTGCACTGTAATGTAGGTTCACCTTTAATTTAGCGGTTCAGTGAGCATGCCTGAAATAGGTTTTGAAATCTCACACGTAAAATACATGGCATGTCAGACATTTAGTAATTAAATACTACCTATTTCTGTCTTATACATTACTGTGAGAAAGAAAAAAATGAAAAAAGAGAGAAAGAAAGTACATTTTTGCTCATCACATTAAAACATACAAATTTTGAACTGGAATTTCACTGACAATATAATTTAACATTGCTGATTTCTGGTGTTGAAAACGTTAGTACACCTTTACATTTATCACCACATTCATCACAAATAAGAATCAATCAAATTATTAGAATTACTATATTTAACCCTTTCCCCACCAGCGTTGTTGTTGTTTTTAAGCTGCAATATGTAACATTTTTGCAGTAAAATATCCAAAAACCGCTAGGCCAGGGTTATATGTGTTCCCAAATGTTTTCAATTATTTGTACATCATGAGAAAATCACAGTTTTAACCAAAGATCCAGGACGTGTGAGGGAGTCACCTGTAAATGGCGTCATATTCGTGTTCCCCTTGGTTTGATTTTGTAGAAACCATGGAAACACCAAAGACACTTTGGAACACAGAAAAGGGAACATCTGTTTTGATACATTTATAGACAGAAAATTAATTATTGTCATATAGCTCAACACGTTTAGTCTTATTGTTTAAATCTAATTTTCTTGATTTTTTGCATGTTTTATCACGCCTCAGAGAAAAACACTATTTTGTCAAGTAGCTAACATACCATAATCAGATACAGCTTTATTTTGACAACAATTTAGAATTTCTCCATCATAAAATACGTTTTAAAATTAATTGCGTGTCATTTATCAACACAAGCCATCCAACATTTAATATGATATTGTAATATGGATCTCTTTCGCTGCAATGAACAAGTGTTACAACATTATAACATCATTTTCAACACACTCAAATAATATGATAAACAGAGCTGCGTTTCCTCACACTCATGACCGGAAAAGCGGAAGCGGCGCCGGCGACTGTGTCATAATAAAAGTCCCGCTGCTCTCGAGGTGTGTGTCGTTCGTCTCATTATCGATCGTCTCGTTCAGCTCCACAACTCTCGCTCCTGCTCTGCTTCACACTACAGTCACGTTAATAATCACATCCGTGAACATGATTTCTGCCCGAGTCCCATCCGGATTCTTTTCCACCGGCTGTGAGGTGAAGACCAGGGCTGGGGAGGTCACATTTAAAATGTATTTCACTACAGATTACAAAATACATGCTTTAAAAAGTAATTTGTAACGTATTTCGTTACATTACTCAAGTTTAGTAACTTAATCTAAATACTTTAGAATACTTTGGAATACTAATAAGTGTGAAACAAACACAAAAAAGGTCATTGCAAGTTTTTATCTCACAATTCTGACTTTTTCCCTCAGAATTGAGTGATATAAAGCTGCAATTGTGAGTTATAAAGTCAGAATTATGAGATATAAACTCACAAAATTGAGAAAAGTCAGAATTATGAGATATAAACTCACAATATTGAGAAAAGTCAGAATTATGAGATATAAACTCACAATATTGAGAAAAGTCAGAATTATGAGATATAAACTCACAAAATTGAGAAAAGTCAGAATTATGAGATATAAACTCACAACATTGAGAAAAGTCAGAATTATGAGATATAAACTCACAACATTGAGAAAAGTCAGAATTATGAGATATAAACTCACAATATTGAGAAAAGTCAGAATTATGAGATATAAACTCGCAATATTGAGAAAAGTCAGAATTATGAGATATAAACTCACAAAATTGAGAAAAGTCAGAATTATGAGATATAAACTCACAATATTGAGAAAAGTCAGAATTATGAGATATAAACTCACAACATTGAGAAAAGTCAGAATTATGAGATATAAACTCACAATATTGAGAAAAGTCAGAATTATGAGATATAAACTCACAATATTGAGAAAAGTCAGAATTATGAGATATAAACTCACAAAATTGAGAAAAGTCAGAATTATGAGATATAAACTCGCAATATTGAGAAAAGTCAGAATTATGAGATATAAACTCACAATATTGAGAAAAGTCAGAATTATGAGATATAAACTCACAATATTGAGAAAAGTCAGAATTATGAGATATAAACTCACAAAATTGAGAAAAGTCAGAATTATGAGATATAAACTCACAATATTGAGAAAAGTCAGAATTATGAGATATAAACTCACAACATTGAGAAAAGTCAGAATTATGAGATATAAACTCACAATATTGAGAAAAGTCAGAATTATGAGATATAAACTCACAATATTGAGAAAAGTCAGAATTATGAGATATAAACTCACACTAAATTCACAATTTCAAGAAAAAAAAGTCAGTATTCCAAGTTTATATCTCCCAATTCTGACTTTATAACTTGCAATTGTGAGTTTAAATCTCGCAATTCTGAGAAAAAGAAGTCAGAATTGTGAAATACAAACTCACAATTGTGATGGAAGAAAAACAAATTGTGAGAAAAAGTTGCAGTGACGAGTGAATTATAAAATGACTCACAAAACATGAAAACAGTGGAAAACATGAAACTTAACTCCTCTTTTTCAGACGGTCAGAGTCAGAGAATCACCAATTGCTGTTTAAATGACATTAAAATTCAAAGTAATCACTTTGGTAATCTAAAATACTTTTCAGATGTAACTGTAATCTGATTACCACCCATTTAAAATGTAACTGTAATGAAATACAGTTACTCAAATTTTGTATTTTAAATACGTAACTAACTTACTTGTATTTCGTTACTCCCCGACCCTGGTGAAGACCACATGTCCCAAGATTCCTCGCTCAAACTTGCCGCCATGAAGCTACGCCTTTGTTTTGAATAGGCGACCTCTACATAGTGCACCTTTACGTGCCTTCACTGCCACAAAACTTCCATGCACTATTTGCTGCAAGAATATCTGAACATGCAATATATCAAAATTAAGTCTTCGCTTAATAATTTGTAGTTTTATTTCAGTCATATATTAAATTAAAAAAAAAAAACATTTTATTCTAGTGTCATGCATTCTTTTTTTGTTAATAAACACTTATAAAAAAGCAACATTTTGAACAAAAAGCTGAGAAAATTGCGTTTTTGTCAAAGGATTCGAAACGATGATCAAACTCATTCACTATTCCCTTCATTAGCCCACTAATATATTTCACTTGAAGAAGTGAATTCAAACACTGAGCGTGCGTCTCAATCAGCTCTCTAGTTCAGTAGTCAGGGCACAGGGACTCGTCCACATTCATTTAAATGATATACTGATTCTCGACCTAGGAAGCTCGGGAGCTGACTGAGGCGCAGGGTGAGTGAGCCGGAGGAGCTGCTGCTTTTACATCATCTGTGCTTACAGTAATCATTTGAAACTTAACAAACTGGCTGTTCCAGTAATAATGAAAATATTTGTCTTGAACTCTGTCATGGAAATTTGCATTTAAAAAATTTAATAATCAATTAAAAAAAGATATTTACACCTGTATGATATTATGCTGTACCCACATTGGACCAACGGTTTGGAAAATAGATGGATGGATGATTCGGCTGCAGGTCCATCAACACCTCCTCTACCTCGTCCTGGGTCGGCATTTCATTCGGTAACATTAGGCAGTTTTGATTTATATGCTGTTTAATGTTTAATTCCGTTATTTTACATGTGCGTAAGCAATGCGTCTGTCGCTTGTTTCTGCTTCTTCTTCGTCCGTGTTTTGATCTGGAGATTCTCAACTCTTTCCGAAAATGCATAACAGCCTCTAGCTGCATTTACATGCATCCTAATAATCCGATTGCAATCAAAAAGTAGTACAATCAAAATGAAAACATCACATGTAACCACGTCGAACGGAATGAAGTGGTCTGATCTGATTACAATTGTAAGGGGTGGTTTATTCCTTTTGTAATCCGATCGAGAGGACATGTAAACACTTTTATCGGATTGAAAACCGAAACTAGAAAGTACTGCGCATGTGCAATGAGGTAGAAATAGCGTAATGATTTTCCCGTTAAATAAAGTGTCATAAATGAGTGTCCTTCAGTCATTCTGAATTTATCGTCTGTGAAGTGGAACGTCCCACCAGTCCTCGTTTTATTCTCTCATCCACAGACGTCTAGTTTTGGGCTCGGGAAAAGGCGCTTTTACTGCTTGATAAATACAAGCAACACGACTCTACGGTTCATGTGCTCAGCGTCACCTAATTGGGACCCCAAATCGATCAATATTAAGTTTGCTTTTTAAAACAAAGAAAAGAGAGATGTTAGTATGCAACAATAGCGGGAATCTCTGTATATTCGTGTATTGTGTGCGCATGTCAAAAGATTAAATCCGACCAGAAGCTCGTGACATAAACGCGCACATCAACCTGATCATACAGTGGCCGAGAGAGCTCAGAGCGCTGCAAATAAGAAAACACATGCAAATAAAAAAAAAACGTCATCATCAGTTTGACAACACATGTGCTGCAAATCCTCACAACACATGCAAACACAAAAACGCGTTGCATATACAAAAAGCGCTGCAAAGAGCACAAACCACAACGGAAATGTTTCAAGGGGACCCCAAAAAGTGACGGACCCTACTAGACAACAGCACAAACTAAAAAATATATAAAAATATATTATGTAGGCATTAACTCCATGTAATGTGTTTCACTGACAGAAAAGTGTTTTAATATGTGGCATTGTTGTTCACTCATTCAACTTTAAGAGATGATCATTTAGTGGATGATTTAATAATATTGGTTAATCATCTGTAGTGTACTAATGTGACGTCATGGTAACGGCCGCCTGAGGCGCTCGACGACCACGTCATCTGTGAGCGTGAGCTTCTAGAACACTGAAAAACACTTTATTAAAAATAATAAATACATGAAATAATGTACAGTTGTTTATTTTTGTTTGCAGTTTTTATAGTATTTCATGATTGTGAACACATTGTGCACTCAAATGCCGTACACTATATAGGGATCAGTGAATGAGTGAAGGGAGAGTTGAACTGGTTTTGGACGCACGTCCTAGTAGGGTCCGTCACTTTTTGGGTGCGTTTTTGCATATGCAGCGCGTTTTTGTGTTTGCATGTGTTGTGAGGATTTGCAGCACATGTGTTGTGAAACTGATGATCACGGTTTTTTTATTTGCATGTGGTTTTTTTTATTTGCATGTGTTTTCTTATTTGCAGCGCTTTGAGCTCTCTCGGCCACCGTACGATCACTTTATTTGCGTTCATGTAAACACTACTTTCGCATTCATCAATCGGAACGAATTCTTTCAGTCTCCATGTAAACATAGCTAGTGAAAACACTGGCCATTGGCGGGGAAACGTCATGAATGACTGAAAATTTCGTAAAATGGCAGGGAAAGAGTTAAAGAGGAAGGTCACGCTTTATATAAACTTCAATGGACTGGTTTAGTCATAAATACTGAAGCATATGTATTGGGAGTATATAACTTATCTTATCTGAATACTAAATACATGTTTTAAACAGTGTGGCTTCAGAAAATACTTTTTTAAAACTGAAAATATGTTTTGTTTAAAAATGCAAAAGTCAAAATATATTGCAAAATGTACTTCAAGGGACCAAAAAAAAAAAAAAACTGATCTCATAATAAATTATGAGTAAATGCAAAATCCATCTATCGATCCATTCTCCACACGGGTTGTCCTGTGTAGGTTCACTGGGATGCTGGTGTTTAAGGCCAAGAGATTCTTCATTCTGAGCAGCACATTTGTTAATGAATGATCTATTTGATTGGCTCAGAATACAGTCACCTGCCACCTCAAAGCCAGATCCATTTTATCACTGTCAGGGCATCCATCTCATGACAGCATGGTGTGTATGAATGAAAGCTTGTGTGTGTCTTTGTTGATCCAATCAATAATCACAATATGGTGTTCCTGGCACCAGCTGTCTGCGGTTCATTAAAAGCAGGGCAAGTGTCCGCTGCACTGTAGTGCACACTGTGCCCCGAGAAGGGGGCTGAAATACGGAAAGAGCAACTGAAAGTCAAAGAATCTGTGTGGAGTCTCTAAACTCCTTCAAGGATGCTGAGGACCAAAATATACATGAGATTTACCAGAGCACAGTGACATCGACAACACAAAGAAATTGGTCCACGAAGCTACACCTGTAAATATGAAGATGCTTTTATAGATAATTGTAATTTTGGCAGCCTTGAAATTGATGATGCCATTAACATTACCTGAGGAGTTCATTACGCTCATTCAAGGACATGCATTTATTGCAAGGATGAAGACACAATATCCTTAAAATGCATGTGTGATTCAAAAGCTGAATCATTGCTCCAGTCTTCAGTGTCACACGATCCTTCAGAAATCATTCTAATATGATGATTTGATGCACAACAAACATTTATGATTATCATCAATCAAACATTTGTGCATGCTTATGTGCAGGGCTGGGTAGGTTACTTTTTAAATGTATTTCACTACAGATTACAAAATACATGCTTTAAAAAGTCATTTGTAACGTATTTCGTTACATTACTCAAGTTTAGTAACTTAATCTAAATACTTTAGAATACTTTGGAATACTAATAAGTGTGAAACAAACACAAAAAAGGTCATTGCAAGTTTTTATCTCACAATTCTGACTTTTTCCCTCAGAATTGTGTGATACAAAGTTGCAATTGTGAGTTATGAAGTCAGAATTATGAGATATAAACTCACAATATTGAGAAAAGTCAGAATTATGAGATATAAACTCACAATATTGAGAAAAGTCAGAATTATGAGATATAAACTCACAATATTGAGAAAAGTCAGAATTATGAGATATAAACTCGCAATATTGAGAAAAGTCAGAATTATGAGAAATAAACTCACAATATTGAGAAAAGTCAAAATTATGAGATATAAACTCACAATATTGAGAAAAGTCAGAATTATGAGATATAAACTCGCAATATTGAGAAAAGTCAGAATTATGAGAAATAAACTCACAATATTGAGAAAAGTCAGAATTATGAGATATAAACTCGCAATATTGAGAAAAGTCAAAATTATGAGATATAAACTCGCAATATTGAGAAAAGTCAGAATTATGAGATATAAACTCACATACTAAATTCACAATTGCAAGAAAAAAGTCAGTATTGCAAGTTTATATCTCCCAATTCTGAGAAAAAGAAGTCAGAATTGTGAAATGCAAACTCACAATTTTGAGGGAAAAAAACAAAATCAGAGAATCACCAATTGCTGTTTAAATGACATTAAAACTCAAAGTAATCACCCATTTAAAATGTAACAGTAGTCCTAGCCTGGTACATGTGTCACTTTGATTTATGACCCTATGATTGATGAGTTGACAGGTGTGACATTTGACCTTTGCCATATCAGGGGTGTGTGTTTTTATGACCCACAGCTGTGACCATATGTTGTACCGTTTCCGGCCAGTCTGTGTTTTATGACGGCATGTGTTTTTTGTAAACAGGAAGGGTTAGGGTGTGTGTGGGGGGGTGTTTATTGGGGGTGTAAATTGATGATTGGTGTTTTCACGCTATTAGGTCGTTGAATTTCTGAGCAGAAGAATTTCTGTCAGGGGTGTGTGTTTTCAGCAACATTCGCAATGTCTGTGAATGAAACAAGGCAAAATGAGTTTTAATAAAATAAGAAATACTGATGATACATAAAGTAGATAAAACAGAATTAAACAATGCATGTGTATATTAAGATGAAATAGTATTAAACAAATCATATAGTGTTTATATGAAATAGAATTAAATAAAGCATATGAAATAGTGTTTTCCAGTTCGCATAGATCCGTGGACACAACAAATATTTTTTGTATTATACGAAGCAGACAAGTAATTTGGTAATGTCACTTTGTGGAAAAGACTAAGAGTCTGTGCACATACACATTCAAACATGCAAACCTATAGACTAAACACATAAATCAACGGTAAGAACAGGGTTGGGGAGTAACGAAATACAAGCAACTTAGTTACGTATTTAAAACAAAATTTGAGAAACTGTATTTCATTACAGTTACATTTGAAATGGGTGGTAATCAGATTACAGTTACATCTGAAAAGTATTTTAGATTACCAAAGTGATTACTTTGAATTTTAATGTCATTTATTTCATTTAAACATTAATATAAACTGTGACTGGCAATTAATGTAAAACACAATTGGTGATTCTCTGACTCATGGCAGTCTGAAAAAATCATCCTAAGCTACATTTCTACTCGTAAGTTTCACACCCTTGCAGAGCATGCAACATTTGAATAATTTTAACAAAAGAGGGATCATAAAAATTGCATGTTATTATTCAGCACTTTTACATAACAGATGTTTATAAGACAAAATGTCTTAACCTTCCTGTGATGGTCTACGACTAGTTTCACGTTTTAGATTTGTGAGTCCATGTAATTGTTAAAAAAAAAAACATTTTATCTCACAATTCTAACTTTATAAAGCATAATTGTGAGACAATAACTCACATTTACTTTTTTTTGTTACAAGCTTATTAGTATTCCAAAGTATTCTAAAGTATTTAGATTAACTTACAAAACTTGGGTAATCTAACGAAATATGTTACAAATTACTTTTAAAAGCATGTATTTTTTTGTAATCTGTAGTGAAATACATTTGAAAAGTAACCTACCCAGCCCTGGGTAAGAATACATTAAAGGTCATCGGTTTTCAGTTGGAAAGGTCTCATTTAAATGGCTCCCTAAGTTTCTACAATGGAAGTGATTCAATCAAAGACCTACTTTAGCTTGATAATAATATTTTCTTAGAGCTGCTGTAAAGCCAAAACAATCTCTGTGCATTAACCAATTATCACTGTGAAGCTGCTTTGAAACAATCTGTATTGTGAAAATCACTATATAAATGAATATATTTATATAGAAAGTATATTTGAAGATTTAAGAGATCTTTTACTTTAAGAGATTCCAGCTTAAGAAACACTGATGATAAATAAAGTAGATGAAATGGAATTAAACAAAGCATATGAAATTATGTGAAATAAGATGAAAATAAGATACGATTTAAGAGTTCTTACCTGATTTGAGTTCCATGAAGTCCAGTAGCTAAACTGAAATGAGCTTCTTTCCAGCTTTGCTGGGGGCGGTTCAATCCCTGTCTGAGGATGTGATTGGTTTGAAATGTGTCAAACAATTCAAAGTGAGTCAGGATAGATGTAATAAAGTTTTATTATCGAGTGATCAAAGCTAAGAATCATCCTTCCTGGACAACTGTCCCCCTCCCTGTCTTTCTGGGAGACCCCAAAATGACACCTCATTTCTGACACCTACTGAAGATCAGAGCCTTACGGAGAAAATTATGCAAATGTTTTATACTGTAGCAGCAACAACAGAAGTTTTTAAAGAAATGTTTTAAACCATTTTAAATAAATATCTTTGATCTTATTCTATTATTTAATAGTAATAAGTTAATAGTGATGAGTAAATGACTCAATACTGTTTGATTTATCTTCAGATGGTTTACATAGAAATATAGTAAAGCTGAATATAATATTCACTACTGGATTATATGAATTGTGGGTTTACCTAAAATTAGATGACAGAGCATGTAATCGACAAATTGATCAATAAACAGGGATCAAACATTTTTATGTACTAGTGAGTCAAAGTCATAGTTGATAAAGTTTTAATTAGTTGATAAAGTGGTAATTCGGCTGGTGTACATTAAAACCAATGTGAATATAGTATATAAATATAGTAAAAACTCTATTTTCTTTTTCCCCATTGCAGTACATGAATTACAAGTTTACCTAAATTACATGACACAGATCTTATCAAACATTTTAATCTTGCCGTTTTTAAATGACTTACACACTAATTTCCCAGTGATCATGCGGGAAAACCCTTATTTATTAATTGGTTACTTGGAAAACAAAAGAAATACACTATTTCTACCCTCTTGCATTTCTGTTTACAATGTAAATACATACCAAATTGATCGATTAGAAATCAAAACTCAGGGTTTTGAGAAACAATTTCACAACTAGGAGAAACAATTTAAAAACTAGGATGGTATAATAACATAACCATCATTTTATTAAATCAAGCAAATTCACAGGGAATTTGTCTTTGTTCACACTGTCGTATGTGAACAAAGAGAAGCAGAGAATACCTAAAGTTCACTAACATTACAACAGAATCTAGGAAACATAGTTGTTTTTCTGGGGCAAAGTGTAAGGAGAACACACGCAAAACATTAAGAATGTTGATGTTCAAAATGTAGTAAACAATTTCAAACCAGTGTGTTTCAGAAAACAGTGAACAAAATCAAAGAAACAAAGACACAAATGTCTCCAAACTGTTACATGCTAAAATTTGGTCTGGGTTCAGAGTCAGTATGCTACAGTGAGAACTTTGTGACACACTTTGTTAAACATGTGGGGGAATAACAATGCTCAACATAAACTAGAATTCAACTCTGATGTGACTGTGATTGTTTCACATATAACTGTAAATTATCTCAGTAATAAACAGTTCATTTGCATTTGCTAACTAACTACTGAAATTTACGATACGTTAAAACATTTTGGTTTTCTTAAAGAAGAACAAATTATTAAGACAAATAGTGTGTCCGTGACATCCTTGACTTGTAGTGTGTAACTTAATTGATAGGGCTATTTTAAGTGTAAAAGTCATATATGTAACAAACAACAAAAAGGACCAGAAAGATGAGCTAAAAGAAAAGCACGGTTTAAACCGCACAACTGACTAAGGAAGAATCTATGTAAAATAGTTATGTCCAACCAACTCAATTCAGTCATGGACAGTGGTGCCACATGATTGAAACAGGTAAAACCCATTAGAATCACGCTTGTTTAACTAACTAGAATCAATGGTGTTCATATAACTTGAATGCATGGTTTTAGTTAAAATCAAATAAATAGTTCTCACTTAAACTGAATTATACAAATAATCCTATATTTAATGCTTCCAGTTTGATCTTGTGAATTACATCCATTCTATCATAGTGATTACTTTATTATTAGAGTGATTTATATTTTTGTAAGCAGGTCCTCAACCCAAGCACAAGCTCATGACTTCACCACAATGGTAACCCCAAAACTATTAACATAACTGAGACTTTTAAATACCGACAATAATAGAACAGTAAACATTAAAAAGTCTCTCCATTTTCTCATCCTGCTAAAAACTGCTTAAAATTGTAAGGTTTGATTTTCCTGCTAAGATAAAGCTCAGATCAGGCATCCTGCAATAAAGCAATAAAGCTCATCTGGAGAGAAGACTTCAAAGGAATAGGACAACGCCCTGTCCAAACTGTCCTCACTCAGCTATGTGACCAGCCCCCCCTCTCTCCCCTCTCCCTTCTCCCCCCTGATTCAAATCACCGAAATTCTCTGAGAATGCATATATACTATGTATTATGTATCTTGTGAATCTATTATTTTCCAATTTCATGTTTGGTATCATTTTAAATGTCTCAGTGCGATTGGTAAAATGGTCTCAGTTTCACAGCAGTCACTAGTATTATGGGAAAGTTTGAAAACTTAGGAGAATTCTGTTCTCTTCAAGAAAACCACCTCCTCTCCCCCAAAAACCAGGTGAGGGAGCAATAAATATTTACAGTCCTTTTGTTCTGGTCTGGGTATTTAGGGGAAAAGACACAGCAGCGAGGGGGACATTCTGTAAGCAGAACCCCCGCAGAGAGATGGTGAATGTCTTTAAGACTTTCATCCACCATCTCTGTGTGTATGCATAATGTTAAGTACTCTTAGAGAAATCTTTTGAGTAACTGATGTTATGTATTTATTATATTTGAATTGTGTAATTATGTAATTGGCATTGAAACATTTTTACCTGATAAATAAATTGTTCCATCTTGATTTATTTTGAATTCGTCTGAAATCATTTGATCCCAGTAGATTTTATGTGGCCCTCTCGTTTCCGCAATGTTAGTTGCCAGGATAGATCATACTGAAATCGTAGTATACGGAGCCGGGGGCACGATATTAAGGTTTCAGATTTCTGACTATTATGACTTAACATGATATAGTATTGTGACTAAATCGAATGGCATTTTTATGAGAATAAGCAGGTTGGCGATTCCATAATTGTGTTTTTTAGTAAATGCTATAATTCCTCTGTTTTGATTCTAAACTGGCCAGCTTGTGACCGTTGGACGTGGTTTTTCAGCTGAACATAGTCCATGAGCGGCCCCGCGCCCGAATGAAAGGACAATTGAAATTAAGAGAAATCAAAGAAATCAAAGATCTAAATTAATTCATATTTAATTGCGCGATTAGCTATTAATGTTATATCAGGAACATTACCCATTAGAGATCGTTTGCAATTGGAGTCAGATCGAGCGAGAAGCTAAAGTAAAAATGAATCTAAAATCATAAAAACTAATGTGAACTTAACGCGGGCGCTGAAAAGACATACACGCGTTGTACCTTCGCCAGATCGTCAGATTCCGCCATTGGGCTGACGGGTGGTCCTTACAAAATAAAACTTTATTTCGACATTTACTCACCCATTTCAGCCCCTTTGCACAGCATGATGGGAAGTGAAAGTGCTGTTTGATTGATTCCTGGTTGGGTTTATTTGATTAAAACATGTTATTTTAATATGAAAATATCAAGTTAAGTCAAGTCGATTTAACATGAAGCAATCACATTTGAACCAGAAACCTGATACTATGGTGTTGAATCGAAGTAAGTTGTTTAAATAAAGTGAACAGCATCAAAAAATCATTTTTTGACTGCTCCTATGAACATGTTTGACTACGCTCAGAGAGTCTTTACACACTGTGCAAAATCAAACAAACAAAATGTAAACTGTGTCATTGACTAGCGAAAAAATGTCATTTACAAATGAACATATACTTTTGCATTAGACTAGGAGAGTGGATTTCTGTATTCTTTGTAGCTCATTGGCTCTTTACAAATTATTTACACACATATGAAGTATGAGAATATCTAACTGTATATTGTGTCACTTTGAACACTCCATTACCTGTTTGTTTGGGGGCCAAATAAGATCCTCAGCTCATACATCTCTTTAATTTGTGATGTTCTATAGGCCTTACGCACTTTCATTGTAAACTGACCTCTTGAATTTACTTTAGTGCAAACATAATATCTGTATAAAGATTATGTTTAATTTTTATGTATAGCCTAAGCATGTAACTTTATGGCTCTTTATGATGTTTGCATCGCAACAGAGTGGCATAGTTTCTCTAACAAATCTGACAGAAAAGCAAAAATGGACAACTGAGGATGTGCATAATATGTGGATAATAGCTGAAAACATACTATAATCTTTATTGTCAAGCGGGGTGTTGAAAGAAATGATTCTGCAGACTTTAAACACCTTAGGAAAATGAATCTGAAAAGCTAGTTTGTCCTATATTTAAAAGATTATCATGCACTCTCTCCCATGAGTTCACTGAGGAGTCTTCACTTTAAACATATTCAGTCCAACAAGAAAATACATAGGGAATTGTGTACACAGTATAAAGCCAATTTTGAAATGTATCTATTACCTTTACAAGAGCGTGGCACTATTTAACAAGCTCAAACTTTTATGAATGTGCAGCTTTCAGTGCAACATGTTAGATATGTTTCAGTAGTAATAAGTGTAAAACAGCAAGACTTACTCTTCATGATGATGGAAAGTTGCTCTAAAAGAAGTATAAATTTAGTCAAACACTCTCAAACAGAGAGACTATCACTTAATTTCTTAATTTTGACTTATTCCTATAATGTTAACAAAGTCCAACAAACAAAATGTGAACGGTCTTCTTAAATCTTGATAGTATGATTAAGATCTAGTGGAGAATATGTAAAAAGTCATTTACAAAAATGTAGGTTTGTAAAAAGAAAAAGTTTGGTCATACATTTAAAAGTTTTCTGAAGTGATAATAATGTGTTTGTCACAAACACATCCAAAGAGTTTTCATGTGGAAACAACTCGTATTACAGATCACTCCTGAATAAATAATGCTGCTCATCAGGCTAATTTAAATTAATTAAAGAAAACATCAAAAGTGTTGTTTAAAGGCGATAGACAACATGCCTCGCTTTAGCCTTGAACAAATGCACAAATGTTTAAACGCATTCAAAAATGATGGGTGTATTTGTTTTACTTAGAATTTTGAAGTGAAATTCAAACTCACACCACCTCTTGCAAAAAGCAAACACTTCATTCAAAACAATTTTAACTCTTAACTGTGTTTTGTATAGTAACTACACACATAACTCAAATGATTAGTCATAAAATCGTTAAACTACACTCGGATGTGTACAATGTAAAACATTACTCTATTGTGTCTTTCACTTGTTCAGTGCGCAGTGGAGTGTACATGTATGTCCACAAATACACTGTATATACAGTATGCATGCTCAATTGTTGCACAATTACAGTTATTGGGCTGAACTGAATCAACACAGAGTGAATTTACTGCAGAATTTGAATTTGTTAAAAAAAATTGTATTGTATAAAGCACTACAGAAATAAAAGTTTGAGCTTGTTAAATAGTGCCACGCTCTTGTAAAGGTAATAGATACATTTCAAAATTGGCTTTATACTGTGTACACAATTCCCTATGTATTTTCTTGTTGGACTGAATATGTTTAAAGTGAAGACTCCTCAGTGAACTCATGGGAGAGAGTGCATGATAATCTTTTAAATATAGGACAAACTAGCTTTTCAGATTCATTTTCCTAAGGTGTTTAAAGTCTGCAGAATCATTTCTTTCAACACCCCGCTTGACAATAAAGATTATAGTATGTTTTCAGCTATTATCCACATATTATGCACATCCTCAGTTGTCCATTTTTGCTTTTCTGTCAGATTTGTTAGAGAAACTATGCCACTCTGTTGCGATGCAAACATCATAAAGAGCCATAAAGTTACATGCTTAGGCTATACATAAAAATTAAACATAATCTTTATACAGATATTATGTTTGCACTAAAGTAAATTCAAGAGGTCAGTTTACAATGAAAGTGCGTAAGGCCTATAGAACATCACAAATTAAAGAGATGTATGAGCTGAGGATCTTATTTGGCCCCCAAACAAACAGGTAATGGAGTGTTCAAAGTGACACAATATACAGTTAGATATTCTCATACTTCATATGTGTGTAAATAATTTGTAAAGAGCCAATGAGCTACAAAGAATACAGAAATCCACTCTCCTAGTCTAATGCAAAAGTATATGTTCATTTGTAAATGACATTTTTTCGCTAGTCAATGACACAGTTTACATTTTGTTTGTTTGATTTTGCACAGTGTGTAAAGACTCTCTGAGCGTAGTCAAACATGTTCATAGGAGCAGTCAAAAAATGATTTTTTGATGCTGTTCACTTTATTTAAACAACTTACTTCGATTCAACACCATAGTATCAGGTTTCTGGTTCAAATGTGATTGCTTCATGTTAAATCGACTTGACTTAACTTGATATTTTCATATTAAAATAACATGTTTTAATCAAATAAACCCAACCAGGAATCAATCAAACAGCACTTTCACTTCCCATCATGCTGTGCAAAGGGGCTGAAATGGGTGAGTAAATGTCGAAATAAAGTTTTATTTTGTAAGGACCACCCGTCAGCCCAATGGCGGAATCTGACGATCTGGCGAAGGTACAACGCGTGTATGTCTTTTCAGCGCCCGCGTTAAGTTCACATTAGTTTTTATGATTTTAGATTCATTTTTACTTTAGCTTCTCGCTCGATCTGACTCCAATTGCAAACGATCTCTAATGGGTAATGTTCCTGATATAACATTAATAGCTAATCGCGCAATTAAATATGAATTAATTTAGATCTTTGATTTCTTTGATTTCTCTTAATTTCAATTGTCCTTTCATTCGGGCGCGGGGCCGCTCATGGACTATGTTCAGCTGAAAAACCACGTCCAACGGTCACAAGCTGGCCAGTTTAGAATCAAAACAGAGGAATTATAGCATTTACTAAAAAACACAATTATGGAATCGCCAACCTGCTTATTCTCATAAAAATGCCATTCGATTTAGTCACAATACTATATCATGTTAAGTCATAATAGTCAGAAATCTGAAACCTTAATATCGTGCCCCCGGCTCCGTATACTACGATTTCAGTATGATCTATCCTGGCAACTAACATTGCGGAAACGAGAGGGCCACATAAAATCTACTGGGATCAAATGATTTCAGACGAATTCAAAATAAATCAAGATGGAACAATTTATTTATCAGGTAAAAATGTTTCAATGCCAATTACATAATTACACAATTCAAATATAATAAATACATAACATCAGTTACTCAAAAGATTTCTCTAAGAGTACTTAACATTATGCATACACACAGAGATGGTGGATGAAAGTCTTAAAGACATTCACCATCTCTCTGCGGGGGTTCTGCTTACAGAATGTCCCCCTCGCTGCTGTGTCTTTTCCCCTAAATACCCAGACCAGAACAAAAGGACTGTAAATATTTATTGCTCCCTCACCTGGTTTTTGGGGGAGAGGAGGTGGTTTTCTTGAAGAGAACAGAATTCTCCTAAGTTTTCAAACTTTCCCATAATACTAGTGACTGCTGTGAAACTGAGACCATTTTACCAATCGCACTGAGACATTTAAAATGATACCAAACATGAAATTGGAAAATAATAGATTCACAAGATACATAATACATAGTATATATGCATTCTCAGAGAATTTCGGTGATTTGAATCAGGGGGGAGAAGGGAGAGGGGAGAGAGGGGGGGCTGGTCACATAGCTGAGTGAGGACAGTTTGGACAGGGCGTTGTCCTATTCCTTTGAAGTCTTCTCTCCAGATGAGCTTTATTGCTTTATTGCAGGATGCCTGATCTGAGCTTTATCTTAGCAGGAAAATCAAACCTTACAATTTTAAGCAGTTTTTAGCAGGATGAGAAAATGGAGAGACTTTTTAATGTTTACTGTTCTATTATTGTCGGTATTTAAAAGTCTCAGTTATGTTAATAGTTTTGGGGTTACCATTGTGGTGAAGTCATGAGCTTGTGCTTGGGTTGAGGACCTGCTTACAAAAATATAAATCACTCTAATAATAAAGTAATCACTATGATAGAATGGATGTAATTCACAAGATCAAACTGGAAGCATTAAATATAGGATTATTTGTATAATTCAGTTTAAGTGAGAACTATTTATTTGATTTTAACTAAAACCATGCATTCAAGTTATATGAACACCATTGATTCTAGTTAGTTAAACAAGCGTGATTCTAATGGGTTTTACCTGTTTCAATCATGTGGCACCACTGTCCATGACTGAATTGAGTTGGTTGGACATAACTATTTTACATAGATTCTTCCTTAGTCAGTTGTGCGGTTTAAACCGTGCTTTTCTTTTAGCTCATCTTTCTGGTCCTTTTTGTTGTTTGTTACATATATGACTTTTACACTTAAAATAGCCCTATCAATTAAGTTACACACTACAAGTCAAGGATGTCACGGACACACTATTTGTCTTAATAATTTGTTCTTCTTTAAGAAAACCAAAATGTTTTAACGTATCGTAAATTTCAGTAGTTAGTTAGCAAATGCAAATGAACTGTTTATTACTGAGATAATTTACAGTTATATGTGAAACAATCACAGTCACATCAGAGTTGAATTCTAGTTTATGTTGAGCATTGTTATTCCCCCACATGTTTAACAAAGTGTGTCACAAAGTTCTCACTGTAGCATACTGACTCTGAACCCAGACCAAATTTTAGCATGTAACAGTTTGGAGACATTTGTGTCTTTGTTTCTTTGATTTTGTTCACTGTTTTCTGAAACACACTGGTTTGAAATTGTTTACTACATTTTGAACATCAACATTCTTAATGTTTTGCGTGTGTTCTCCTTACACTTTGCCCCAGAAAAACAACTATGTTTCCTAGATTCTGTTGTAATGTTAGTGAACTTTAGGTATTCTCTGCTTCTCTTTGTTCACATACGACAGTGTGAACAAAGACAAATTCCCTGTGAATTTGCTTGATTTAATAAAATGATGGTTATGTTATTATACCATCCTAGTTTTTAAATTGTTTCTCCTAGTTGTGAAATTGTTTCTCAAAACCCTGAGTTTTGATTTCTAATCGATCAATTTGGTATGTATTTACATTGTAAACAGAAATGCAAGAGGGTAGAAATAGTGTATTTCTTTTGTTTTCCAAGTAACCAATTAATAAATAAGGGTTTTCCCGCATGATCACTGGGAAATTAGTGTGTAAGTCATTTAAAAACGGCAAGATTAAAATGTTTGATAAGATCTGTGTCATGTAATTTAGGTAAACTTGTAATTCATGTACTGCAATGGGGAAAAAGAAAATAGAGTTTTTACTATATTTATATACTATATTCACATTGGTTTTAATGTACACCAGCCGAATTACCACTTTATCAACTAATTAAAACTTTATCAACTATGACTTTGACTCACTAGTACATAAAAATGTTTGATCCCTGTTTATTGATCAATTTGTCGATTACATGCTCTGTCATCTAATTTTAGGTAAACCCACAATTCATATAATCCAGTAGTGAATATTATATTCAGCTTTACTATATTTCTATGTAAACCATCTGAAGATAAATCAAACAGTATTGAGTCATTTACTCATCACTATTAACTTATTACTATTAAATAATAGAATAAGATCAAAGATATTTATTTAAAATGGTTTAAAACATTTCTTTAAAAACTTCTGTTGTTGCTGCTACAGTATAAAACATTTGCATAATTTTCTCCGTAAGGCTCTGATCTTCAGTAGGTGTCAGAAATGAGGTGTCATTTTGGGGTCTCCCAGAAAGACAGGGAGGGGGACAGTTGTCCAGGAAGGATGATTCTTAGCTTTGATCACTCGATAATAAAACTTTATTACATCTATCCTGACTCACTTTGAATTGTTTGACACATTTCAAACCAATCACATCCTCAGACAGGGATTGAACCGCCCCCAGCAAAGCTGGAAAGAAGCTCATTTCAGTTTAGCTACTGGACTTCATGGAACTCAAATCAGGTAAGAACTCTTAAATCGTATCTTATTTTCATCTTATTTCACATAATTTCATATGCTTTGTTTAATTCCATTTCATCTACTTTATTTATCATCAGTGTTTCTTAAGCTGGAATCTCTTAAAGTAAAAGATCTCTTAAATCTTCAAATATACTTTCTATATAAATATATTCATTTATATAGTGATTTTCACAATACAGATTGTTTCAAAGCAGCTTCACAGTGATAATTGGTTAATGCACAGAGATTGTTTTGGCTTTACAGCAGCTCTAAGAAAATATTATTATCAAGCTAAAGTAGGTCTTTGATTGAATCACTTCCATTGTAGAAACTTAGGGAGCCATTTAAATGAGACCTTTCCAACTGAAAACCGATGACCTTTAATGTATTCTTACCCAGGGCTGGGTAGGTTACTTTTCAAATGTATTTCACTACAGATTACAAAAAAATACATGCTTTTAAAAGTAATTTGTAACATATTTCGTTAGATTACCCAAGTTTTGTAAGTTAATCTAAATACTTTAGAATACTTTGGAATACTAATAAGCTTGTAACAAAAAAAAGTAAATGTGAGTTATTGTCTCACAATTATGCTTTATAAAGTTAGAATTGTGAGATAAAATGTTTTTTTTTTTAACAATTACATGGACTCACAAATCTAAAACGTGAAACTAGTCGTAGACCATCACAGGAAGGTTAAGACATTTTGTCTTATAAACATCTGTTATGTAAAAGTGCTGAATAATAACATGCAATTTTTATGATCCCTCTTTTGTTAAAATTATTCAAATGTTGCATGCTCTGCAAGGGTGTGAAACTTACGAGTAGAAATGTAGCTTAGGATGATTTTTTCAGACTGCCATGAGTCAGAGAATCACCAATTGTGTTTTACATTAATTGCCAGTCACAGTTTATATTAATGTTTAAATGAAATAAATGACATTAAAATTCAAAGTAATCACTTTGGTAATCTAAAATACTTTTCAGATGTAACTGTAATCTGATTACCACCCATTTCAAATGTAACTGTAATGAAATACAGTTTCTCAAATTTTGTTTTAAATACGTGACTAAGTTGCTTGTATTTCGTTACTCCCCAACCCTGTTCTTACCGTTGATTTATGTGTTTAGTCTATAGGTTTGCATGTTTGAATGTGTATGTGCACAGACTCTTAGTCTTTTCCACAAAGTGACATTACCAAATTACTTGTCTGCTTCGTATAATACAAAAAATATTTGTTGTGTCCACGGATCTATGCGAACTGGAAAACACTATTTCATATGCTTTATTTAATTCTATTTCATATAAACACTATATGATTTGTTTAATACTATTTCATCTTAATATACACATGCATTGTTTAATTCTGTTTTATCTACTTTATGTATCATCAGTATTTCTTATTTTATTAAAACTCATTTTGCCTTGTTTCATTCACAGACATTGCGAATGTTGCTGAAAACACACACCCCTGACAGAAATTCTTCTGCTCAGAAATTCAACGACCTAATAGCGTGAAAACACCAATCATCAATTTACACCCCCAATAAACACCCCCCCACACACACCCTAACCCTTCCTGTTTACAAAAAACACATGCCGTCATAAAACACAGACTGGCCGGAAACGGTACAACATATGGTCACAGCTGTGGGTCATAAAAACACACACCCCTGATATGGCAAAGGTCAAATGTCACACCTGTCAACTCATCAATCATAGGGTCATAAATCAAAGTGACACATGTACCAGGCTAGGACTACTACTTGTAACTGTAATGAAATGCAGTTACTCAAATTTTGTATTTTAAATACGTAACTAAGTTACTTGTATTTCGTTACTCCCCAACCCTGATTATGTGTTGCTGGGCAAAAAATATGTCCACACAATCTGGCATTGCATTATCACAAATAAAACAATCGACTCCAAACTCAACTATGCATATGCTTAATAACACATTTTAAATGATAAAGGATGGAGATATCAATTTTCAATATATAGCAGGGAGGTACTGCCCTTTTTCCCTCTTTGAGCAGTGGTGGGGACAGTATCTTCATCTTCTATCATTTCCTTTGTTGTCATGCATGCTAAAGCTGTTAATGAGCGCTCGCCGCGCACCGCTGCAGTGCCGCGTGTCTTCAGAAGCCACATTTGGGCTCACAGCTGAACCTTTGCATCTGTAACTTTCTTTTGAGTTTCGTAGAGGACACGAGATCTGATTAATTAGTCCCCAGACGCGAGCGGGTACTCAGGGGCCGGTGGTGCGGTGGCACACAGATGCACAGATTCAAATGAGCCGTCATACAACACAACATCCTCGCGCTCGCTGACACAAATTGCTGCTCGGGTCACGTGGCCATATCAGTTTGAGAGATATTGTTTGCATTGTCTGCCAAAAGGCTTTTACCTAATTGGAGCTGAACGTAAAGGTGGCGTCGTATTGCCGCCGGTCATTATGATTCTGTAATGTGTGTCTCGTGTATGTTTCACCTTTGCTCACTTTCATCATCTCATTGTAACAAAGTTCATAAATATGGGAAGAAGGAGGCGGGAACCGGCGAACGTTCAACATAATTTAATAATAAAATAAACAAACAATAAAACGAAAGTCGAAGGGCACAAACAAAATAAAACACAACATAAAGTCCAGGCCTGGTCCTCTCTCGTCCTTCACTGTCGTCGCTCCTCTTTTCTGCTTCCGGAGCTCCTCCGTGAGAGACACGAGACCGGTGTAGCGCGCAGCTGACGCTCATTATCACTCGCGTCACCGGTCTCGTGTCGTTCCCTCACGGCTCTCGCCCGCCCTGCTCGTCTCACTCATGTCTGCTGTCAACATGACCACAAAATGTCAAATTCCAGAGACAAATTGCTCTTATATAAATGTAACAAGAAATGTTACGTTTTGTATCTATTTGAATTATGCATCGATTTTGGTTGATTTTGTGCAAGGAAGGATATTTGCACTGAATAATTCATCAAAATGTCAAAAGAATTGAAATGTGTAATAAAGTTTGGTAGTATAATACTCGTGTCAACCACAACAGATTTTGCTATTTTTAAATTTACACTATTTTTAAGTCACAGCAAAGTGAAGTCAAGAGAAGAAAAAAGAAAAAAGCTTGCTTTCAAAGCTCCTGTCCTCATTACTTTGTCCAGTTTTGTTTGTACTGTTTTTAGGGCTGCATGTCATTAAGCTCTGGTGAACAGGATTCTCTGCGGCTGAAGCTTACTAATGACAAGCTACTATAATAAGAAACTAGCATAGAATAAAGGCAATAAAGCTTAAGCTGAACATCCTTTATATTCAAAACTGGAGATGGATGATAATTAAAGACAAAAACCCTCGTGTTTGAAGAGCTTTTTGGGAGAAATATCAGCTCCCACAGCTTTCTCTTAAAAAGAATCCCACAACTTTTCATGCATATTTGGCTGGATCATTAGAAAGTATTATTGGTCTTTATACATTTTGTTTTGGACTTTTAGTTTGTCCGTAGCTTTTGTTTTCTATTTCCTGTTCCTCTCGTCAGAGTTGCTTAAATCATCATCTGCCCTCGGATCCGGCTCTCCCTTGTTCGTTACATTAAAACACGTTTATAATACAGACATTTTAAAGGTAAAGTTTGCCAAACTGTCAATGTTAAAATACCTTTCAAACTGTGGTCAAATGCATATAAAATATGTAGAATTGAAGACAAAAATACCATTATTATTGATCTTTTATTGTGTACATATATTGCACATGCATGTTCCCATATAAATATGAATGTATTGTACACATACATATATACACACATTCACAGAATGAGTTATTATAAGAGGTTACAACAGACTTCTAGTTCCCAGCATGCTTTGCCTCAAACCGTGAAAGAAGAGTAAATGTAAAATTAAGTGTTATTTCATAGTTTCATGCTCAATATTAATTTAAGGGGAGATCTGTTAGTGTTTAATGCTGTATTATTGTGGAATTTAAAAGGTTTTCTGCTATATGTGTGTTTTTTTGTGGCCAAACATCATTAAGACTACAATTACTTTACTTATGAATATAATAAATAGTTCAGTACATGCAGATGTGCTTGAAAATATGAAACATTTAAAACGTAAATAATTCTAAGATATGTATTGCATAAGTATACTGCATGAGTAAATACATCTGCAAATCTGATCACATACAAATCTATTTGTTATGAAGTGTATTACTGAATATTAAATTACATACATTATGATATATTAGTAAATATATTGTCACATATTTTTCAGTATATACAATAATTATTCAATGTATTGTACTATATTTACATAATATATTATTCTGTATATTTTCAAATATGCTGTTATATTATTTAATATACTGATCATTCATATACTGACCCTTACAGAAAGGAAATATATTTTATTTCTGCAAGGGTCAGTTCGTGCTGCTTCTGTCTGTTTCTCTGCAGCGGAAAACAAAGGACGGTGACATTTGGAAAGCTCTTGAGGTTTGTCCAAAAAGTCACTCGATTTGTAACTAGCCATTTTTTTGAAGAAAAAAAATGCCACTTAAGGGATCCGAAAAGATGTCTCAGAGTTGCAACTTTGATTGATTCTAGTATTACCTATTTCGTTTAATTTTAACACTATCACTCAAAAAAATATTTCAGTCTAAACACAAGTTTTATGTAATTTAATTACATAGCAATTTTCCATCCATTTGGATTACATAGTTTTAACATAAACAAACTAATAAACTTAATGTGATTCATATTTGTCAGTCATATGTAAATGAAATGGGTAAGATTTATGTAATAGTTCACAGGTTAATGAACACTGTTTAGTGGTCATGTGTGTGCGCACTACTGAGTTAAAGTACCGTTGAAGCAGTGTCAGAGTTAATGAGATCATTAAGTGATGATTGAGCATTAATGATGAACACCTGCTGTTAACAAGCAGAATCACTGAAGGACAGAGAAACACAAGAACTACAACTGATGAAATCAACTGAAGATAAAAGACATTTAATCTCTCACTATTCATATACTCAACTATGACATAAATCTTCACTATTTCATTTACATATGACTGACAAATATGAATCACATTAAGTTTATTAGTTTGTTTATGTTTAAACTATGTAATCCAAATGGATGGAAAATTGCTATGTAATTAAATTACATAAAACTTATGTTTAGACAGAAATATTTTTTTGAGTGTACTCTGATATCAAAATACTGATTAAAATATGTTAAAATGAATAGGATATAAAATATGCCAAACATCTGTTTTTATTGAACTTCTTGAATGAAATACTCCTACTACTAACAGAATAGTGTGCATATACTGCCTACATTTTGTAGTAGTAGGATTAAGAAGTGCACTACATTGTTATCCCATCTAAATTTCTTACAAGACCTCATGATGATGCGTGTTTAATTCAGTGAGCAACTGATGTTAAAAACCAACGCTGCAATTATTTATGGTTCATCTGGCACTCTGAAAATGGAAGGTCAAATCAAGTGCACTAAATTTTGGACACAGGATTCCATGTAGTAAGCTTTGTTCTTATTTTTGTGAACATTTTTGTATTCTATTCACTCAGAGAATTTGCTGGTTGTGCTCAGAGTAGATACTAAAAACTGCAGCAATAGTTTGAGTAGTGTGTTATTCCAAATACAGCCGGTGCTTAAGCTTTGGAAAACTGAGCCTGCCTGCTGTGATAAGTTAATTACCACAATCACATTTCTCTGCAGCAAAGACCGCTTATACATTTAGACTTTACCATAGAAGTCTACACTATAGTGGCAATCTCTTCTTAAAGGGATAGTTCTCCCAAAAATATGAACATTGTCATTATCAACATTTTTGCTCACTGGACATTTCACTTTGAAACTGTCACGAAATGTACACAATGCGTTTGTAAAAAATGGTAATTTTTTTCTAATGAGCCTAATGATCATTTTCTCATCCTCAAGTTGTTCCAAACCTGAATGAATTTCTTCCTTCGGATGATCCCAAAAGAAGTTATTTTGTGTTATATTTCTGTAACACAGTTCGTAAGAACGGGAAGAAGGAGGCGGGAACCGGCGAACATTCAACAACTTTTAATTTCCAAATAAACAAACAATAAAACGAAAGTAAAAGGGCGGCAGTTCCTCACGGCGACTGCCGCCCACACAAACAAAATAAGACACAACATAACTTCCAGGCCTGGTCCTCTCTCGTCCTTCACTGTCATCGCTCCTCTTTTATGCTTCCGGAGCTCCTCCGTGAGAGACACGAGACCGGTGTAGCGCGCAGCTTACGCTCGTTATCTCTCGCGTCACCGGCCTCACGCCGTTCCCTCACGGCTCTCGCCCGCCCTGCTCGTCACAATTTCATATTCTGATTCTGTTCAGTAATGATAACAAAACTAATAATGAAGAACGATTTCTTAAAGCATTTTCAGTGAACTTTTAAGATGTTCAAGAGAACAATGCATAGTTAATCATATAAAATTACCCCATTCTCACCCACAATCTGAAGCATGCATCTTTATTAAAGGTATAGTTCAAGGGATGTACGTGAATTTTTTTCTTAAGTTGAACAGTAAAGAAGGTTTTGAGCTGAAACCATGGTCCTTGGTGATTTATCTAATGCAAGTCAATGGCTATCATCACTTTGATGGTCAAAAAAACATATACAGGCAAAACAAAATTAATACCCGCAGCTCCTGACAATATGGTCTGTGCAAGAAACAACAACATTATTGTAATGATGAGTCAGAGGATAAGATCCAAATGCAGCTTTAATGGTAAACGTGGTCAGACGGGCACAGGTCAACAATAGCAAAACAGCAATATCAGAGGGCAGACAGGTTCGAGGTAATATCCAGGCGGGAGATCAGAGGCAGGATCAGCAACGGGGAAAACCAGACAGGGAAAACAACGCTCAGAAATTGTATCACACAGGAAAACAATACTTCGCGAAGAGGAAAGGGGTGAGTGATCTATTTATAGTGGAGTGATGAGACTAATGAGTGGCGATCATGAGGAACAGTGACTGGAGTGAGGGATTCTGGGAAGTGTAGTGCAGTGTAAGGAGACTATAGTGTGAGCGGGTGACCTCTGGTGGTGAAAGGGTGTGGAAGGATGGACCGAACTCGTGACAATTATTAACTCCCAACATCGTTGTTTTACCTTTTGTCTTTTGTAAAGGCCGTTTGACTTAGTCTTTGCGCGTTTGATTTGCAGACAGTGGATCTGTACTTTCACCTACGTCATGCATGACCTTTATAACGTGATTACGTCATTGCAGAGCAAGACAAGCATTTGAGGTTAAAAATATATAAATTTTATTATTTATTTATTTATTTATTTTTTTTTTACAAATAGCCGTTTTTCTAAATAAGACCCTTATTCCTCGTCTGGGATTGTAGAGAGCTTTGAAGCCGTTCTGCGATTTGGATCTTCAACCCCACTGAAGTCCACTACATGGATAAAAATCCTGGAATGTTTAAATTATCAGGACATTTTCATTCAGGGCTCTGAGAAAAATGACAGAATTTCATCTAGGTTGTAGCGTCTCTGAAAATAAACAACTAAAAGGCCATTTCACATTCTAAAACTAATACACGGCACACACTCGACGGCTCGTAAAAGTGATGATTAGAAAATCAGATTGGTGACAAATGAGCAAAGCAATAGAAGATCAGAAATCACGTCTAGCTGTTATCTGCTCTGAAACTAAGAGAGGAGAAGGAGATGGTAATCCAGCCACATGTTCCAGCTGCACCAGAAAAGAGAAAAATTGGCAAATGGACTAAAGATTTCCCCCCCTAAAAGGCAGAGTTTCAACAACATGTGTTAAGCTCCATCGCATTAAGTCTATTCATAATCTCCACCCTCTTGATACGTTGTGATTTTTTGCAATAATGGTGCTTTTCAGTTAAATCCTATTTTATTTCTATGGCGCTTATCATAATGCATATTATTACAGAGCAGCTTTACAGCGATCAGTGTCTTAATACTCCCAGAGAGCGAGCCAAAGATGACAATGCTAATGAAAAACTCCCTAAGCTGGGAAGGGAAGAAAGCAGAAATTTTGGGAGTAGGGATGTAGACTAAGAACAATTTGTTCGACCAATGCTATCAGTAAAAAAAAACATCATTGTTTTACAATAAACATGTAAAGAGAGACAAATTCAAAGATGGGTTTACCAAGGACATTACGTTACTTGTGTATATGTGAATTCACTATAACACATGAACCCCCTTCATTTTTCATCATTTACCCTTCTTTTGCAAAAGTATGTTTGTAGTTCAAAAGATGTGTCAAGCTTCTACAAAGTTACTAAATGGCTTTTCTGAAGCGGTTGCACAATGGATGGGTTTGGTGGATTACGAAAAAAACCAAAGTCCATGCGAAATGTAGGAACATTAGATGCACTTTATTTTACAGTCCTGTTCCCCATGCACATAATACATACTTCTTATAGTAATTGCAATAACTGGGTAATAACTAGGCACTAACCCTGAACCTAACCTAAACCCATGTAGTTGCCTTATATTAACCCTTATGCGCTGTTGGATTTCTGATACACTCGTTATGGAGTGGGTCGAATTGACCCTAATTGGATTCAATACAATTCCTCAAAAATCACAGTATGAAAAACAACAAAGATTCAGGTACAAACTGTAAACTTTTAATATCAACATTTGTCAAATATTCCAAAAAATACATATCTGAAGATTTGATTTAATGAAAATGTTTTTTAACCCCGTTTTGTTTTGACGAAATGTGAAAATAAACAGTGGATTTTTAAATACTATAAATAAATTTTTTTTAACTTTTTTTGTTCTGAGAACATCATAACTGAACAATTAAATGCAGCTGTATAATGAAAATATGTACTTTTCCTAAGTTGGCTGTTTTGTAAACTCATTTCATAAAGTCAAGAGGTTTCTGGATATGAACTTCACACACATGCTGCTGGTTAAAACATTTTTCTGTATTGAAATAAGTGTGGAAAACCTCATTTTTTAGCTTCATAAGGTAGTAAAAAAATAAAATAACAAAATATAACCAAGAAATGTTATTATTTGGGGTCAGTACAGTTGCTTTAGAGCGTTAAAATATGCGGCGAACGTCACGAACGTAACAGTGATTTTGTTTGTATATGTCAAAAAACACCAGCATGTTGAAACTTTGCATGATGATAAATGAGAAAAAGTCACAAAATATCAAGAAAAAAAACAGTATTTCCAACAACTAGAAAATCTAAACGGGTCAAATTGACCCGCAACATAACACAAGGGTTAACCAGTACTTTCTACACGTAAGTGCATTTACTATAAAATAAAGAGCAACCGATAATTTTAAATCACCCTTACTAATCTTTCCATTTTCAGTTTTTCATACACCAAATTATAAACTGTTCAAAATAAAGCGTTGAAACTTTTACAAATCTTTCTAATCCATGTTTGGGAGCATGAATAAATCTGTCCAAGTCATGCTTTTCAGTGATTTCAACAAAAGAGGCTTTGTTGCGTCATTTACAGGACAAATATATAATAGGGTTTAACTGGAGAAGCTTCAGGAAACACATTGGTGGAGATGAAGAAGGAAAGAGCGTGGTGGAGCACTGATGGGTTTCCCGAAATAGAAAGAGAGCTGTGGTGTCAAAGCATTGGGTAACTTTTGGTGCACCAGTGACATTTCTGGTATTCAACATTTTGCTATGTTACGTTTACATTTATTCATTTGGCAGACACTTTTACAAGGGAGCAATTAGGGGTTAGGTGTCTTAGTCATGGTATTGAAGGTGGAGAGAGTGCTGTTCATTAACAATCCCCACCTTCAATTCCTGCCGGCGTGGGAATCGAACCTGCAACCTTCAGGTTACAAGCCCGACTCCCTCACCATTAAGCCACGACTATCCCATGTTACGAACCACTAGTACATTACTAGCCAGGGCTCTGAACTGGTTCAAGGTACAAAAACAAAACTGGAAACGAACAAAATTATAACAGAAACATAAACTAAATTAATTCGAGTCGTTTTTTCTTTTTCAAAACGCATGGCAGTGGAGCGCACATTAATATTAATAAGTGTTACCTGATTGAAAAAGGGAGGGACATTTCAGCCAATTCAACACTTGAGATCTAGAGCTTTAACCTGGTCAGTAAGTATATAAAATGTTGATTAAGGTATAAAAGTGTAGCATTTTAAACTCCTTTCTGCAGCTTACTTTCTCAAACTGTCCGTTTGAGAATTCTGAAGGTGTCTCTTTGGAGATAATGCTCAGTCCATAAATGGGTGACTGCCTTGGCCGCAGCGGTTCATCCCCAGTTTCCCATCACCTTCAATTTTAAATCCATTATTCGGTGTCCCATTTTTCAAATAATGGAAGGCAACGTTAATTACTAAAGTATGGGAACAGGATAAAGGTGAGTGTCCAATTACAGAATTAAATCAAGTTGCTGTTTAGCTTGTCAGCGCTGACAGAAATAATTCTGGTGAATTATTAAACGGTTCCCAAAATGAAAGTGTAAGGTGTCTCTTTATGTTGCACACGCTGGTTCTGCCCCGCCTCAGTCAAATATAACATCCAAAAAGTTTCAAACGGTCATTTTTTCTCCTCTAATGGTAAAGATGTGATATTTAAAACATGAGAGTGTTGTTAGTATTGCCCAAGATTTTGAAAACAAGCCAATTTAAAAGGAACACATAACAATTGTCTTCAGGAATAAGGAGATAAAGTATTCGTAATTGGTTAGTTTGAAAATCTGTTAACACAGAAAAGTGTCTAGGTCTTCTCAATATGAAGAAAACATACCATAATGGCAAAAGGCTTACATGGTATACAGATCCTTTACTCACTGTTAACCCTTATGCACGGTTCGATTTCTGTGTTCACTCGTTATGGAGCGGGTCGAATTGACCCTAATTGGATTCAATACAATTCCTCAAAAATCACAGTATGAAAAACAACAAAGATTCAGGTACAAACTGTACACTTTTAAAATCAACATTTGTCAAATATTCCAAAAAATATATATCTGAAGATATGATTTAATGAAAATGTTTTTTAAAACTTTTTTAATTTGAAAATAAACAGTACATTTTTTCTGAGAACATCATAACTGAACAATTAAATGCAGCTGTATAATGAAAATATGTACTTTTCCTAAGTTGGCTGTTTTGTAAACTCATTTCATCAAGTCAAGAGGTTTCTGGATATGAACTTCACACACATGCTGCTGGTTAAAACATGTTTCTGTATTGAAATAAATGTGGAAAACCTCATTTTTTAGCTTCATAAGGTAGTAAAAAAATAAAATAACAAAATATAACTAAGAAATGTTATTATTTGGGGTCAGTACAGTTGCTTTAGAGTGTTAAAATATGCGGCGAACGTCACAGTGATTTTGTTTGTATATGTCAAAAAACACCAGCATGTTGAAACTTTGCATGATGATAAATGAGAAAAAGTCACAAAATATCAAGAAAAAAAACAGTATTTCCAACAAATTGACCCGCAACATAACACAAGGGTTAACATTTGTTGTAGAAGGACAAAAGCACTTCTACGAAACATTCAGTGGTGGACATTTTTTACTTTGCTATCGAGTATTTTTATTTTGGGAAACTTTTACTTCACTACGTCTCAAATCATTGTATCACACTTTTTTACTCCCCTACATTTAATAAAAACATTATTCTGAAGTGAAGAAAGCGTCGCCCACTCCACTGACAAAACCAATTATATCAGACACAAAATTCCAGTTCCAACAAACCTCTTAATTCATGGAAACAATAGTAATGCACTTACATTTATGACTTAAAGGATTTATATTTTTGAGTATATCCAATGTCAACACACCAGTTAGCAACTTAATCACAGACTGCAATGTTTCCTTTCGCCACATCCACAATGACTGAATCATCTCGAAATAAATCAACAGCAGGAATGGGGTGATGGAGGGATGACAACATATGGGACCTACTGGACCATAAAATCAGAGAGACATTGAAAGTCCCGAACTGATGCCACAGTGGAGGTTCAGCTGGATGCAGTGCGCCATATATCAGCAGAACGAATGACGAACTTCCATTTGGCCTTCCAATGACTCGCAATTTCAGCCACATCTGTGCCATGCGAAGGAATATTCTCGAAGGTAGGAAAAGTTCTGAGCAAAAATGATTGCTTAAATGAAATTCACTCTGAAGTTTTAAGCAGTTGACCTGAAGTTACGGAAAAACACAAAAAATAAACTCTGTTTTCCTCTATCTTGTTGTGTTTAGCTTGGACAGGGGTTAGCATAGTTTTAACACGGTGTGAAATTATGACGACTAAACACGCTAGCCTAATATCACTGACCTTAACAACAGGAACCATTTGTATGAAGACAGAAGGGGAAAAAATATCAAAAATAATAAAATATCCTGTTTGAATTTTAAGTCTTGTTTCATTTACATTTAGCAGACGCTTTTATCCAAAGCGACTTACAAGGGGAGCAATTAGGGGTTAGGTGTCTTGCTCAAGGGCACTTTAGTCATGGTATCAAAGGTGGAGAGAGTGCTGTTTATTCACAATCCCCACCTTCAATTTCTGCCGGCGTGGGAATCGAACCAACAACCTTCAGGTTACAAGCCCAAAACCTTCACCATTAGGCCACGACTACCCTTTCATCGCAAGTATGAGATCCATTATTGGCTCCTTGTTAAACAAGTGCACTAACTTTAAAGAAAAAACCTTCGGGTAACACTTTCTCACTATTCTAGTTTAGGTGTATGAATGAGGGAGTGAATGGGTGAATGTGAGGCAAATTGTAAAGCGCTTTGGTGGCCATAGGTCTGTGAAAGCGCTACATAAATGCAGTCCATTTAACTTTTTTGGGTACAATGAAGTAGAACCCTGTCTTCATATCAGACGAAAGGACCGGCTCTATGGCCTCGAACTTGGGGGAATGCGGGGCGAACTGAATCGCATAGCCGATGGATTGGATGAGCAAGTGAGACGGACTGGGAAGCACTAGTCAGGCTCCATGCAAGCGGGACGTAGGCGACCGCAGACATTTACATTTATTAATTTGGCAGACGTCGCTTTTTATCCAAAGCGACTTACAAGGGGAGCAATTAGGGGTTAGGTGTCTTGCTCAAGGGCACTTATCAAAGGTGACGAGAGTGCTGTTCATTCACAATTCAATTCCTTCCGGCGTGGGAATCGAACCAGCAACCTTCAGGTTACAAGCCCGACTCCCTCACCATTAGGCCACGACTACTGCAGACGTACTCGCAGTGGGTGAAACACAAGTGAGGGATAATGGTGAGGGAGTCGGGCTTGTAACCTGAAGGTTGCTGGTTCGATTCCCACGCTGGCAGGAATTGAAGGTGGGGATTGTGAATAAACAGCACTCTCTCCACCTTTGATACCATGACTAAAGTGCCCTTAAGCAAGACACCTAACCTCTAATTGCTCCCCAATAGTTGCCCACTGCTCTGGGTGTGTGTTCACTATTTACTGCTGTGTGTGTGCACTTGGATGGGATAAATGCAGAGCACAAATTTCGAGTATGGGTCACCATACTTGACAGTACGTCACAACTTTTCACTTGGTTACATGGTTGGGCAGAGGAGAAGGTTGCTCTCAAACCGCCCACTGCTGGCGATGGGAGTGGTACAATTCTCCGCTGCTCTCCTTGACCTCTTGGGACCCAGAGATAGAGGAACCTGCTCATCTTCCACAATTTAGGTTCCACTCGCTGTAGGACCAGTGGCGGAACAGAAACAAAAAGGATTCTCCAACCCAGGAAACAAACACCGTTTTAAAGATGTGCAAATTATATTGAAAAATACAGCAAATTAACTTGTGGTACTTGACAATTTTCCAAACACTTTAGGTATCAATGTCTAGTAATAATGCAATTCAGCACACTAACACTATTGTGTAAAAGTAGCACGTAGTTTCATGTTACGTTACAATTTCTCATTTTCTAAACGTCCTTTCTCGTTATTGTTCCACATCACGGTAATGTGAGTAACAATGAGACTTACCTTTGCTATTCCATGACAAGCCTGGAACAAAATGGAAAACTGTCAGACGTTCCAATATATGCTTACTATCCAAGATTGTTCACAGCAGGGGTTTTGTGCGTTTGATTAATTAAAGAAGGTTTTTCCTGTGCCTCCCACCACTGCAGACGTGTACATCTCCACCTGAAAAGCCCTTTCAGAATAAAGAAATAAATTAAAAAAAATGATACATTTGGTGGATGAACAAGGTTATGCTGAGCAGTTCATAAATCAATTGCCTTGAAAAGGGAGCTGGTTTTAAGCCTTTCTCCCGAGCGCAAATGGAACAGTAATTGACAGAACAAAGTGAGGCAATTAACTATGTTTTCTTAAAGCAGTGAATATGGAACAGCATGGCCATTCATCACCATATGTCGGACCGGCGGTTCTGTGAGAAAGCGTGGAAATTATTATTATCTGCATGCTTGGTGTTTTATTTGGCTGCGATAGTCAATGAAAGGAGTGAGCGCTCGTCTCACTGTCTCAGTGAGATAAACTTGTTCAACAAAATTGGATATTTTGCTTTTTATAAAACTTTTTTTAATGAAACTTTCACAGAGAATCTACAGAAATGTATAGGTTAAGGACACAATGTAAAGCTAAATGAGCGCCAAAGTTCAATAAAACAGTAGAACACATAAAGCTATTGTTAGGCCGGTCTTATTTTTGGAGTGTTTGTGTGAAACGTACTGAACCTTTTGACAACTTTGAATCTTGGGAGCTTTATTGCGCTGTCAAAAAGGTAGCAAAACCAAAGCCCCGCTGAACATCATATTGACAGGGAAGATTGTTTTTCTGCACTCTTTAGGATGGAAGGCCAGAGTCACTGATGGAGTGAAAGTTGAGTACATCAGATTTTTTTTGTTGTTGTTTGTTTTTTTTCTTGGCTGTAAAACTTTGTTTGTGGCTGCCGTCCCTTAAAAAATGGCTTGCATGGATAAACTCTGTGTCAGCAACTAATCACTACAGATCTGTCGCTACAAAGATTAGAGTTATAAAAAGCCAGTCTTCCTCAGCGTCCTTGATTTTATTTTAAAATGAACAGACATTCACTCTTATTCGTATGTCTAATATGTCAAAAACGCAAAATGTTTCGTGTGTCATCACATTCTGTCATGAATTAAATCAATGATGGCATATTTTCAATTCAAAACAGAGAAATTTCATGAAAAAGTTGAGTAGTTTGCGTCACTGGATATCACTGGATTTCTCTATCGTAAAATATCTCTTCTTGCATCTTACTGCAGTAGATAACTCTATGAACATATAATTAAAAAACCTTTCAGGATGTTTTGTTATATCAACTATTAGAGATGACATTTACCCAAGACAAGTCTCAAGCGATAATTAAATATGATTTGATATGTGGTATTGCTGGTGCGGCTCCGCTGCCCTGCGTGTTGTAAGGATGACAAACAGTTTTAAAAGTTACATTTTAGTCTTATGTCAAAATATTTGAGATGGCCAATCACATCAAAGAAGGCGGGGCTTTACTGTTCACATGAATTCCCACATGACGATTGTAACACAGTTCGTAAGTACGGGAAGAAGGAGGCGGGAACCGGCGAACATTCAACAACTTTTAATTTCCAAATAAACAAACAATAAAACGAAAGTAAAAGGGCGGCAGTTCCTCACAGCGACTGCCGCCCACACAAACATAATAAAACACAACATAAAATCCAGGCCTGGTCCTCTCTCGTCCTTCACTGTCGTCACTCCTCTTTTATGCTTCCGGACCTCCTCCGTGAGAGACACGAGACCGGTGTAGCGCGCAGCTGACGCTCATTATCACTCGCGTCACCGGCCTCGCGCCGTTCCCTCATGGCTCTCGCCCGCCCTGCTCGTCACAACGATTAGTTAATATCTATTTGCATGAAGCTTTCATTACCAGAGGGCCTGATACATTATTTACAAACAGTATTGGTAATTATTCATCAAACAACAATACCGACGAGAAAACCACTCAGTGCTCTTGGCTGCAGGACAAAAAAACAAAACAAAAAAATTAATATTGACACAAATTTAGACATGAAATGTTGTTCATACACACTACATGTGCAAATAAACGACAATTCATGCTTGGTGAATATTACAAATGCATTATTCAAATATATGAATCCAAATGTGTTTTTTTTTTTTTCCTCAAATCATCCCAAAACCAGATTGTCCATCTTCAGCCTATTTCCCCTGAAATAAATCATCTCCACACAGCAGAACTTGGTCTTCTGATGTACCTCATCCTCTCGTTCTCTCTCTCTCTCTCTCTCTCTCTCTCTCTCTCCTCTACAGTGCTTTGCAGATCTGCCATGGTTAATAAAACTCTATTGTTTCCTCACGCTCACTCCTTCGTGTTCTTCTCCGGCTGTCCCCCGCCCCGCGCCCTTCCCAGCATGCAGCCCTGCCATCGCCACTGACCTGTGCTAAGCAGGAGATCAATAGTCAATTCCATTTCGTGGCCTGCCTCTGACAGCTATTAGATAGGAGTGGATTGGATGCTTGTAAGTAGCAAGAGCGTGAGTCTGAGCTTATCTGACCCTCCTCCTCTGCTGTCTCGGTCTGTTCTCATCAAGACGGCCGTCAAGCGCACAGAGCCACTTTCCAGTTCCTCGGCCGTACTGTTCACTCACGGATGTGGGATGGTTTTAAAGATGATCCGACATTAACATATCCAGTGTGAAAATCTCATATATATGAAGTCAGTGACTTTGAAATGATGCATTTTGATACAGAATTAACATACCCTGAGATTTAAGTGGTGTGTGTGCGTAGAAGATTTTATTTATTTATTTATTTATTTATTTGATACCTACAGAGTCCCTAAGGTATATCTCGCAATTCTGACTTTATAACTCAATTCTGACTTTATAACTCGCAATTCTGACTTTATATCCCGCAATTCTGACTTTATATCTCACAATTCTGACTTTATATCTCACAATTCTGACTTTATATCTTGCAATTCTGACTTTATAACTCACAATTCTGACTTTATAACTCAATTCTGACTTTATAACTCGCAATTCTGACTTTATATCTCTCAATTCTGACTTTATATCTCACAATTCTGACTTTATATCTCACAATTCTGACTTTATATCTCACAATTCTGACTTTATATCTCACAATTCTGACTTTATAACTCAATTCTGACTTTATATCTCACAATTTTGACTTTATATCTCGCAATTCTGACTTTATAACTCAATTCTGACTTTATAACTCGCAATTCTGACTTTATATCTCTCAATTCTGACTTTATATCTTGCAATTCTGACTTTATATCTTGCAATTCTGACTTTATAACTCACAATTCTGACTTTATAACTCAATTCTGACTTTAAAACTCACAGTTCTGACTTTATATCTCTCAATTCTGACTTTATATCTCACAATTCTGACTTTATATCTCACAATTCTGACTTTATAACTCAATTCTGACTTTATATCTCACAATTCTGACTTTATATCTCACAATTCTGACTTTATAACTCAATTCTGACTTTATATCTCACAATTCTGACTTTATATCTCGCAATTCTGACTTTATAACTCAATTCTGACTTTATAACTCGCAATTCTGACTTTATATCTCACAATTCTGACTTTATATCTCGCAATTCTGACTTTATAACTCAATTCTGACTTTATATCTCACAATTCTGACTTTATATCTCACAATTCTGACTTTATAACTCAATTCTGACTTTATATCTCACAATTCTGACTTTATAACTCACAATTCTGACTTTATAACTCAATTCTGACTTTATAACTCGCAATTCTGACTTTATATCTCTCAATTCTGACTTTATATCTTGCAATTCTGACTTTATATCTTGCAATTCTGACTTTATAACTCACAATTCTGACTTTATAACTCAATTCTGACTTTATAACTCGCAATTCTGACTTTATATCTCTCAATTCTGACTTTATATCTTGCAATTCTGACTTTATAACTCACAATTCTGACTTTATAACTCGCAATTCTGACTTTATATCCCGCAATTCTGACTTTATATCTCACAATTCTGACTTTATATCTTGCAATTCTGACTTTATAACTCAATTCTGACTTTAAAACTCACAATTATTACTTTTTAACTCAATTCTGACTTTAAAACTCGCAATTCTGACTTTATATCTTGCAATTCTGACTTTATATCTCACAATTCTGACTTTATATCTCACAATTCTGACTTTATATCTCAATTCTGACTTTATATCTCACAATTCTGACTTTATAACTCAATTCTGACTTTAAAACTCACAATTCTGACTTTATATCTCACAATTCTGACTTTAAAACTCACAATTCTGACTTTATATCTCACAATTCTGACTTTATATCTCACAATTCTGACTTTATATCTCAATTCTGACTTTAAAACTCACAATTCTGACTTTAAAACTCGCAATTATGACTTTATATCTCACAGTTCGGACTTTATATCACAATTCTGACTTTATAACTCGCAATTCTGACTTTTCTGACTCAGAAAAGCACTGAAATTGTTTTTCCTCCAATATTATTCCCATCACAAAAGTTTTGCAAGCGAATGCAGTGTTTCTCAAGGGACCGCAAACATTTCATCAGGGAACGCAAAATCATTGAATTATAATCTCTCCTCCCATCTCTCGCTTTTTTATTTATTATTTTGAATCATCACCATGGCATGTTCCGTGCGGGTCCGTAGACACCATACAGACAAACAGTTGACAGACCAGTGACAAAACTGATCAGGATTTCACTCATTTCTATTGAGAGATATTACTTGAATACTTTGAATTTAATTCAGGATCTCCAGTAATCAGATCACAGTGAACTAGCTTGAATTTGTGAATGGAAAATCATTTCTGCCAATCATTATTTGGCATAATTGTCTTGATCATTTGTCTTTTTTAAATTAAAAATAGTTTTCCTTGTTTTTGTGGAGTGGCCTGGGCTCTTTTTGGTGGTGCAGAAAGGACACACTTCATCTTTAAGACGATAGGAAGTCAAAATCACACACCCATAGCTGTTTTAGCACACAGGGACCCCTTCTCTTACAACACTTCCTGTTTCAAACCCACATCTGTCTCCAGCTTCCTTTCTGAACAATGTACAGAAAACACTTAATGTTCTCTCGAGTGGAAAATCCATCCGAGAGATTCTCAGTATCGAGCTTGGTTATTTCAGTCAGACATGTTAACCCATTTTCTCTTTGGTTCATCCCTTCTGGTAAAAAATAGTTTCACTTTACGTTCAGGTGTCAGTATTACAGTGAAATTATACATTTAAGTACTGAGTAATGACAATTAATACATGTACTTGCTGTAGTGTTAGAGTTAGGATGAGGGTTTGGCTTAGGAACAATTCTGACTTTATATCCCGCAATTCTGACTTTATATCTCGCAATTCTGACTTTATATCTCGCAATTCTGACTTTATATCTCACAATTCTGACTTTATATCTCGCAATTCTGACTTTATATCTCGCAATTCTGACTTTATATCTCGCAATTCTGACTTTATGTCTCACAATTCTGACTTTATATCTCACAATTCTGACTTTATCTCACAAATCTTAAATTAGATGGAACTAGATTAAATATTTTGACTGTTGCGACTGTAACTCTGCCTGAGTATCGGACAAGTGTTCACTGTTGGCCAGAGGAGAACTGGCCCCCCAACTAAGCCTGGTTTCTCCCAAGGTTTTTTTCTCCATTTGTTGGAGTTTTGGTTCCTTGCCGCTGTTGCCTTTGGCTTGCTTAAGTTGGGGACACTTGCTTGATATTCAGCAGTGTTTTCGATATGCCTGTATTGGCGCCGTTGTATGCGAACTGATCTGAGCCGGACGATTACGTCACTGTTTTCTCCAGTGCTGCTATACCTAAATTACCTAGACTAATAACTATTGATCTTTGCAACGGAATGAATCAATAATATATAGAATAAGCTGCACAATGACACCATTTTCTTATTAATGTAAAGCTGCTTTGCCACAATTTGCATTGTAAAAAGCGCTATATAAATAAAGATGACTTGACTTGACTTGACTTATATCTCGCAATCCTGACTTTATATCTCGCAATCCTGACTTTATATCTCGCAATCCTGACTTTATATCTCGCAATCCTGACTTTATATCTCACAATTCTGACTTTATCTCACAATCCTGACTTTATATCTCGCAATCCTGACTTTATCTCGCAATCCTGACTTTATATCTCGCAATTCTGACTTTATATCTCACAATTCTGACTTTATCTCACAATCCTGACTTTATATCTCGCAATCCTGACTTTATATCTCGCAATCCTGACTTTATATCTCGCAATTCTGACTTTATATCTCGCAATTCTGACTTTATAACTCGCAATTCTGACTTTATAACACACAATTCTGACTTTATATATCGCAATTCTGACTTTATAACTCACAATTCTGACTTTATATCTCACAATTCTGACTTTATATCTCGCAATTCTGACTTTATATCACAATTCTGACTTTATAACTCACAATTCTGACTTTATAACTCACAATTCTGACTTTATAACTCACAATTATGACTTTATATCTCGCAATTCTGACTTTATAACTCACAATTCTGACTTTATAACTCACAATTCTGACTTTATATCTCACAATTTTGACTTTATATCTCACAATTCTGACTTTATGTCTCACAATTCTGACTATATCACAGTTTTGACTTTATATCTCGCAATTCTGACTTTATAACACACAATTCTGACTTTATAACTCGCAATTCTGACTTTATCTCACAATCCTGACTTTATATCTCGCAATCCTGACTTTATCTCGCAATCCTGACTTTATATCTCGCAATTCTGACTTTATATCTCACAATTCTGACTTTATCTCACAATCCTGACTTTATATCTCGCAATCCTGACTTTATATCTCGCAATCCTGACTTTATATCTCGCAATTCTGACTTTATATCTCGCAATTCTGACTTTATAACTCGCAATTCTGACTTTATAACACACAATTCTGACTTTATATATCGCAATTCTGACTTTATAACTCACAATTCTGACTTTATATCTCACAATTCTGACTTTATATCTCGCAATTCTGACTTTATATCACAATTCTGACTTTATAACTCACAATTCTGACTTTATAACTCACAATTCTGACTTTATAACTCACAATTATGACTTTATATCTCGCAATTCTGACTTTATAACTCACAATTCTGACTTTATAACTCACAATTCTGACTTTATATCTCACAATTTTGACTTTATATCTCACAATTCTGACTTTATGTCTCACAATTCTGACTATATCACAGTTTTGACTTTATATCTCGCAATTCTGACTTTATAACACACAATTCTGACTTTATAACTCGCAATTCTGACTTTATAACACACAATTCTGACTTTATATCTCACAATTCTGACTTTATATCACATTCTGACTTTAAATCTCATAGTTTTGACTTTATATCTCACAATTTTGACTCTATAACTCACAATTCTGACTTTAAATCTCATAGTTTTGACTTTATATCTCACAATTCTGACTCTATAACTCACAATTCTGACTTTAAATCTCATAGTTTTGACTTTATATCTCACAGTTTTAACTTTATAACTCACAATTTTGACTTTATATCACATAATTCTGACTTTATAACTCATAATTCTGACTTTATATCTCACAATTCTGACTTTATATCCCGCAATTCTGACTTTATATCTCGCAATTCTGACTTTATAACTCACAATTCTGACTTTATAACTCACAATTCTGACTTTATAACTCACAATTCTGACTTTATATCACATAATTCTGACTTTATATCTCACAATTCTGACTTTATAACTCACAATTCTGACTTTATAACTCACAATTCTGACTTTATAACTCATAATTCTGACTTTAAATCTCACAATTCTGACTTTATAACTCACAATTCTGACTTTATAACTCACAATTCTGACTTTATAACTCATAATTCTGACTTTAAATCTCACAATTCTGACTTTATAACTCACAATTCTGACTTTAAATCTCACAGTTTTGATTTTATATCTCACAATTCTGACTTTATATCACATAAAACTGACTTTATATATCGCAGTTCTGACTTCATATCACAAATCTGACTTCATTACTTGCAATTCTGACTTTATTTCTCACAATTCTGACTTGTTTCATTCATCTGGCTAGTTTCTAGGGGTTTCTCCACAATAGCGGAAAGCACATCATTTATATGATTGTTTTGGTCGATTTGGTTTGCTGCTCTTATAAGAATTATGTCAAATGATCTGACCAGCACAAACAATGCTTTACCCCAAAAGATATTTATCAGTGTCGCATCTTTTTAGTCGAGTTATTGCAACACCAAAGAAACCCACAGCAAACAATAAAACTGAAAAATGGCATAGAATTTTTTTTATTTTAATAACAGGACAAAATGATGCATCTGTCACAAAGAGCGCTCTTCATTCTGTTTGTTTTGAAGGTTTCTTAGATGTTTAATGCCGTCTCGTGAAGAGGACACGAAAGATTGAGGAAATCTTACCCTTCCTCTTTTATCATTGAGCAACAACTACTAGATTTCACAATAATGGAAGAAGAGAGAGCTGTTTATTATCATTTATCAACATGTTCAATGAAACTATTTAACATTCAAAGAACACAGTTAAAGATAATGAACGAGAACTGCCAGCATATATAGTTTGAGGAAAGGATGAGTGACGATACGTGACACGTCTGAGAGGACAAAACCGTTTTATTGGGCCATACGAGAAGTACTAAAGGTGCTATAAGGTGTTTTTATATCCATTTTTGTAGACTCAAATCAAGATAGAAATGACACCAATAATACCACAGCAGCCACTGCATCAAGTTCCCGGATGCATTTCGAGACAAGGGCGAAAACACGTAAAAATAAGAAGTACACAAATGGAAAAGGAGAAATTGGCGTGCTCATTTGTGTTCACAGGCATATGAAATCATGCAGCTGAAGCAACATGCCAGACAGTGACAAAAAATCAGTATAAATATAATAAGTGCTCTCTAGCAGGCGGACTGCAAAGAACCACAGGCAATTAGGCTCCGCGAGGAGCAGAAATGCTGGGCGGCCTTTATGTGAGCCGCTGATAAGCAGAGAATGGAGCAGAACTTTAATGCTGTCGGCTTTCTTGTGTTTGTGCGCTCTGAGATTGGCAGAATTCTATAACTCTGAGCTTGATTGCATTGGTTTGACCCAGTTGTATGTTGTAATAAGTAACAGATATAAACTGGACAGCCGCTGAATTAGCTTGCCAGCATTGCAGAAATCATATACAGACCTCTCACCGTATTATTATGATTGAACATACATTTTATATGCGCAAAATGATTCCATTTCTTTACATCTGTATCTGTACAATTCAATGCATTCAGTTTAATTGCGCGATAAGCTTATTAGATAATCGAATTTTAGACTTTACAAGCTCTAAGGGCAAAAGTGATGTCCGGCTTAGAAAATTGACATCTTCGCACTTTATGCAAATATTCTTAAAAATAGATGTGCTTGGAGTTTTATTTGGGATAATTGCACAATGAAACATGACAAATTCATGCTAAGAAATGATGAACACATGCAAAAACAAGAGAAAACCAATGAAATATTAATAAATGATTATACTGAAGTCCAGTGTTTTCTAAGCTGGGTGCCGTGTAAACACTTCAAACATTATTAATTTTGCTAAAATGTGTAAAATATAAATATATATATATTATGTCCCATTGCAAAAAATACACAAGCTCATAATAAAAATGCAAATCACAAGAAAAGTCAATCTAAATTTTGCCGTGTTTGCAGTTGCGCTCAGATCCAAAGTGCGCACACATAAAGCCACCTCTCAAACAGATCGCCAGTGCCAAATTGACAAAATGTTTATTGACGTTAAATGAACAAAAATATTGTCACAATGTCCGTCTTGCCGAGTATTCACATAAACTCATGTGTCAGTTCATGTGTAACAGTACGTTGAAGCCGTGCATCAGCTCTTAAAGTGTCTTAAAGCAGCCTAATAAAAGTCCGTACTTCAGTTTCTGTAGCATTTCTTACCTAAATAGCTCTAATAACAACTTTTCAACAATATCTAGAGATGGTAGATTTCAAACACGAATCTTTTGTTTCGAATCAGTTGTTCGGCGCGCCAAAGTCACGTGATTTCAGTAAACGAGGCTTCGTTACGTCATGAGTGATTCACAGTTTCAATAGTTCACATGATTTTGGTTTGATATGTGAACCAAACCGAAACAAAAGATTCGTAAAGCTTCATGAAGCAGTGTTTAGAAATCGTCCATCACTAGATATTGTTGAATAAAGTCGTTATTTTGTGTTTTTGCCACACTTGTCACTTCATAATATTACGGTTGAACCACTGTAGTCACATGACCTGTTTTAAACATGTTTTAGTATCTTTCTGGACATTGAAAGTGTTCATTATCAGTAGAGACCCACTGAACCATCAGATTTCATCAAAAATATCTTCATTTGTGTTCAGAAGATGAACGAAGGTCTTACGGGTGTAGAACCACATGAGGAATTAATGACTGAAGTTTCATTTTTGGGCGAGTTAACACTTTAATGCAATTTATTTAATTTGTATGTTTATTCTATTGTATTTCTTTGTGCTATGGATAGTAATTTTTTTATTTGTTCTTCTTTTATTACTGACTGTTTACTTGTCTTTTTTTTATATATTTTTTTTCGGTAACACTTTATTTTACAGTGTCATTGTTCCATATGTTACATCTAGTTACTATATTAAAAACTAAAAATGATGCATAATTACATGGAACTAAGCCTAAACCAAACCGAACCCTATAGTAAGTACATGTAGTTACTTAATAATACTCTGTTCTTAAATGAATAATTACAGTGTAACAAAAACACCTTAAAATAAAGTGCAACTGTTTTTTCTTTTTAAAGTTGGAAACCAAGCTTGTCCAATTGCAACAAAATGCCCCCACTGTAAAAACACAAATACTTTGAGTCAGCAAACATTGAGGTGAAATAGTTGTAATGGTAACTAAGCAATGTTTATAAATGAATAAAAGGCTAAATTAAAATCTGTCATCATATAAAGTGTCTCTTCAGAAGAAATGATTGACTTTCATCGGACGGATACAAAATTAGATAATATTAAAAATATCTATATAAGGCCGTTCTTCCCTGTGGTGTCGAATATCGATACTTTTCAGTTTTGTTAGAAACTGTATCATGACAACACTGGTGTAAAAGTTTTCGAAGGGTGCCGTGACTGAAAAAAGGTTGGGAAATGTGTCGTCAGTGTGTGCTGTGACCCGTTTTTTTGACAAATAATTTGTCAGATATATTGCGTCATATTTATACCTATATAATATATGGTCCCACTTTATATTAGGTGTCTTTAACTACTATGTACTTACATTTAAATGAATCTTTTAATATAATGCATTTATTGTGTACAAATATGTTTTTGCATTGTACTTAAATAAAAAATACCTGCATGTATTTACATCTGTAATTAATTTCTGTAGTTACATGTATAATTACACTGTTGACCCATCCCAAAACCTACTCAAACCTGTCCCTCACCTGACCCGTATCCACCTCCATAACAGCAAAAGTCTTTTTCAATGCAACATCAACACAATTAGCACATTGTACTTATGGTTTGATGTAAGGACATGGTCGTTAAGGTCATCTCATATAAAGTGGGACCAAATATTTTCCTCATATCTTAATGCTTTAGTCATTTTTGTCACACATTTGTCATCCGTTGCCATGGACACTAATCTAATCATCACACCTGATGGTTATTGTTTCATTATCTCTCTGTGTGTGTTTAGTTCTACTGTTTCCAGTCTTTGTGGGTTGTCATAGGTGTTTCTGTTACGTTTTTCTCTTGCATTTGTATCTACGTTGAATCGTCCTTCATCTTCATCTTGTAACATGTATTGGTTGTTTAATCAGTGCATTTTTCTGGGTTTGTCTGAGGAGGACTTATGAGTTCTTCTTACAGAACTTGTTCAATCTGTGCTTTTAATAAAAAATAATGACCTATGCAAAAATTTTTTGTGAGTGCTGTGTTTTTAATTCGATGTTTCTCGGTAAAAAGAGTTCCACAGCTTACGATTGATACACGATTGATTTCAACTGTTAAAGTTTCCTCACAAGTAAAAAGTTGGAGCAGAAACGGACACATGTGAAGGGGTTTCACAAGAGACTGTCATTTCCTCCTTCGGTTTGTGCTTGTGGTTCAGGACGGTAAGAACGCCACGGAAGGACTGACAGCAGTGACTCTTCACTCCGAACGGAAGCTGGATAGACTCATTTCAAAAAAACATTTTATTTTATTTTATTTTTTTATTGAGAAGTTCCAGACCTCGTTGGACAGTGACTTCACCCGAGTTTAAATGTGACCGTCACCACTTACAGATGCTTTTAAACACTTTAAAGTAGGTATTGAATTCATCTTTATCTTACAGTCTTAATTAGAAATACTGGTAATGCATTAGAATAACTTTAATTTCATGTACATTCAGATATGAACATATGTTATTTTACTGTAATGTTTCTTTTTATTTTTGAAAGAAAAATCAAAACTCAAGATTTTGTCATTTTGTCACTTCTCTTCTCTGAAATAGTGACAAGATTTCACTTTTTCTTTCAGTCATCGTAACCATGGCATCAGTCTGTCGTGTGATCGTGGTGTGGGTATATATTAATGTCTTGATAAAAGGTGAATCGGCATTTTTTACTCATTACTTCATGATTATGAACCTTTTTTTTTATTTAAATGTATTGTATGTAGAAACAAACGTTTACAAAATCTGTTACCCTTTTCACCATATGCTTAGAAAATTGGGAAACACTTTGCAATAAGGTTTCATTTGTTGCCATTAGTTAACTACTTCTACATTAGTCAATACTTCTATAGCATGTATCAGTTAATTTACTAATACATTGAAATTAAAATGCAATCTGTATGCATTAATAAATTGTGAACGAACATGAACAGTTGTATTTTTTAGCATTAACAAAGGTTAATAAATGCTGTAAGAATGTATTGACATGACATCGTTGGGTATACAGTAAATAATTTTATTGTCATTTTAAATATGCATTAAATACATAATGCCATTTGTGTGTTTAGACACACGAAAGTTAAAGTTTCTCAGATGTCGTGCAACAACCCACACATTTTGAAATAGGTTTGTTGTCAGGAATGTGTCGCGCAATGCTTGATCACAAGACCAGTCGGATGGATCGGTGTGTTGCTGGTTAATATTTTATTATAGCCTAATATCTCTCCCTGTGTACAAGTGATGAGGGGAAATTTGTTTTTCCATCAAACCATCAAAATATGAAGAGAATATTTTTTTAAATATTTTAAACGTGGGAAGAAAAAAAACACTAAACTTGGTATTTATCTGACAAAACTACAGCTACAGGTTTTATTGTACTATGAAAAAGAAATTAAGCATACAATGACTATAACATAATATTTACTATTTTATTGATTCTCTATTTTTTTTTTTTTTTTTTTTTTGCATGATTATTTTTTTTTTTTTTATGACAACCAAGCCAAAAATGATCTTGGCACGTTTTACAAAAACTTTCAATCCGTGATTATCACAAAATAAAACAATCGACTCCAAGCACAATTATACGGAGCATCTAAAGGGACGTGTTGTTGGAAAAAAACTGGGAGGAATTTTAACTAAAAAAATCTTTTGCGTTCCCTCGCAAAACCTGGTGTGAGCTCGGACAAACACTGTCCCTCTGGCAGTGTTTCGGTCAGCTCCTGCGTTAAAACACACAAACGATGATCATATAGAGTTTGAACTTGGACTCAAATATAAAGAAATGCGGTCAGTGCTTAAGGAGTTCAGTAAAGTTGGCAATATATTCACACATTCGAACATCCCGGATCAATAACTTGCGAGTTAAACGTTATTCAATCACAAATGACAGCTATTTCCGATCATAGTCACCTAGATAACGAGCCACAACAGCCCAGTTTTCCTCAAATATATTCCTATCAATTATTCCTATAATAATTATATATTATATCAATTTATATAATATATAAATTGATCTCTATGAGCAGGCGGCGAGACAAGGGACCGTCTGAAAAGTGCAAAACCCGAAAAGCATTACTACCAAAAATAGTCATTAATAACTTGAATGTTACACACTGTAGTGTAACCAGATTCAGTTACAACATCACTGCTCTCCTGCTGGTTATACTGCAACACTTAGTTTGGCAAGTAACACATAAAGGCCTTCATTTCAATTTTTTTTTTTTCTTTCACTAACTAGTTTCATGATAATCCTAAATTTATTCATTTATTTATTTTATCAAACTAAGTGTTTCAGTAAAACCTACAGGAGAGAAGTGATATATGAACTGAATTTGGTGTGTTCAGGTCAAGTTATTGAGTATTTTTCACAATATAAAATGAGCAAAAGGGTTTTGGGTTTTGCACTTTTCAGACAGTCCCTTGTCTCGACGCCTGCTCATAGAGATCAATTTATATATTATAAAGCACATTTGAGGAAAATTGGGTTGTTGTGGCTCGACATCTAGGTTACTATGATTGGAAATAGCTGTCATTTGTGATTGAATAACATTTAACTCGCGAGTAACCCCTCTACCTCGAACCTCGAACCTGGAGCAGGCCTCGAACCCGGGTCTTCCGGCATGGGAGTCGGACGCTCTAACAAGGAGGCCAAAGGCTGCAACCTCTAGTGTCTGGCCTCCGTTACACTCACCCCCCTAAACCTCACTCCCTTCCGGGTCACGGCACCAATGCAACCCCTCTTCCGGCATGGGAGTCGGACGCTCTAACAAGGAGGCCAAAGGCTGCAACCTCTAGAGTCTGTCGCTAGAGCAACTACTAGCTGGCCTCCGTTACACTCACCCCTCAGCCTTTGGCCCCTTTAAACCTCACTCCCATCCGGGTCACGGCACCAATGTAACCCCTCTACCCAGGTCCTACTCTGCTCGCTCTGAGCGGGCCTCGAATGGGAGTCAGACGCTCTAACAAGGAGCGTCTGGCGTCTGTCGCAAGAGCATCTCTTGAGGTCAGAGGAGTGAGGTTTACTCACACAGAAACTACTAGCTGGCCTCCGTTACACTGAAACACTGCCAGCCAGAGGGACATTAAACAGGACGTGTTTGTCCGAGCTCACAACAAGTTTTGCAAGCGAACGACATCATTTTGCAAGGGAACGCACAAGATTTTGTTTAAAAAATTCCTCCCATCCCAATTTTTTTTCACCAGCATGTCCCTTTTGGGGCTCCGTACAATTACGCAATATGCTTACAAAATCACGTTTTTAAGAATATTTGAAGTGAAGGGTGAAGATGTCAATTTTCCTTTTAGTATGATTTAAAACACTAACTTTTGAAACACTTAACTCTTTTTATAATCTGCAGTGATTCAGGCATCATCGTGTGTTAAGGTACACACTCCTGCCTCAGAGGTGCTCGCTGGCTCGCCTGTATCAGTGTCCTGCTCCATCGAGGACGACTGCGAGCTGACTAAAGGCAAAGACTTTCGCGTGGCGTGGCGGATTAACCACATTTATGCCCCCAGCAATCTCTCTTACCAGGAGAGCAACAGGACATATGGCATACTCATCCCCAGTCTACCACACACAAGGGCAGACATCACTTGTGTCCTGTGTGTAGTGGATGAGACCTGCCATATAGTCGATGCAGTGACAGTTAATGTGGGAGGTGAGAATCTTCTTTTTTTATATATATTTTTATGAACCTTTTCACATTTCCAGGGTTCTTAGAAGCGGAAGTTTTCATAGTTGGTTATACTTGTGTAGTGGTGAATGGGAGGAGACAGTAAATATAATTTTTTGTATCCCCATTTGCTCCAATTTGCAAAATAGATTAAAAAAAAATACATGATAGCATTTCCATGATTTTCCAAAAAAAAGGGGGAAAAAATATTGAGAAATTCTTTGCATCTGAAATCGTGTACTGTTTGAATAGATACTACTCGAGTGCAATTGAATCTATGTGAAAGTGATGTTGTTACCATCATGTGACCTACCAGCATCAGTTGACTTTAGAATGTCAGTGTTCAGGGCTGGGTCGGTTACTTTTAAAATGTATTTTACTACAGATTGCAAAATACATGCTTTAAAAAGTCATTTGTAACGTATTTCGTTACATTACTCAAGTTTAGTAACTTAATCTAAATACCTTAGAATACTTTGGAATACTAATAAGTGTGAAACAAACACAAAAAAGGTCATTGCAAGTTTTCATTCTCACAATTCTGACTTTTTCCCTCAGAATTGTGTGATATAAAGTTGCAATTGCGAGTTATAAAGTCAGAATTATGAGATATAAACTCACAATATTGAGAAAAGTCAGAATTATGAGATATAAACTCACAATATTGAGAAAAGTCAGAATTATGAGATATAAACTCACAATATTGAGAAAAGTCAGAATTATGAGATATAAACTCACAACATTGAGAAAAGTCAGAATTATGAGATATAAACTCACAACATTGAGAAAAGTCAGAATTATGAGATATAAACTCACAACATTGAGAAAAGTCAGAATTATGAGATATAAACTCACATACTAAATTCACAATTGCAAGAAAAAGTCAGTATTGCAAGTTTATTTCTCCCAATTCTGACTTTATAACTTGCAATTGTGAGTTTAAATCTCGCAATTCTGAGAAAAAGAAGTCAGAATTGTGAGGGAAAAAACAAATTGTGGGAAAAAGTTGCTGTGATGAGTGAATTATAAAATGACTCACAAACAACTATCACAAAACATGAAAACAGTCGAAAACATGAAACTTAACTCCTCTTTTTCAGACGGTCAGAGTCAGAGAATCACCAATTGCTGTTTAAATGACATTAAAATTCAAAGTAATCACTTTGGTAATCTAAAACACTTTTCAGATGTAACTGTAAAGACTAAAGACTGCAACCTCTAGCGTCTGTCGCTAGAGCATCTCTTGAGGTCAGAGCAGTGAGGTTTACTCGCACAGCAACTACTAGCTGGCCGTTATAAGTAGCGTTAATAATTACATCCATGAACATGATTTCTGCCCGAGTCCCATCCCGATTCTTTTCCACCGGCTGTGAGGTGAAGACTACATGTCCCAAGATTCCTTGCTCAAACTTGCTTCGTCATCAAGCTACGCCTCGGTTTTGAATAGGCGACCTCTAGTGGATGAAAAACTACATAGTGCAGCTTTAAGTGAGAGATCAAATTACGAAGATCACAAATAAAATGTGTCATATATGATGGAAAATCTTGTCAATGGTGGGGAAAGAATTAAAAATAATATTTATAATATATTAAAAACATTCGCAATGCTTCATCACAGTCTGTGAAAAGTGTCCATAATTAAGTACTATGTTGCTAATTAATAACTACAGTCATAGAGCTTCATCAGGTCCAGTCCATATTTAATCTGATATGAATTAAAATGAGGCTTTGATATTGGTACTGATCGTTCCACCAGCAAAATATATCTTTAAAAAAATCCATATTTCACAGCCTTGTTTCTATTCACACCAAGTTAAATATGGCGTCTGCTCTGAAGAAGGTCAGTTTGCACATTCACATCAAGATTTTTTTTTTGAAGAATATGACATTTTCAGAAATTTAATATTGAAGACTATTCATCATTGTCATTGCAGGCCAAAGTTCACCAGTCTTATAATCCTCTTTTTATCTTTAAAGATCTTCCACCCATTCCTACAAACCTGAGCTGTACTTTGAATATAACACAGTCAAGCAGACTCCTGTGCCAATGGGATCCTGGTCAGGAAACAGCCAGCTTTCCAACGAAATATACTATTAATGCATCGAGGTACTAATTTCTGCTGACATTTTCACAATTGTATCTTGTTTTTGTTCAATCTCACAAAGGTCACGATTCATTCTAAAATCAAAATTAAGGGGATAAAGGTATAAAGAAAACGAGTCATTTGAAGTTTCATGACAGTTTAGTACATTTCCCCTGACAATTTGCTTTACCACATATGTCTAGGTTTTTTCATTACGAGTTTTTGTGCATGCTGAAAAATAGATTGTCATTTATTACTTATTATTATTATTATTATTATTAGTACAATAAATATAATCATGATGTATAAATTGGTTTAAACCTTTTCTAATCTATTCAGGGCATGTAAACACTTGATCGGATTGAAAACAGAAACTGGAAAGTTCTGCGCATGTGCAAAAAATGGCGTAATGACTTACGACACATGGAACTGGCTGTTGTTGTACACTGTTAGAAATTGCTGTTAATTTAAGGCAAATTTTCAACAGTATAATCCTGTTCTGTTCAAAAGCAGTACATTACTGTTTTTTTTTTGTGTGAAATGACGTAGACAAAATATAACAGCATTTTACCGTATTTACTACTCGAAGGAAATAAATCAGTACTTTACAGTATTTTCAGAACAGAAGACTCCAGTTAGCACGCATGGATTTTCAACTGTTTTTCTTCTGATATTTTTTTATCATTGGGTACATTTAAACACTGAATCCTTTTTGCTAGCAGTGCACTTCTCAATAGCTTATACAATACCATGTAGTATATTTGTATTATTTACAGTAAAATCCTGCAAATATGCCTTTTTGTGAAGAGCTGAAAATAAACATCCACAAACTATAAATATGTTTCTCAGAATTTTACTGTAAACTGTAGAAACAGTTTTATGCTGTATTTGCAAAAACAGTAGCCAATTGTAAATTTCACCAACAAGAAGACACCGTTAATTTAACAGTAACTTGCTGGCAACCGTGCTGCCAGTTCTTTTCTGTTTTTTTAATAAACAGTAGCCAACTGTAAATTTCACCAACAGTAAGATACTGTTATTTTACAGTATCTTGCTGGCAATCGTGCTGCCAGTTCTTTACTGTTTTTTTTTTAATAAACAGTAGCCAACTGTAAATTTCACCAACAGTAAGATACTGTTATTTTACAGTATCTTGTTGGCAACCGTGCTGCCAGTTCTTTACTGTTTTTTAATAAACAGTAGCCAACTGTAAATTTCACCAACAGTAAGATACTGCTATTTTACAGTATCTTGCTGGCAACCGTGCTGCCAGTTCTTTACTGTTTTTTAATAAACAGTAGCCAACTGTAAATTTCACCAACAGTAAGATACTGTTATTTTACAGTATCTTGCTGGCAATCGTGCTGCCAGTTCTTTTCTGTTTTTTTTTAATAAACAGTAGCCAACTGTAAATTTCACCAACAGTAAGATACTGTTATTTTACAGTATCTTGCTGGCAATCGTGCTGCCAGTTCTTTAGTGTTTTTTTTTAATAAACAGTAGCCAACTGTAAATTTCACCAACAGTAAGATACTGTTATTTTACAGTATCTTGCTGGCAACCGTGCTGCCAGTTCTTTACTGTTTTTTAATAAACAGTAGCCAACTGTAAATTTCACCAACAGTAAGATATTGCTATTTTACAGTATCTTGCTGGCAACCGTGCTGCCAGTTCTTTACTGTTTTTTAATAAACAGTAGCCAACTGTAAATTTCACCAACAGTAAGATACTGTTATTTTACAGTATCTTGCTGGCAACCGTGCTGCCAGTTCTTTACTGTTTTTTTAACAGGAAAATTTTTAACAGTGTATAAGGTTGTTCTGTTAGCTGTTGTTGTATAGTCAAAGTCCCTTTAAGACAAGTCATTTCACTTGGCGGCCATCTTAGAGACAGCTATTTCAGTCATGCAAGTGCAGTTTTTAATAGAAAAACATCAAATTCTCAAAAGCTGTTCACCAAGCTTACAATTGCATTTCATATTTGAAATTACCAATGAAATGTGACAACAACTGTCTCATAAATATAGTTTCTTAAGCTCAAATAGGATTAAAAAAGCTTATTTTTACTCAGGTTGCACCAGCCAGTGAGCATGTTCTAATGGCAGCTGCAGTGACGCAATGACTTTCACAATTGGCGATTGGCTCTTTTATTTAGAAAGCGAGACTTATTCCACCATATCGGGTGATGAACTTTCACTTATTCATAGTAAAACGAGTGCACCGGTAGGATTTTGAGTCGGTGTGTGTACACTCATAGAAAACAATGTGTTCAAACTGTAAACATGTGGCAATCATTTAAGATATTTATCCTTATATAGAATCTTTTTGGTATAAAGCGTTCTTGAACATTGAGTCAAGCACCTGTGTACAATAATGTGACGTTTTGCTTCACATCACAGTAATAGGAATTGGGGGAAATGTGTTTCATTGTCTTGGAAATAATGTAACAATGAGCCTGCAAAATAAAATGTATTATTTCCCATGATTTGGGGGTTAAATATGACTTGGATATTGTGACTTTGTGAGATGTACTCTTGTGGTCGAGTAAACACAATTTAATTGGTGACATGGTTGTGGAGACATGTTTTATTCATTTTCCATTTCTCTAGAGCCAAATCAGAAAACTTTCAAATTGAGATCCCACCTGGAGAGCATTCCTGTTTGATTCCACGGAGCTCTTATAGATATTTTGAAGAGATGGAGGTTTATGTGACAGCAGCGAATGTCTTTGGAAGTGCCACCTCTGCTCCTCTGAAACTGATCCCTTTGGAAACAGGTAAAAAGAACAATGGGCTTTATTCCTCTGTCAAGAATTAAAAACAAATTTGGAATTAGGGACTTCATAGCATTACTGTGCTCTATTCAAAACTGAGTGTAGATTTTATTATTATTATTCAAATCATTTAATTGGTGAACATATAGGCTAAATATGAATTGATATGGGATGTTGAATAGTAATTTGAATATTAATATAAAGCAGTACGCATTTAAATAGAACAACTTAAAATTGAATGTCTTTTTAAAAATAATTTTGTGTGATTTTATTATTTTATTTGCATTACTCATAAACATGCTATCATAGACATAACATGAGGTATTTCCAGAAACAATGATACTAATAAACAATGTTACCTATAGAAATTTGGATTTAGTTGATATATTTCACTATACTTAAAAAATAATAATAGCACCATATATTTCGTTTGTATGCACTTATTCAAAATGGAGCAATAGAACAGAAGAAATCACAGAAAATGGAACATTTTCTTTATATTTATCAGTAATATACAGTGCACTCATAAAGTATTCACAGCGCTTCACTTTTTCCACATTATGTTATGTTATAGCCTTATTCCAAACTGGATTCTTTTCTCTTTTTTTTCCCCTCAAAATTCTACAAACAATACCCCATGATGACAACATGAAAGAAGTTTGTTTGAAATCTTTACAAATGTATTAAAAAAAAAAAAATCACATACGTATTCACAGCCTTTGCTTATACTTTGTTAAAGCACGTTTGGCACCAATTACAGCCTCAAGTTTTTTTTGAGTATGATGCTACAAGCTTGGCACACCTATTTTGGGGCAGTTTCTCTCATTCTTCTTTGCAGGACCTGTCAAGCTCCATCAGGTTGGATGGGGAGCGTCGGTGCACAGCCATTTTCAGATCTCTCCAGATTTGTTCAATCAGGTTAAAGTTTGGGCTCTGCCTGGGCCAGTTCCCAGAGTTGTCCCGTAACCACTCCTTTGTTATCTTGGCTGTGTGCTTCGGGTCGTTTTCCTGTTGGAAGATGAACCTTCGCCCCAGTCTGAGGTCCAGAGCGCTCTGGATCAGGTATTCATCAAGGATGTATCTGTCACGGAGTCAGTCCTAAACATTGCCACGTCACCACCACCAGCTCCGCCCACCCGGTCGTCTTCCCCGGAATTCTAATTACCAACACCTGTCTTCAATCACCACATTTATACTCACCGATCCTTCAGTTCGATGTCTTGTCTCATCGCTACATGACTCACAGACTGCCCGTCTCTACTTACTTTATGAGGATATCTTCCAGTTGTATTCCCGTCTGTTCTCCTGCCCGTCTTCCTTGGACCATCCTGACCATTATCTCTCAACCTGGAATTACATGGATTCACCCGCTACCACCAGCTAAGTCTTCAAACCACTCATAAGACTGTCTCTGTTACCGTTGATCTGCCTCTGACTTCATTTACCGGTAGTCGTGGCCTGGTGGTGAGGGAGTCAGGCTTGTAATCTGAAGGTTGCTGGTTCGATTCCCACACCGGCAGGAATTGAAAGTGGGGATTGTGAATGAGCAGCACTCTCTCCACCTTCGATACCATGACTAAAAGTGCCCTTGAGCAAGGCATCTAACCCCTAATTGCTCCCCTTGTAAGTCGCTTTGGATAAAAGCGTCTGCTAAATGATGAAAAAATGAAATTTACCTGTTGTCTTACTTACCGTCTGTGTCTGACAGTATCATTGCTGCATTCATCTTTCCCTCGATCCTGACTATTCCTAGTTCCTAGTTCCTGCTGTTGAAAAACACCCCCACAGCATGATGCTGCCACCACCACGCTTCACTGTAGGGATGGTATTGGCCAGGTGATGAGCAGTGCCTGGTTTCCTCCAGACATGACGCTATTCAGGACAAAGAGTTCAATCTTTGTTACATCAGACCAGAGAATTTTGTTTCTCATGGTCTGAGAGTACTCCAGGTGGGCTGACATGTGCCTTTTACTGAGGAGTGGCTTCCATCTGGCCATACAAGCCTGATTGGTGGGGTGCTGCAGAGATGGTTGTTCTTCTAGAAGGTTCTCCTCTCTCCACAGAGAAATTCTGGAGCTCTCTCAGAGTGACCATTGAGTTCTTTGTCACCTCCCTGACTAAGGTCCTTCTCCCTCGATCGCTCAGTTTAGGCCGGGCGGCCCTCTCTTGGAAGAGCCCTGGTGGTTCCAAACTTCCTCCAATTATGGATGATGGAGGCCACTTTGCACATCGGGACCTTCAATGCTGAAGAATTGTTTCTGTACCCTTCCCCAGATCTGTACCTCGATACGATCCTGTCTCGGAGGTCTACAGAACATTCCTTGGACTTCATGGCTTGGTTTGTGCTCTGACATGCACTGTTAACTGTGGGACCTTATATAGACAGGTGTGTGCCTTTCCAAATCATGTCCAATCAACTGAATTTACCACAGGTGGATTCCAATCAAGTTGTAGAAACATCTCAAGGATGATCAGTGGAAACCGGATGCACATGAGCTCAATTTTGAGTGTCATGACGAAGGATGTGAATATTTATGTACATGTGATTTTTTTTCATTTTTAATAAATTTGCACAGATTTCAAACAAACTTCTTTCACGATGTCATTATGGGGTGTTGTTTGTAGAATTTTGAGGAAAATATTGAATTTAATCCCTTTTGGAATAAGGCTGTAACATAATACAATGTGGAAAAAGTTAAGCACTGTTAATACTTTGTGTTGTATAATCATTATATTTAAATGTTGATGTCAATATTTAGTTTTCTCAAGTGGTCTGACAACTGTATGGTGGACATTGTCCTAACTCTCAGTTGTCTCAACATGTTATTGAATATGTTAATGTATGTGGTTTTGGCAGACTAGATCTGTTACTCTGCTGCTGATACACACCAAGTATGGACTTGTTACTGCTAATAGATATACAGACACACTGCTTTGAGCATGTAAGATATGCTGCTGAATATATAGACATACATAAATCCCACAGCACATCTAGGCAGGTGGAGCTGGGGAGGTGGAGGGTTTCATTTGGAGGAACTGCAGGACTACCTTGCAGTAAATACTGAACCCAAATGTTTAAATGCTGAGCAGACACTCTCATTGGCTGCAGGATCAGCAGAGTAAAGAACATATCAGCTTGCGCCCTCTAGAGTTTCATGACTGAATTGGATATTTAGCCAAAATTAATTACTATTATTGTGGCGCAAATCTTTTGTTGGACCAACGGAATTCAAGTTCTACAAATTGCAATTCAGTGATATTCTCCTCATGTCATTCCATTTCAAATTCTAATTTAAAATCTTTAATCATTAAAGTCAATTTCAGGTGGACCAATTCTTAAATTCTACAATTTTTGCACACTTTGGCTGTATCAGTCAAATATTTCCTTTGAAGTAAACCATTCAAAATCATCTTCTGAAAGTCTCCCTTGCATTCAAAAATAGACCATGACATAAATAGTTGTGTTTTGAAGAAACTATTGGACCTGTCTAACGTACGAGTTGTGACGAAAAATATTAATAATAATAATAATAATAATAACAATGTATTGTATTGCAGCAAAGTTCAACCCACCTGTGATCACAAGAGTTGAAGCATATACATATGGCTGCTTGCAGTTCAGCTGGAGTCTTGAAAAATCTCAAAAATGGTTGAAATTGACCCTCCAAATAGAGTTGAGTTTGAAAATATTGAACAAGCAGCTCGGCAAAGAGTTGGTAAGTGGTTGCGTTTAATGATAATATTGCTTGTCTAAAAGCTGAGGCAAGTTATTCAAAAAGTCTCTTAAATATTCCTTGTTTTGTAGGTTTTATCCTTCAAGAAACAACCAGAAAACACAGTAAATGCGTGTAAGCTCCTTCATGGGACAGATTACAGCGCCACAATGCGAGTGAAGTATGGTGAATGGAGTGAATGGAGTGAATGGAGTGATCCGAAAACAGCCACTACATTTATGAGGGGTAACAAGCTATATGTGATTCGACTATCTCGTAATAAAATATTCAGATTTTTATAAATGACGGTGCAAATAATAACAATAATTATAAAACCTTATTGTACTGCGTTATGGAATAATGCATTGTGGTGACTGGTGTTGCCTTCGCAAATGCAACGACAGAATTTATCCATGTCACTGTGCATCCTGGGAACCTATGATGACCAAAATATACTTTGCACATTACAATACTGTAATTATGTCAGAGATTACTGTAATAGACAAGATAATGATACGACAGATAAACACTGTGATTCTGCAGCATAATGCTGCTACGTAAGTGCGTGATGTCCGGAGGGGATATTTATTTCTAATGACTCTGCAAGTTAGATTAAACCATCAAAATATGAGGAAAATATCATATATATATATATATATATATATATATATATATATATATATATATATATATAATTTTTTTTTTCACATTATATATAAGTATTTTAAATATGAACGAAGAACAAAACACTAAACTTGGTTAAGTTATTTATCTGACAAAATTATTTGGAAAAAAAAAGTACAAGTTTTATTTTACTGTGCAAAGAAAAAACAAAACAAAAGATTGATACGAAAAAGGAAAAATTTACCATAACATAATTAATTATTAATATGTTGTTGGTTCTCTCTTGTTTATATGCATGTGTTCATTATTTCTTTGTATGACAGCCTGGCCAAAAATTATGTTGCATAATTTGACGTTTCATTATCACAAATGAAACAATTGACTCTAAGCACAACTATGCAATATTCTTACAAAATCTTTAACAATTCTTTAATAATGTTTGAATAAAGGGTGAAGCTGTCAATTTCCCGAACTCGGACATTATATCTGGTCACTACGGTGTATTTGACTCTTTGTGACTTTAAAGTCTTCTATAAAAGAACAAGAATAGTTATCTGTGCAAATTTGCTGTAATGCGACACTCAGAACTGGTCGTTGTTTTTCAGCTCCGGCTGGACGTCTGGACACATGGCTCAAAGTGAATGATCAGGCCGCACAGCTCTACTGGAAGGTGAGAGTCCTCCTGACACAACTTGGAAAAGGATCTCTAATTCTATATTATTTAATGTGTATAATGTGTGTATAAAATAATATTATATCACACACACACAAGTAAATCTATGACCACTCAGTTCACGGGGGTCAGTTGGGTCTGGCAGGGTCAGGTCAATGCAAAGTAATACATTTTTCTTGGAGGATTAACAGAGTTATCATAGCCATTTGTGCTGAAGATAATGACCAATTAGAGGTGTCTAAGTTAGCGAGAATCCACTCAGTTTCTCTCAAAATGCTGCATGAGTTTATGTTTAGCGCAAGTTTATTAAGTCGTATCCTCTTATTATAATTACTAAAGCGGAGACAGTTTGAGTTTAAGATGCATTTCCAGTGAAATTACCCAGTGAAGATTAGCCGGTGTTGTAGGACTGCACGCAACTTTCCATTTCCATTTGGAATTCATCCAATAATAAATTAATTCAATTTTCGTCTGTTAATAAAGAACTGTTTTAGACTTTGGTTTTCTTCAGTTATGTGTTCTTTTGTTTGTTTTTCCCGCCACTCCTTTGTTGCTATCGACACTGATTTAATCTGAGTTACTGTTCATCTCTAAAAATAAATTCAAAAGCAAAAAGTCTATTAAGTAGTGGAAATGAGCCAATATGTGCTCCTCTGCTGCCATCTACTGGTATATTTATATATATAGTGTATAAGTGTTTGTTTTTCACCAAATGTTCATTGCATTGTGAAACTTTTAGTTTTACAAAAAGAGTCAATCTTTGAAAAATGAACAAAAGTCCTTCAAAAAAAATTATTGAAAGAATGAAAATTTGGTGAATTGGCGCCACTGAGTCAGTTAGAGATTGAAAGATCTCTGATGTTCATTCACGTTTGTGAAGGTCATGTAGTTAATCATCATGTGGATAATTTTTTAAAAACATACATTATACACTAGCAATGGAAGTTTATGGGGCTGCAGGCTAAATATTAAGTTATGTTTCAAATCATGCCAACTTTCACATGCAAGGATATCAAGAAGGGTCATGAAGCAAAAGTATTGTTTGTTTTTACATTTTCTGTGATAACTGACGGCATGTCGCAGATGTATTGAACCTGAAACTTCCCTTTAACCGCTGCCTTGTCTTATTTTAGCCCTCCCAATATTTTCGTGCCAATGGCCGGAACGTGACATACACTGTCAAATCAAAGGAACTTAAAAAGACTTTGTGTGCAACTCAAGAAAGCCACTGCTTTTTCAATCTCACCAAGCGGATTAAAAGGGTCTACCTGAGAGCCACAAATGCAGTGGGGAGCTCAAATCCCACCACAGTAACGGTGTATTGCAAGAAAGGTATTACATATTTCTGACAGATGTTCTGTTCACACTGTATTCACGGCAAAATGATGATGTTTGATGACTTCTTCTCTTGTTTTAGGGCTGAACTCCGTGTCTAATTTCAACGTACATCCGCAGTCGGAGACGTCTGTGCTCCTGGCGTGGGAAAGCCCGGTGTCCTCCCGCGTCAAGGAATACGTGCTGGAGTGGAGATCTCTGTGTGAGACGCCGGCAGCTCCTCTGACCTTCATTCTTGTGGACAAAAACAGCTCTAATACCACAGTAACAGGTATTTAGTATTATAATAAATCATTTGGCTCTGTATTTAAGCACGCATGTTGGTTCTTCTCTTTGTCTTGTGCTTTATGTTAATGAAGCTGTTTGCCTTTCGTCTTTTTTTTTTGTAACTATTAAATAAACAATAACTGTTGGAATTGAGATCCTCTACTGCTCTTCCTGTGCCTGCATCATGACACCTTCCTGAATAAAAGTATTATCTTGCTGAACCAAAACTTTTATCACAACAAATCAGCATATTAGAATGATATTTCAGCTTTGACATCATAGGAATATATTTCATTTTATTATGTTGTATTATATAACTGTATAATTGTATTTTATTTTAAATAGAGATAGTATTTCACAATACTTTTTGTTTTTACAGTATTTAAAATGTACGCCTTAGCGATTCTGTTTCTAGATGGTTTCTATGGTTACTCATTGATTATGTTCACCTGAGTCTTGTTTGGTTTCTCATTTAGCTCTGTATTTAAGCACTCAGTTTGTTTCTTCTCTTTGTCTTGTGCTTTATGTTAATGAAGCTGTTTTCTGCCTTCTAGATTGCCTTTCTAGTTTTTTTTTGTAACTATTAAATAAACAGTTGTTGGAATTGAGATCCTCTACTGCTCTTCCTGTGCCTGCATCATGACACCTTCCTGAATAAAAGTATTATCTTGCTGAACCAAAACTTTTAAACAAAAGCTTTGCCATCATAGGAATATACTTCATTTTAAAATATGTTAAAATAGTTTTTTTTTATTATTATTATTATGTTGTATTATATAACAGTATAATTGTATTTTATTTTAAATTGTAATAGTATTTCACAATACTTTTTGTTTTTACAGTATTTAAAATGTAAGCCTTAGCGATTCTGTTTCTAGATGGTTTCTATGGTTTCTCATTGATTATGTTCACCTGAGTCTTCTTTGGTTTCTCATTTAGCTCTGTATTTAAGCACTCAGTTTATTTCTTCTCTTTGTTCCGTTGTCTTATGTTGTCAGTTGTTTTCTGCCTTCTAGATTGCCTTTCTAGTCTTTTTTTTTGTAACTATTGAATAAACAATAACTGTTGGAATTGAGATCCTCTACTGCTCTTCCTGTGCCTGCATCATCTTGCTCAATAAAAGTATTATCTTGCTGAACCAAAACTTTTATCACAACAAATCAGCATATTAGAAGGATATTTCAGCTTTGACATCATAGGAATATATTTCATTTTAAAATATGTTAAAATAGTTTTTTTATTATGTTGTATTATGTAACAGTATAATTGTATTTTATTTTAAATTGTAACAGTATTTCACAATACTTTTTGTTTTTACTGTATTTAAAATGTAAGCCTTAGTGATTCTGTTTCTAGATGGTTTCTTTGGTTACTCATTGATTATGTTCACCTGAGTCTTGTTTGGTTTCTCATTTAAGCACTCAGTTTGTTTCTTCTCTTTGTCTTGTGCTTTATGTTAATGAAGCTGTGTTCTGCCTTCTAGATTGCCTTTCTAGTCTTTTTTTTTGTAACTATTAAATAAACAATAACTGTTGGAATTTTATCACAACAAATCAGCATATTAGAATGATATTTCAGCTTTGACATCATAGAAATATATTTCATTTTAAAATATGTTAAAATAGTTTTTTTTATTATGTTGTATTATATAACTGTATAATTGTATTTTATTTTAAATAGTGATAGTATTTCACAATACTTTTTGTTTTTACTGTATTTAAAATGTACGCCTTAGCGATTCTGTTTCTAGATGGTTTCTATGGTTACTCATTGATTATGTTCACCTGAGTCTTGTTTGGTTTCTCATTTAGCTCTGTATTTAAGCACTCAGTTTGTTTCTTCTCTTTGTTCCGTTGTCTTATGTTGTCAGTTGTTTTCTGCCTTCTAGATTGCCTTTCTTTTTTGTAAATTTTTGCAATCATAAATTGCATTTTAAAATGTTAAGAAATGTATGTAAATAAAAAAAATATATATTGTATTATATAACAATATAATTGTATTATTTATATTAAATTGTAACAGTATTTCACAATATTACTGTTTTTACTGTAAAAATGTATAAGCAGAAAATCTTAATTATTCCAAATATTTGAGCAGTTAATAATAAAAACAAGTGTCAAATTAGATGCTAAGTCACTTTAAAATATACTTCAAAAATAACCTTAAAGCAGTTTGGTACTTAATCTTAAACTATTCTAATTTTTTACAGACAAAGTATGTGAAAATCTAATCATACCTGTCTGATTTCAGGGTTAAGGCCTTTCGAGCCCTACGAGATCTCCATTTATCCCAAATATGCTGATGCAGTTGGACGTCCTCTTACCTTAATGGCATACAGCAGTCAGAAAGGTGTGTAGTGGAGGAACATCTGAGGTTTATTTTCCATAAACTGGGGAAGTGATGTCCAATAAAGCAAAGCTGGATAATGATGCAATACTTCCATCTAGTGGGCTCAGATTTTGCTGGATGTATAATTCCAGCATGCTGACAAATGTTTCATATCTTCTCACAGCACCCTCTGCGGCACCAAACTTGGAAGTTGCGGAAATCCGTCATTCACAGGTCAAACTTCGCTGGGATGAAATTCCTCTTGATAAGAGAAATGGGATCATTCAAAGATATACTATTTACTTTTGGAATGATACGGATAGTCTCCAAGGTATTCAAGGATTTAGAGAAGTTGATGGCAGTTTTTTGGTTGGAAGATTTCATGATTGTTTTATTAACCAAAATGTTTCTATCCTTTTTCAAGTTATAAACACTGAGATGACCAGCGTTGTGGTGGAAAATCTTCAGCCGCTTACTAAATATTCTGCCTTTATAGAGGTTCATACAATGGGTGGAAGTTTAAACGGATCCATTGAGAACCTAACAACTGGACGTATTGGTGAATATTTATGGCCATACTGTTCAATTTTATATATATATATATATATATGCATACCTTGTAGAGGGAAAGTATAAATATTCAGACACAACAGATATTTTCATCATCGGTTTGACTGATTATTGAAAATGTTTTTCAGATGGAATTGGAATGGTGCTCTTTGTTATCCCAGCATGCATTGGGTTATCACTTCTCATCATCATTGTCGTGTTTACCTGTTTGGGGAAACATGAACGGTGAGCATCCACAGCCTAGTTATTGCACAAGGCCAGTGCATTGAAAAAAAAAAAAAGTTTCAATTAATTACAAAAAAACTGCAAGTAATACATTGAATTAAATGTGACATTTTGAAGTAGATAGACTGAAAAAAAAATAATAATTTTGTATATTATACTCCAATTGTCTTTTACAACTTAGTTTATGTCTGATTGTCATAGGGTGAAGATGTGTTTGTGGCCTATAATTCCCGATCCTGCCAACAGCAGCATTAAGAAGTGGACCACCACTGACTCACTGCAGGTACGATCAGCTGAGAAAAAGCTGTAATTTGACTAATTAACTCTTTGAGCATTGATGTGAACAGAGCTGGGGAGTAACGAAATACAAGTAACTTAGTTACGTATTTAAAATACAAAATTTGAGTGACTGTATTTCATTACAGTTACATTTTAAATGGGTGGTAATCAGATTACAGTTACATCTGAAAAGTGTTTTAGATTACCAAAGTGATTACTTTGAATTTTAATGTCATTTAAACAGCGATTGGTGATTCTCTGACTCTGACCGTCTGAATTTTCATGTTTTGTGATAGTTGTTTGTGAGTCATTTTATAATTCACTCGTCACTGCAACTTTTTTCTCAGAATTTGTTTTTCCCCTCACAATTGTGAGTTTGCATTTCACAATTCTGACTTCTTTTTCTAATAATTGCAAGTTATAAAGTCAGAATTGGGAGATATAAACTTGCAATACTGACTTTTTTTTCTCTTGCAATTGTGAATTTAGTATGTGAGTTTATATCTCATAATTCTGACTTTTCTCAATATTGTGAGTTTATATCTCATAATTCTGACTTTTCTCAATATTGCGAGTTTATATCTCATAATTCTAACTTTTCTCAATATTGTGAGTTTATATCTCATAATTCTGACTTTTCTCAATATTGTGAGTTTATATCTCATAATTCTAACTTTTCTCAATATTGTGAGTTTATATCTCATAATTCTGACTTTTCTCAATATTGTGAGTTTATATCTCATAATTCTGACTTTTCTCAATATTGTGAGTTTATATCTCATAATTCTGACTTTTCTCAATATTGTGAGTTTATATCTCATAATTCTGACTTTTCTCAATATTGTGAGTTTATATCTCATAATTTTGACTTTTCTCAATATTGTGAGTTTATATCTCATAATTCTGACTTTTCTCAATATTGTGAGTTTATATCTCATAATTCTGACTTTTCTCAATATTGTGAGTTTATATCTCATAATTCTGACTTTTCTCAATATTGTGAGTTTATATCTCATAATTCTGACTTTTCTCAATATTGCGAGTTTATATCTCATAATTCTGACTTTTCTCAATATTGTGAGTTTATATCTCATAATTCTGACTTTATAACTCACAATTGCAACTTTATATCACACAATTCTGAGGGAAAAAGTCAGAATTGTGAGATAAAAACTTGCAATGACCTTTTTTGTGTTTGTTCCACACTTATTAGTATTCCAAAGTATTCTAAAGTATTTAGATTAAGTTACTAAACTTGAGTAATGTAACAAAATACGTTACAAATTACTTTTTAAAGCATGTATTTTGTAATCTGTAGTGAAATACATTTTAAAAGTAACCTACCCAGCCCTGGACGTGAAAATGCACTATCCAAACTTAAACGGTTGTACTCTATGAACGCTGTGGAACACAGACCTAAGGCTTCTTTCTAAATAAGAAACTCCGCAGATTATTGCACTTCTAAAAGTTCTAGAAGTTTAAAGAGATATGTCACCCATAAATGAAAATTAACCCATGATTTACTCACCCTCAAGCCATCCCAGGTGTATATGACAATCTTCTTTCAGACGAACACAATCAGAGTTATATTAAAAATATATCTTTATAATAGCAGTGGATGGCGCTTGAGATTTTGAGGCGCAAAAAGTGCATCCATCCATCATAAAAGTAATCCAAATGGCTGGGTTAATAAAGGCCTACTGAAGAGAAGAAATGGGTTTTTGCAAGAAAAATATCCATATTTATAACTTTATAAACTATAATCATTGGCGTCCGGTAACAGCCGTATGCAAGTCGAGTTGCATGGAAGAGTGAGCGCTGACCCGACGCCAGTTATTATAGTTTCCCATCGCTTTGCTTCAGAAGGCCTTTAGCCTGTACGGAATATGTGAAAAATAAGTCTTAAATAATCTTAATGTGTTTTTCGTTCAAGGCCATGCCTCCCTTTAAAGAAGACAAGGACCCTGTATTGATGTATCTGTCCCACTTCAGTCTTCTTGATCTGTCGGAGAAAGAGCTGTTCAAGAGCGACTACATCAAGGAGAGCCAGTGGTCACGTGATATCGACAGCCGTGACGAGAGCCACAACACTTTCAAGGCCTGCGGCAGATACGACTCGGAGAACGACGGCGACTCCGTCCCTTACGCCACTGTCGTTTTCAGTGGTCCGTATCAAAGCCATTCGCCTCCTCTTCCGGCCTACGTACGCTCCGATTCCACACAGCCCCTGTTAGGCGGGGACGACCCTGGCAGCCCCCCGCCGTATGAGAACGTGCCACGAGGCAGGGGTGTTTCTAAAGGAAAACACTTCACTGCATTCCCTCGGAATTCCACCGAAAGTGAGGAGAATGAAGAACTTTGGGAAAAATTTCCGATGCTCAGTTTGTTAGCAGTTAGGGATACTGATCACAACTAAACTGAAGTTGAGTGTCTATGGAAACATCACGCAGCAGCCCCGAAAAGCAACACATGCTCATTGGAAAAACGTACTTCGTCCAACATTTTTGCAAAATGTGCATACGAATACATAGAAATCACTGCAGTTTCCAGTTGAAATGAACACTAGAGGACAACTTTTACTCCTTTTCGCACAAAATAATTATGGGGTAGATTATCAGATAATAAAGACTGCAGTTCCTTGCAAAATACTACGTTATGACCCCAAAACATACATTTTTGATACATTTTGTCGTTTGCATAACATAACCAGCTCCATATCAGTGTCTTTTCTGATGTAGTAAACTTGCTCAGTAGCTCACCTGGTACAGCAGTGCATTAGTCATGATAGAAGAGCTCAAAGTCTTGTAGAAGCAGTAAAAATGTTTTTAGTGTAGGTGATACATTATTTTCAAAATGCAGGCAACCTTTTAGCACACTTCCCTGACATTTCAATTCAGAACTGCTGCAATACATAGAAAAACCAATGCGATGAAAAGATTCACGTTAATCTTTTTCGGATAAAACTAAACATGCTTTTAGCGCCACTTACTGGACATTTCACGTTGCGAAATGTGCAAGAAATATGGTGTAGAAATGTCGCCACAAGTACGTTTTCCCAATGAGCTTGAGTTGCCAAAAAGTCTACGTTCACATCGAGGCTGTATGTGGTCCAAAACTGAGTGTGATCATCAAAAATAACAGACTGGACCACTGTCAAAATATGGAAAAAATCTTTTTTTGCAATGTGATCATATTATTTCATATCATGTCAGTTGACATTCATCAAAAATAGAGTAAAACTGCGATTCACAAATCCTCATGGAATCGGAATCTTGCCAGAAGAAATGGGTCATCCGGACACTTTTTGCCCACTCTTTTATGAATTTACCTAAACAAGAATGACTATTCTTGCGTTCTTAGCATTGCATCATCCAGTATAACGAGTTAAAAGAAGCATATTTCTGCACTCTTGAAAAAATGTTGGGTTGTTTCAACCCAAATTTGGGTCAAATATGGACAAACACAACCGCTGAGTAATTAAGTTTTAAGTCATCGGTTGGGTTTGTCTATATTTGACCCACATTTGGGTTGAACTGAAGAGGAAAAAAAAAAAAAAAAAAAAAAAACTGCATGTTACTTTTTTTGCCTGTATATTTTGTATTGAATATATATTTTTTTAATTACAGTATGTACTATTAGGAAAGGAGCAAAAATATGTCTGATTTGTATTTGTACATTTTTTGTAAAAGAATAGAAGGACAAAAAAGAAAGTGATACATGCTTTGTTCATTTACTTCATGTTACCGTATGTTCGACACGTTTTGTATACATTCACCTCTTGTCTGTATGGTGCTTTAAATTCAGTATTTTAACTGCATTTTAACATTTTAAAAGTTGTGGTTACATCTGGAAATGTAGCAACACCTCCTCTGGAAGGACAAAATAAAAGCCATGATTTGGCCATTCTAAATTTGATACTGAAATGTGTGACGGTCCATTATTTTCAGTATGTTAAGTTTATTTATTTATTTTATTTAAAAAAAAAAATACATTTTCTAGAAGCTCTGCAGAAACTGTGCACAGACTTTTTTAAAGGTGCTGCAGGGATCAAAACCAGCATCTACTGTAGCTTCACGGCTTCAATCTCTTTTACTCAATCTTAAGAATGAATCGTATCTTGAAGATGTTTCAAGGCAAAGGCAATAAGTTCTGCAGCATATAGGAATTTGAGATGGTTTTTGCTTCCTGAATGATTCAGTGTATTGAACAAACTGGTTGCATGACTGATTCAATTACACATTCATAAAGACAGTCAGATGAATATGCAGTTTGAACAAATGGGTTGAAAGATTGATTCAATGACTCACTCATAAATTCTCCTCTACCAATGCACTGACAGCTTTGTATGAAACAAACAGTGAAACGTCCAAATGCTGTTGGACCAGAGGCCTATGTCCGGCTGACCACTGATCAGAGGGTTGGACCTTTTTATATCAGCACTCTTGAAAGAAATATTGGCTAGACGAATTCGAGGACCGGAATGATTCAAGTTTATAAAGCAAAAATTCAATCGTGTTTTAAACATGCACACGAACAAACAATCAGCAATTACCCTTAAATTTTCATTCAAACATTCATTTCGAGACGTCCTAACATTCAGTTCATTGAGTCAGATGTAGATTCTATAAACCACTCTGGGATGCATTTCCCAAAAGCGCCTACGTAGATTGTAGAAAAATGATCTACTGCCTTTTATGATACTTTTGGTAAAAATTCAGTAAGATCATTTATTAACATAAATAACTTTAAATAATAATCTCTCTACATAATAATAGATTATTTCTCGATGAAAACAGACTTTAAAACAGGTGACTGTTTTGTTCTGCATTTCAGTTAAATAGAAAAGTGTGACCTTGTATTAGTACATTTTGTTGTTGTTTTGCATTGTCTTTTTTCATCATTTAGCAGACACTTTTATCCAAAGCGACTTACAAGGGGAGCAATTAGGGGTTAGGTGTCTTGCTCAAGGGCACTTTAGTCATGGTATCGAAGGTGGAGAGAGTGCTGTTTATTCACAATCCCCACTTTCATTCCTGCCGGCGTGGGAATCGAACCAGCAACCTTCAGATTACAAGCCCGACTCTCTCACCACTAGGCCACGACTACCCTTTGTTATTTCACAATTAAATATTAGGACAATTTATTAGGCACTTAGAAAAACTAGGCCTGCTCAGAGTCAGAGAGTAAGCAGTCTATGAGCCAAAGAACATGCTGGATAACATTAAGATGAACAAATAAGGTCTTTCCCAGTTAACAGAGAACGTTCTGAGAACTTTAGCTAACATCCAGGCAAGGTTCTCTCAAACGTTCTTTCAGTAATGTTAATAGAATGTTCACTCAAAGTTATCTGGTCTTTGGTAATGTTCTCAAAACATTCGCACAATCATTATTTATACATCGTTTAAGGGAGTTTTTTTTCATTCTCAATCCCCACCTTCATTTCCTGCCGGCGTGGGAATTGAACCAGCAACCTTCAGGTTACAAGCCCGACACCCTCACCATTAGGCCACGACTACCCCTTAAAATATTTTTAGGACATGTAAAAAAAAAAACATTTAATGCGAACTTTAGAAAAACGTTTTGTTAGCTGGGAAATCCCCTTAAGGACATCAATGTTCTGAAACTCCAACCATATCGTGTTTAGTTTTATTTGATGATTTCATTGAATAAATGGCCCTGTATTATACGGTCACTGCCTTCTTGCAGGTGAGAATACTTGTTTCAGACAGACAGAATGAGCATCAAAACTTTCTAAAGGAGCGTTTAATTGAATCAAACAGACTCAAGACACAATAAACACTCATTTAATTCACTGTATTCACCGTCTGAGTCAAATAATTATCAGTTTTATACAGTCATTCATATTTCAGAGCCTTCTTCTAAAAAATAAATATTCGGACTGAAATGCATTCAAACACATTTTATCCTAAGTAACGTATGCATCGCATGATCAGATACTTCCCAAAAATCTTGGTCTGCAGATATGACAGAAAGTGCTTTGCTATAAAAGTTTTCGTCGCATGAAAGTAGTCGACTTCCATGACGTCAGACCTTGATATGAGTTTACAGTGCAGAGAAATGGGACACCACCAGATTTCAGCTGAGATACGACAGCACTAGAGGCACAAAACATATTTAAGGAGTTTACATTTGTGTAGGGAAATTTAACATATCAGAACATTATAGAGTAAAAAAACTGGTGACACTACATTTAAACCTTTTATATATAATGCATTATAAAAGTATGTACCTTATAATTCATTGTATGATGATTAATTGTAACCAGTTATAATATCTCATAATACGTATCTATTCATCGTTACACCTTTTGAAAGTACATCGCAATAAAACACATGAAAAACAACCAATATCAGCCGCAACAAGGAATCTGAAGATATTATAATGCATTTTAACTTTGGTTACAGTTATTGTACTTTATTATAATGCATTATTCATCAAGGATTAAGTGTAATCACGAACCCTTATAGCAATAACGACACTTCTCATTGTAAAACGACTCGTGTATTGCATGTCAATTTGCTATATGGAGGCACAGCAACAAAACTGGTTCCATGGATTGCTTCTTTCATTAAGTTTTGCTTTAGTTGCATTACACATCGAACGCGTCGGCTAAACCTTCTATGTCCTTGTGAATGTTTATATATGTCAAAAACAACACAACCGATCCTATTTCAACGTAAGAACTAGCAAAATGGTTCTGCTTAAGGCTGCTGTCTTACACGGCCTGCTATTTGAAGGGTTTGGTGACAGAAATCAGAGGGAAAATCTTCCAATAGAAACGTTAGAACGTAAGTGCTTCTGCGGCGGTCTCTGTGTTATACGAGAATCTAGAAGTGCACGCTTTTGATTGTAGTAGAGCGGTTGTTGCAGCTTCATTATAACCGGAAAGTGCATTTTATATGCATAGGAATAGACTGCAAGTATGTGTATGAGAAATCCATGTTACACTCCAATGTCTCAATCAGCCCTGAAAAATGTGAATTTCCTCTTCACTGAAGTCCAGCTGTCTGACCAATCTGTGAGAGAGGATGAAAACAAGTAATTCATTAACCAATCAATAAACCTTTATAAAGCATAAATTAAGCGTGTGCCTAGAGACATTTGTCTTTTTATTATTTTTTCATGTTTTCATGTTCAAGCAAACAGCATAGATTTTGCCAAAAGTGTGTATTTTTATTAGAATCTTAATATTTCACTCTCATTTCCTTTTATAAATGTATTTTACGCTTAATCTCAGTGCCATTTAAGCATGAAATAATGCAGTTTTTGTTCATAGGCCTATTGACAAGGCTGAATTTTTTACTGTTTTCTACCAGATGGCGCCATTTCTCAGGATAGCCTATGGAGCAAATACTCAAATACATGTTTTCTGCTGTATTATAGAGCGCTGCAGGCCAAATGAATAAATGATACACCTATAAATGTGTTGGTACGGATGTCAGAGTGTGGTTTGTATGCATGTAGTGAGACATGTTTGTGTGTAAGTGGCATTTATTTGTGTTTTTTTCGCACAAAAACTAATAATGCATCAACGTTAATGTTGTTGCTAATCATTGACATGTCCAAGACTGTAAGAATGGCCCCAAAAAATCTGCTTAGCATGTAGTATTTGTAAAATAATTGATTTTTTTCATCAACGGTGGCATTATGTAAACAAAGCGGCATGTTAAAATCTGAATTTAAAATCAGATTTTCGGTTCAGGTTTTATTTATTTATTTTTAATGAACGCACCCAAGCGCTCACTCCACTCAAACAGGTTCTAATATGATCAAAAGCTTGTGTGTGTAAACCATTAAACAAACGACTCACTGCACTGCTAACTCCGTGAATCCAGTTGGGCCGCACACACACACTAAACACTTGGAGTTTTCTGGTCTCTCCAGGAAGTTCTGCAGCATAGAAGCATCTATCCGCCCTCTTCTGCCTTCCCACGAGTCTGCGGGCTCCGACAGAACATACTCCACCTCAAACCTAACAAACATACATGACAATTAGGATGCTCCCTAACTGAATCAACAGTGAATCTGAATTGAGCTCTCTAATGTCGGCTGTAGAGCTGCTTTACAGCTGAAACTACTTAAGTCATTTCAAAATTAAGGAATTTTGCAACATTAAAACTCTTTTTTTTATGTGAAGCTGCTTTGAAGCGATCTGTAATATACACTCACCCAAAGGATTATTAGGAACACCACACTAATACTGTGTTTGACCCCCTTTCTCCTTCAGAACTGCCGAACGTGGCATTGATTCAACAAGGTGCTGAAAGCATTCTTTAGAAATGTTGGCCCATATTGATAGGATAGCATCTTGCAGTTGATGGAGATTTGTGGGATGCACATCCAGGGCACGAAGCTCCCGTTCCACCACATCCCAAAGATGCTCTATTGGGTTGAGATCTGGTGACTGTGGGGGCCATTTTAGTACAGTGAACTCATTGTCATGTTCAAGAAACCAATTTGAAATGATTCGAGCTTTGTGACATGGTGCATTATCCTGCTGGAAGTAGCCATCAGAGGATGGGCACATGGTGGTCATGAAGGGATGGACATGGTCAGAAACAATGCTCAGGTAGGCCGTGGCATTTAAACGATGCCCAATTGGCACTAAGGGGCCTAAAGTGTGCCAAGAAAACACCCCCACACCATTACACCACCACCACCACCAGCCTGCACAGTGGTAACAAGGCATGATGGATCCATGTTCTCATTCTGTTTACGCCACATTCTGACTCTACTATCTGAATGTCTCAACAGAAATCGAGACTCATCAGACCAGGCAACATTTTTCCAGTCTTCAACTGTCCAGTTTTGGTGAGCCCGTGCAAATTGTAGCCTCTTTTTCCTATTTGTAGTGGAGATGAGTGGTACCCGGTGGGGTCTTCTGCTGTTGTAGCCCATCCGCCTCAAGGTTGTGCGTGTTGTGGCTTCACAAATGCTTTGCTGCAGACCTCGGTTGTAACGAGTGGTTATTTCAGTCAAAGTTGCTCTTCTATCAGCTTGAATCAGTCGGCCCATTCTCCTCTGACCTCCAGCATCAACAAGGCATTTTCCCCCACAGGACTGCCGCATACTGGATGTTTTTCCCTTTTCACACCATTCTTTGTAAACCCTAGAAATGGTTGTGCGTGAAAATCCCAGTAACTGAGCAGATTGTGAAATACTCAGACCAGCCCGTCTGGCACCAACAACCATGCCACGCTCAAAATGGCTTAAATCACCTTTCTTTCCCATTCTGACATTCAGTTTGGAGTTCAGGAGATTGTCTTGACCAGGACCACACCCCTAAATGCATTGAAGCAACTGCCATGTGATTGGTTGGTTAGATAATTGCATTAATGAGAAATTGAACAGGTGTTCCTAATAATCCTTTAGGTGAGTGTATAATGCACTATATAATTAAAGGTGACTTGACATTACAAAGGCGACTAACAGTTTTCATAAGCCCACAGAGTAGTTAAAAATGTGATGCTCCTGATAGTAAAGTCATATTTTATGCAATGTGATCAATGATACCTTTCCTCTTTTGTACAAAGTTCATCAAGCTGAGAGCACCAAAGAATGTCCCTCTCCTGGCGGTTAAAGAACATCAGCTTGGTTTTTCTGAAAAGACATACCAACATAAAAATAAACATGCCTGCTTGAATGCAAACACACAAACATGTTAAGTGTAGAGTTAATGCTTTAATTAAGGACAACATTTAAACTGTAGGCGATTATGATGTAGAGGGCAAGAAGCAAACTTAATCATGGACGCTCAAGAACGTTGGTGTGACGCGAGAATCATCCTCAATGGTTCTTGCGGGTCATGCAAACATGATCGAGCCTCTGTTTACCAAATTTGAAAGGTCTATATATATATATATATATATATGTTCGCTGATCAATGTTTATAAGTTACGGCTAAATTAAATCTTTATGTACGATTTGAACCATCAGAAATCTCTCTGATTTTGTTAAAAATATCTTCGTTTGTGTTCCAAAGATGAAAAAGTCTGCGTTTTTGGAACATGAGGGTGAGTAAAGGATGACAGAATCTTTAATGTGATGAACTATGAACTTAACAAACGGTTTCTAATTTTAGAGTTTCAGAGTGTTCTAAGTAGGGGCAGCAGATACAAACACATTCTTTCCAAACTCAGTCAGCACTGATGCACATAATAATATTTTATGTAGTTAGGAATATTTGTTTGAATATGAACACCTTAAATGGTAAAAATCTTTGTCTCTTTGTATTTAGAACTAATTTAAATTCTGAAGGTTTGTAATATTCCAAAAGCGTTTAGCAAACATTCCAAGAAAAATTGTTAATGTAAAAGCACAGCAGTAATGTTTCAACATAAAAATGAGAATTTGCATTAACACCGTGTCATAAATGAATAATATAAAAAAAAATAAAAAATAATAAGGGGCCCAATACCGAGCCTTGTAGTACCCCACTTGCATCCAACTTTTCCTACAAAGTGGACCGTCTAAACTAACCCTTTAATGTGATGAACTACGCCTATGGTGGCTCTGCTAGTACACCTGCGTCAACTAATTGAATATACACGCTCCTAAAAATCACCTTGATACATGCAAATCTCATTGCAAAAACAAAAACTACACTAAAGTGACCAAATACTGTATCTTTATAGTGTTTTGTCAGATTTGTAAAGGCCAGACCTGATTAATGTGAGGTCCTGTAGGGCCAGCCGTACGAGACGAGCCATGGGTGTGAATCCTGTGCCGGCTGCTAACATGTACAGATGACTGACATCCCGCAGGACACGCAGAGTGAAGGAGCCGTCAGGACCGCCTACCGACAGAGAGGCTCCTGAAAGCATGACAGGAGTTAGAAAGGTTTGTTTGTGATTTAATGCATTTCATGGCAATTTTCAAACTGGAAAACAGGTTACAATGTAATAATAAAAAAAAGTGTGAACCGAATAAAAGCATTTCTTCAATCCATTTCAGCCCCTACAGTCCAATAAATATATGTTTCAGAGAAATTATAGGGAAGTTCCATTTCAGGTGCAAACGATCTGGTACATACAATTATTCATTATTGTACAATAATCAAATTCAATTTACCTATAAAAGCTGTGACAAATGAATTTCTATGATGTTACAAAATGCACTCGATATAATTTTATATAACAGGAAAAGTCACTGGATGTGAAACTGTCAGTGTAAATTAAATAAATCTAATGTCACTTTTTTTTTAGAACTAAATTGAGAGAGTTTTTAATTCCAATTCAATTCTAATTTGAATTGAGGTACCAAATAGTATCTAGAATTGAAATTTGAGTTTAAATTTAGGAAGTTATGAATTAAAATGAGCTGAAACGCCTGTGTACTTTTTTTTACAGGTCTCTCAGATTTATGGACAACATTGGACAAAGATTTCTTAAATGTCTTCGAATTCAGAAAATTACACTTTCTGTTATTCAAATTCAACTTCTTGTGGAGTGTGGAAAAAGTAAATCAAATTACAACTCATGAACTGTAAAGAAGCCAATTCTCAAATACAGAACTTTGCCCAGCCCTGATAGAAAAGCATATAATACTTTTTTTTTTTTTTTTTTATAAAAAGGTTAAAAAATAGATATGAGAAGTTCCTAACCAATAGGAAGGTTGGCGAGGTGTGAGGTCAACACTCCATCAGGATAGATCTTTATCATGAGATGTATATCCGAGCCCATTTCAGCACTGGATTGTACAGGAGGTATTAGTGTGTGATCCACTGGTGTGTAGGGCTTCTCAACATCCACACCTGCTCGCCAAACACACAAAACCAGCTGGATGAACACTCCATGAACAGGTTTTATTTTAGATTAGAAGAGCATTCGATGTGTGACATAAAGTGAAATCTTACCCTGGACAGACATTTTGAGGTAGACATGTCTCCCCACAGGAACTTGCATGCGTGACCCTGGAGGAAGTTGTAAACGCAAGACCTGTGTGTCATGTGTGACTTCTGTTTTTGAAACCAGCACACATTCCCTGTAGAAGAGCCCTGTGATGAAACAAATGTTATTAAACATTACTATTATTATTAATCGTTTACGTTTTACCAAGTTATTATTTTGATTTTTTTTTTTTTTTTTTTTGAGGGAGAGAGACCTCACAACATTACAACAATAAAGAACTTGAATGCAATGAGGAAGAAATGAGCGAAAGTCCCATCTAACTTTATGTTAAAATATTGTTATCAGCCAAAATATTTGTTGTTTCAACAGTCTTTTACTCTTAGAAATGTTTAACATTTTAACAAAAGGTTTGTAATTTTAGAGTTTAAGACAGTTCTAAGTAGGGCCAGCAGATACAAACACTTTCTTTCCGAACTCAGTCCTTGTTTTGACGCACATAAACGCTCATATTTAAAGTAGTCAGGAATATTTGTTTGAATATGAACACCTTAAATGGTAAAAATCAATATTCCTTTGTATTTAGAGCTCAATTAAATTCTGAAGGTTTGTAACGTTCCAAAAGCTATTTGTGAACATTCCAAGAAAATGGATAATGCGTCACCATAAAAATGTGAATTTGCATTAACACTGTCATAAATGAATAATATAAAAAACAAATAATGAGGGGCCCAACAGCGAGCCTTGTGGTACCCCTATAGTCCATGTTATGATACACAACAATTTAAAATCTCAAAATGTGTTCCTCTAAACCAGTGCTTCCCAAACTGTGGGCCGCGGCACCCCGGTGGGCAGTAGCGGTATTGCAGGGGGGCCATAGCTAGTCCAAATCAATATATTAAAATAATTAAAATATTCCTATTGTTCTAAAATTTGATTTTTTTGAAAGTATGTAAAGTTAGTGTTATGGATTTAAATATATTTGTAAAGAATGTTTACATCATAGTTCTCATAATTCACATGAAATTCTTATATATATATATTCGGTATATGTTTATTTAACGGCGGGGTCGTGGAACTTTTGCAATGTTTTTGGGGGGCCTTACCTCTCTTAAGTTTGGGAAGCTCTGGTCTAAACATTTATCTTTACTAACTTAATTGAGATATTTGTCTGACAGTTGAGTTCAGAGGTTTGCTACTCACCACGATCTTTAGACTGAGTAAATGTGTCATGGAGTTCTAGTGGTTGCCCCACTTGCGTCCACTTGTCTTTAACAGATTTGTGCAGGCACACCTGAACTCTTCCTACAGAGTGGGCCGTCTGGACTATAAGCAGAGAAACATAGAGAAACACTTATTTAGAAAGATAAAAACACTTTGATAATTCATAATAATCATTAAAATAGTCTTTTTTCCTTTACTTATCTTTAGAGCTATGTCAATAGTAAAGCACTATGTGCTATATCTGATTTATATGATAGAAATATATTTATATATTTTATTTATTTAAAGCACCATGGCATCACCATGTTTGTAGACGTCTCATAGTAATACAATAGTAATTTTTGTACCCTGGAGTACCATGTGAATGCCATAGTAAATGTAATGATTCATCACAGTGGTACTGTCCACTATCACAGCAACATCAGCTGATTCCATCAGTGTACCACCATAGTGTACAGATTATTTTTAATATAACTCTAGATTCAACACAAAAAAGCATGTCTAATTTAAAGCTGCACTATGTAGTTTTTCGTCCACTAGAGGTCGCCTATTCAAAACAAAGGCGTAGCTTGATGACGGCAAGTTTGAGCGAGGAATCTTGGGACGTGTAGTCTTCACCTCACAGCCGGAGGAAAAGAATCGGGATGGGACTCGAGCAGAAATCATGCTCATGGATGAGATTATTAACGTGACTGTAGTGTGAAGCAGAGCAGGAGCGAGTGTTGTGGAGCGATTGATAATGAGAGACGAACGACACACGCCTCGAGAGTAAACGTGGAAATGACTCCATTTACAGAAGACTCCCTCACACGTCCCGGATCCTTGGTTAAAATTGTTATTTTCTCACGATTTACAAATACTTGGAAACATTTGGGGTATTGTAAGTATTGAACTGAACAAAATATACACCAGTCCCTCCAGAAAAATGCGGATTTTTTTTGTGATTGTTGCGGGCAAAAATCCTTGATTTTGCGGCACGTTTTCATAAATGCGATGGAATATGCGGGATATTTTTGCAATTTTATGCAATGAAATTGTGGGAAAAACTGCGATTTGATGCAAAAGAGGAAAGAAAGGCGATTCCCAACAGCCTGTTCTCTCTAGACACTGCCTTCATGTCAAGAGTCATTTCTGATCACTTCAAGATACTAAATCACTGAATATTGAAGTTCTGTTTTATTTCACACCTTCATGAATCAAACTTACAAAACATTGAGTCAAACAAGTTCTGTCGCTTCACAAAAGAAATATATTCAACAACTTCTGTGAAAATGAATAAATAAAATATAAACAAATAAAATGTGGTAGCAATACAAAACAGACATCTTGTGTTAAATCAAGTGCTTCCAATCTCTGACTGCAGCGTGAATTATTTCACACACTACTAATATACAGCGTCGTCTGCGGTCCGACACGCAGAATAATTCACCCCACTGTCATGTGACACAGCGGGAAACTGCTTCACGCGCTCAAATGAGAATGATCTGCGTTCTTCATCACGGTTTCACCGCGGGGTTTGCAGACGATGTTCACGTCGTGTCATTACGTCACTTCATGAGGTTCCCATGGCAATAGAGGGAAAATAATGGCGCTTTACTTGTGTGAAGTGAACGCAACATTTCTCATCTTTCTGCTAAGATACATGTGATTTTTTTGCAACAAAAAGAAATGCAAGCAAAATTTTACATATTGCAGCTTTAACATACTCACCATCAACACGGCCTTGAACTTCACTGGACAGGCCTGAAAAAGAAACAGTGTTATTAATTCAATACCAGATTAGCAGATACAGAACAACACACTGAGGTGTTCATGTCTGCGACCGGTGAAAGACTCACGCCAGTAGAGAAGGTACGACATCTTCCCCAAGAGCATCTCCACCCGAAGAGCATCACCCTGTAGATCCACCACTGCACAGCCGGCGCTGGGAATCTGGTGAGGGGGAAACAATGTCTGACTTTACTAAACGTTCTTATTTTACATCGGAGAGAAGACAAATGAGGTGACACCAACCTTCCGCTTGGTGTAAACAACAATATTGACAGTGCCATCTGTCTGGAACCAATCATAGCTACAGGTGAAAAAAACACAGTGTGATTAGTTTTAGATTTAATATTTTTAAATTTAATTTAATTTGAATAAAACACTAATATTAGCACAATAAACCCTCCCTCTCTGAGATCAAACACGTAACCTCAACATCAGACCAATACAACAGCTAAATGCAGAATAACACAAGAAGATCACAGCCGATCGCGTGTCAATGATTAATGGTGATATGACGAAAGTCAAGCATACCGAGGGCGATGATCTTTGGCAGGAAGAGGAGCAGATAAAGGCTCCAGTCTGAAGGGTGGAGGAGCAGACAAACCTGGCGTAAAGAGAACCGCACACACAATTACTCAAAGTCAAATAAATAAGCATTTTCATTATAACTAGAAATCCATACCGTTCACATGAGTGCTCTCCGTCTTCTCTGTCTGAGCTGTAATAACCAAAGAACCATGCAACGAGGAATTAAAACAAGCTTATTTTAGGCTTGGTTCAGAATATAAAGGAATCAAAAAAATGATTTCAGCCCAGAAAGTACTGATTATTTCATTTAAAGCTCATGAGACAACATGCTTGTATGAAAATAATTATGTTTCCACAACAAAATTTGTGCTGACAGGACCTTGAAGAGCAGGACTGGGCTTCACGGCCATCCGTCCCACCAGACACTCCTTCAGCATGGACTCATAATTCACCCACCGGTGGACCTTGGGTGGACAAAAAATACCGTGACACTTTATATAAGAATACAGCACTTCACAAACTATTATTTTATTAATTGCAGTCTTTACATTTCATTGTTAACACATGAATAGACTACATAAAAAGAGTGAGGTCTGTTGTGTTCTATGTAATTGCACTAGAGGGCACTAGTGAGTACTAGAAGGATGTGAGTGGAGATACATGGTTAATATGAGTACGTGTGTTAGTGTTACATAAAGAAGTTACGTTATTTTACTTACCTCGTCAATACTCTAATTTATTAGAGTAACTGCTTACTTGCATACGTTACTGAATACAACAAGGTCTTCATTCGGTCACTTTAATAATTATTGTTTAAATAGCTCATATGTAAAGAATTAGATAAGGCATTAAATCCTTGAGCAACGTGTTAACCGTACCTAAATGATGTACAGTATTTTAAAACTAGACAAAAAAAGTTTGTCAAGACAAACTTTAAGTTGGTTTGAAGAAGCAAAACTAGAAAATTTGAAGTAGTTTGAAAAGCGTGAAGTTTGAAATAGTTTAACTTTTAGTTTAGCAGTTTTGATAGATCGATAGATTGATAGATAGATCGATAGATAGATAGAGAGATAGAAATAGTCAGATTAGATAGATAGATAGATCGATAGATAGAGATAGTCAGATTAGATAGATAGATAGATAGATGATAGATAGATAGATAGATAGATAGATGATAGATAGATAGATAGATAGATAGATAGATAGATGGATAGATAGATAGAAATAGTCAGATTAGACAGATAGATAGAAATAGATTAGATAGACAGATAGATAGATCGATAGATATAAATAGTCAGATTAGATCGATAGATCGATAGATAGAGATAGTCAGATTAGATAGATAGATAGATGATAGATAGATAGATGATAGATAGATAGATAGATAGATGGATAGATGGATAGATAGATAGAAATAGTCAGATTAGACAGATAGATAGATAGATAGAAATAGATTAGATAGATAGATAGATAGATAGATAGATAGATAGATAGATAGATAGATAGATAGATAGATAGATAGATAGAGATAGTCAGATTAGATAGATAGATGATAGATAGATAGATAGATAGATAGATAGATAGATAGATAGAAATAGTCAGATTAGACAGATAGATAGATAGATAGATAGATAGATAGATAGATAGATAGATAGATAGATGATAGATAGATAGAGATAGTCAGATTAGATAGATAGATGATAGATAGATAGATGATAGATAGATAGATAGATAGATAGATAGATAGATAGATAGATAGATAGATAGATAGATAGAGATAGTCAGATTAGATAGATAGATGATAGATAGATAGATAGATAGATAGATAGATATAGATGGATAGATAGATAGAGATAGTCAGATTAGATAGATAGATGATAGATAGATAGATGATAGATAGATAGATAGATAGATAGATAGAGATAGTCAGATTAGATAGATAGATGATAGATAGATAGATGATAGATAGATAGATAGATAGATAGATAGATAGATAGATAGATAGATAGATAGATAGATGATAGATAGATAGATAGAGATAGTCAGATTAGATAGATAGATGATAGATAGATAGATAGTGTAACAAAGTTCGTAAATATGGGAAGAAGGAGGCGGGAACCGGCGAACGTTCAACATATTTAATAAAGAAATAAACAGACAATAAAACCAAAAAGTATAAGGGCGGCAGTTCCTCATGGCGACTGCCGCCCACACAAACCAAATAAAACACAACATAAAATCCAGGCCTGGTCCTCTCTCGTCCTTCACTGTCGTCGCTCCTCCTTTATGCTTCCGGAGCTCCTCCGTGAGAGATACGAGACCGGTGCGCCGAGCACCTGAAGCTCGTTAACACTCGCGTCACCGGCCTCGCGCCGTTCCCTCACGGCTCTCGCCCGCCCTGCTCGTCACATACCCCCATCGCCCCTCGCAGGCCGGGGGGTACCCACGAGACTGCGCTTACTCCCCCTGGGGGCCAGTCTCGGCGGCCACAGCGCCTGGGGGTAAGGACAGACGAGACGAGAGAAAAGGAGACGGAAGCACAAGGAGCGACAAGGACGAGAGAGTGGAGAGAGGAAAACAAAACAAAAAAAAAAAAATTCTTGGTCCGGCTCCCCGACACACTGCCGCTCGGTCCTCAGCCCGCCGAGAGGCTCTTCCTCGCGGTGCCATGCGATGGCACTGGACGCTCGATGGACGGCCCGATCCTCCTCCGCCCCCTGGCGGCCGGCGATGGCTCCTCCGTATGAGGGCAGCCGGCAGCGAGCCCGCCGTTCCCTGCTCCTCCCCGCTCCGGCGGCAGGCAGCAGGCCTCGGCCCACGGCGGACGGCGGCTCCTCCCCGTTACGGCGGCAGGCAGCAGGCTTTGGCCCACGGCGAACGGCGGCTCCTCCGCTCCCTCCTGGACGGCCGCCACCCCACCTCGTCCCAGGGGCGCGGCAGCGAGCTTTCCGTCCCACCGATTTCTCACTCGCTCCAGTACCACCGCTTCGGGCAGCCACTCGCGGTCTTCTCTCCCGCGCTGCCCGACCTCCTCAGCACCGCGATCCCCCTCAGCAGCGAGGGCTCTTCGACAGCATGTCCCTCCTTCCTCCCGGGTTTCGGCACCAGTGTAACAAAGTTCGTAAATATGGGAAGAAGGAGGCGGGAACCGGCGAACGTTCAACATATTTAATAAAGAAATAAACAGACAATAAAACCAAAAAGTATAAGGGCGGCAGTTCCTCACGGCGACTGCCGCCCACACAAACCAAATAAAACACAACATAAAATCCAGGCCTGGTCCTCTCTCGTCCTTCACTGTCGTCGCTCCTCCTTTATGCTTCCGGAGCTCCTCCGTGAGAGATACGAGACCGGTGCGCCGAGCACCTGAAGCTCGTTAACACTCGCGTCACCGGCCTCGCGCCGTTCCCTCACGGCTCTCGCCCGCCCTGCTCGTCACAGATAGATAGATAGATAGATAGATAGATAGATAGATAGATAGATAGATATAGATGGATAGATAGATAGAGATAGTCAGATTAGATAGATAGATGATAGATAGATAGATGATAGATAGATAGATAGATAGATAGATAGATAGATAGAGATAGTCAGATTAGATAGATAGATGATAGATAGATAGGTGATAGATAGATAGATAGATAGATAGATAGATAGATAGATAGATAGATAGATAGATAGATAGATAGATAGATAGAGATAGTCAGATTAGATAGATAGATGATAGATAGATAGATGATAGATAGATGATAGATAGATAGATAGATGATAGATAGATAGATAGATAGATAGATAGATAGATAGATAGATAGATAGATAGATAGATAGATAGATAGATAGATCGATTGATCGATGGATAGTTAACAACAGTAAAGGATATAGGAATAGTCCTCACTTCAGATTAGCTCATAGAAAATACTAAAAACAACCTTTATTGGACATTAATTGCATTGGACGTTAATGATTCTTAAAATGTTTACAAATACATTAAGCATAATCCGCACAAATCATGAACATTTCATTACATTACCATTAGTTTAACTTTTTAATGTTTTCATGAACTATTAACAAGTCTGGCTTAAAACAAGACTGGCCTCACTGGTTATATGTAGATATTTGTGACACACAGACTGTTTTGTACTTTTAAATGTGTGCCAAAATGTACAATACAGCAATAGAAATGTAAAACATTTACAAATGAAGCGCAACATAATATATATTAGTAGTTTTGTTTTTTTTTTAAATATAAGAAGTGTAATAGGTAGATAAATTTATGGTGACATAATATTAATGATAATATTCAGTATCATATACTATATCTACTAAATATACTATATTTTTGATATTTTTTTATGACAAAGTAATGAGTCAACCTCATTAAATGTGTTGAAAACAATGTCATTGATCACAAATTCAATAGAATACACTGATTAATTCCATTATTATGGATTAAAAAATGATTTGTAAACTTTTGCACATCAGTTCATACATAAATTAAGTTTTAGATACTGTCAATACTGTACGTTTTTGTTTCCATGCAAAGTTTTTAACAATACATTATACATTAATGGTCTTAAAATGTCAACAAATGCATTCAGCATTAATTCACTTTACAGATAAACATAATAAATTTTTAATATTGTCAAGAACTCTGGTTTCAAATAAGACATACTAACATAATTAAACGCTGATCATTTGTAAATTATGAATGAATGAAGAACTCACTACTCATAAACAGCCAATTCATGTATTAATAATGTAATAAACTATGAATAAGCAGATTACAAATGATTTGTACTTTATTACTGTAAGCATTTGAGACCAAAACAGACTATTTTCTGAAAACACCAAGTTTATTTTACCTGGTCGAACAGGTCAGTGCCGTCAATCCCAGCAGCCCTCATTAACTCCGCCTCCCCACCAGGATGGAAATCCATGTAGGCACTCACGTTATACACCATACCTACAAAAACACAAACATGGTGACTAACATTATATATATATATATATATACACAGGGTTGTGGAGTAACGAAATACAAGTAACTTAGTGACGTATTTAAAACACAAAATGTGAGTAACTGTATTTCATTACTGTTACATTTTAAATGGGTGGTAATCAGATTACAGTTACATCTGAAAAGTGTTTTAGATTACCAAAGTGATTACTTTGAGTTTTAATGTCATTTAAACAGCGATTGGTGATTCTCTGACTCTGACCGTCTGAAAAAGAGGAGTTAAGATTCATGTTTTCCACTGTTTTCATGTTTTGTGAGTCATTTTATAATTGTAAAAAAGGTCACTGCATCTTTTTCTCACAATTTGTTTTTTTCCCTCACAATTGTGAGTTTGCATTTCACAATTCTGACTTCTTTTTCTCAGAATTGCGAGATTTAAACTCACAATTACAAGTTATAAAGTCAGAATTGGGAGATATAAACTTGCAATACTGACTTTTTTTCTTGCAATTGTGAATTTAGTGTGAGTTTATATCTCATAATTCTGACTTTTCTCAATATTGTGAGTTTATATCTCATAATTCTGACTTTTCTCAATATTGTGAGTTTATATCTCATAATTCTGACTTTTCTCAATATTACGAGTTTATATCTCATAATTCTGACTTTTCTCAATATTACGAGTTTATATCTCATAATTCTGACTTTTCTCAATATTGTGAGTTTATATCTCATAATTCTGACTTTTCTCAATATTGCGAGTTTATCATAATTCTGACTTTTCTCAATATTGTGAGTTTATATCTCATAATTCTGACTTTGTAACTCACAACTGCAACTTTATATCACACAATTCTGAGGGAAAAAGTCAGAATTGTGAGATAAAACTCACAATGACCTTTTTTGTGTTTGTTCCACACTTATTAGTATTCCAAAGTATTCTAAAGTATTTAGATTAAGTTACTAAACTTGAGTAATGTAACGAAATACGTTACAAATGACTTTTTAAAGCATGTATTTTGTGATCTGTAGTGAAATACATTTTAAAAGTAACCTCCCCAGCCCTGGTTATATATATATATACACACACACACACAAATGTTGCATGTCATTCAATCATGATGTAATTTAGTGTCACATGACCCTTCCATTCTAATATGATGCTCAAGAAAGGATTATTATCCGCTCAGATAATGAGGTTGTACCTCTAATGCAGGTCCAGCAGTCATTTCTGGTGTTGTGTCTCTTCAGCTCCTCTTCTGTCACCTCGATCAGTCGGCCTCTCAGTCCAGTCAAATCACGTCCACTCTTGGTCAGTCGGATCCAGTCCAGCAGACTGTGACCGGGCTTTAGTGCCACCTGTACGGCAGCATATATGCATTAATATCCTCTTTCTATGCATTAAATCGATTTCAATCACAATGACGAGGATTGAAGGTCCAACCTTGTTTCTGGACTGTCCGGTCGGAGCGACTCTCTGCTGAGATCCAGCCGCCGGGAAAGACTGCGATGGCACGTTCAACATCACTGAAGCTTTAAAACGACAGTTCCTAAGAAAACCTGTCCAGACACACTGATTAGGAAAAAAATAAACAAAAATCCGCCGATCGTGGGAGTTCACTTATGAGGAAGTGTTGTTATGAGATGCGACTTCCTCATTTTGGCAAGTGGCTTCATTTTTTTGTTTACCTATTCAACATGACAACATGAACACACACATAAAACACACACATAAACAAGAGATAAATGTTATAAGCAGTCAAAACAGCAGCACTTTTCCTAGCACTCGGGAAACTGTCGCGAAAATGTGACGTCATCCTCAGGCGATCATTTCATAAGAAAAGACGAATATATAACAAATAATTGTTTGTAGTCTTTAAGAACTATTTCGGTACAACATATAAAAGCCCTGTCAGAAAACAATAAATAAAAAAATTCTGGACTTTTGCTGATCAATATATATTACTTTCTTAATACCAAATACTGTGTTTTTGAGTATATTTTATACATACATATATTCGCATATATAACGTATATTTTCTTGTCTCGTTTTTTTACATGTATGTATTTATTTTTACTTCTCTCTTTCGTTTTGTGTTTAAACCCTGTAAATTAAATGGCAACTTGTAATAGGCATATTTTTGTTTTTCTTAATCAATAAAACTTATAACCCTAACCCTATATATATATATATATATATATATATATATATATATATATATGTGGAAAGAAATACATTTGCATTATGTATTGCATATAAATGCAATTGTTCTGTAAGTACGAAATAAAATATCTAACAAACAGAAGCAGTGATTGAGTTGTGTGTGTTTTAAGGCATGTATAGTGACTTTTATTTGAATTAACATGTATTAATTCTGATATCTATCCGCTGTATCTCAGACATTTACAGTTTTATATCACCCTTAATATTTTTCCACCTTATAAATGTTCAGAAATGAATGCGATGGATGAATAATATAATGCCCCTGAAGTTAATGATATTTTGAACCACATTTCAGATCATCTTTTGTCTATTACAAACAGGTAGACAGTGTTTGAATGTCTCCACATAAAGACTGTTTCTTAAACCTGATAGTTATATATCTAAAAACTCACCGGACAAAACACTGGAGATGACAGAAAAGACCGTTGAAATGTTCCTTCTGTTTTCAGATGTATAATATTCCTCCTCTTCCTCAAACTCCTCATCATCTTCCTTTACCATTCCAGTGTTTTCAATAAATATCACACCTAATTATCAGCCAGATCAAACAAATGCATGTCTTTATACTTTGACATGACTTTTATTATTGGCTAATCTGTTAATCTCGCCACTAGGAACTAGTAGAGATTATACTGAATGACAAGGACTTCAAAATAAAAGTCTCAATCCTAAAGAAAGTGTCAACGTTTAAAAATGCTCTCACGTCATTGTGTTTTGTAATAAAGCTCAAACATATTATGTCCTTCCACCTTTAATAAAACTGAGAATCACACTTTACATTGAAGTGGATTTCTTTTTACAAAGCGTGTCAAAGCGTTTGCATTACACAAAATCTAACTTTTTTTTTTTAAACAAATTCTTTGATCAATTGATGCACAACTATGGTCACAAAAATAGTCTTAAAAAAAGACACATTTTAAGAAGCAGCTTCAGATGTCTATTCAAATTCAATGTGATGATTTCAGATTAAATTTAGAATTTCCTCAACGTTTAAAACATATTTTGCTAAATAATTACACCAACTGTACTTGTGCAATGTAACTGCAAGTCTGAGTTAACTCATACACATAAATCAATTAAAATATAAAACTGTTATGTTAAAGATCACATAAGGAACATAAAAACAGTGCATGTTTTCTATCTTTTGCTTTTTGTCATAGCAGAACACACGCTAATCGCTGTACATTAATGCTAACCATGTGCTCAACCACTCACGAGTTTCAGCCATGTACAATATGGAAGCTAAAATATTTTAATCATAAATGTAGATGTTTACTCGCATTCGCAAGTGCAAGTACTGGACAATGTATTCCGCTTTCAATGCTAACTTGACTGACCACAAATTCTAACCAGGTGCCGACAACAGAGAAGCGCGCAAATTACTAATATTCTGGTAGATTTTACCGTTAAACAACTTAACATTTGCATTCACGATGATATCAACAAGTTAAATAAAATTTGGTTCAACAAATCGCGGTGCCGCTGTTGCCGCCAAAATGGTGAATCCCGCGATTCCCGCCTGGACGTTGACGCGCAATATGCGGTGCCAAAACTAATATTTCGGGGTATATTTTACTTAATTTTTTTTAGTGTTGCAGTTATTACTGTTGAGGTGAGACAGGTCTATTACTGTTAAAAAATAAATCGGTGCAAAGACATGGGTTTTTTCGAAGATGAAGCTCGTGTTCTGTCGAGTCTGAGACAGATTGTTTTCGGTAAATAAATCAAACTTACTTATCTATTTTTTAAACCTCTTCTCAGATTAATACTAATCAAATCTTGTAAAACACTTATTGCGAACCTTAAAGTACCTTTTGAAATCGTTTTAAAGAGCATTTAATGGAATGGCGTCGCGTAACGTCTACGTGTGTATCTGTCCCAAGACTACACTTCCCATAATGCATCACAATGAAAACAGGAAGAAAGAATCCATGAGGAAATGTTGTCCCAAAATGAATCATAGAGCGATGGAGGGATATTGTGCGGTGGAATGAGTCGCGAGCACAGCGCATCAGCCAACAGCCGATGGAAGAGATTGAGGCGTTGGCTTTTCAGAGCGAGAGAGGGAGAGAGAGAGAGAGAGAGAGAGAGTGAGTAAGTGTTCCATGAGCTGAATTCTGTGCTGGACATCACATATGATGGAACGGGCGATGGAGCATTTTAATGTACAGCTGAATCGATTGACGCGCTCTCTGCGTCGCGCGAGGACCGTGGAACTCCCCGAAGGTGAGACGTCACACAATACAATCTATTTACAAACATTCCTTTTTCTGAAGAACACTGAAGTTGTCAAGGCGACCCTGGATACATTGTAGTCATCTCGGCTTCCGGGGTTCCTGTCTACTGCCATACACATTCCATTCGGGTTTGTCCAAATATGGTCAATTAGTACCAAATACCTAAAAGTGTATTTGGGTGTTTATCCGGTCAGGGCATATATTACACAAGAAATTGAACGAAGAAGAAGAAAAACAATAATGAAATAATAAAATATACTGTGAAAGCTACCAATCTAGTTATTCACAATTTAATATAGATGTTGTCATCTGATAGTCACACATATGTTATCCAAGAATTGCTCTAAATGAGTTGAGCGGTAACATATTTGACGATTTCACCATTTTGGCTTTAGCTTAGTATTATTTCAATGGCAGGCCTTGTCTGGCCAACCAGGTTAACCTCGAGTTTGAATATGTATTTGAACTCATAATCATAGAAATAGTGAGAACCTTAAATATGCCCCCAACATATTTGATGAATCAATTGAAGGCATTGTTCACCCAAAAATGAATTTTCTGTCATAATTTTCACGACCCTCATGTCGTTACCATCCCATAAGACTTTCGTTCATCTTCGGAACACAAATTAAGATCTTTTTAATGAAATCTGAGAGCTTTCTGACCCTGCATAGACAGCTACGCAACTACCACTTTGACGCTTCAAAAAGTTCATGAAGAGATCGTAAAACTTATACACATGAATTGAGCAGTTTAGTTCAAGTTTTCTGAAGAGTTACACTGCGCGATTGATCTTCCTCAAGAACCAGTGAGGGTCATCCTCGTGTTACGCATCACGATTGAGATTCCTCAAGAACCAATGAGGTTCATTCTCGTTTTACGCATCACGTTTGAGCTTCCTCAAGAACCAATGAGGTTAGTTCTCGTGTTACGCATCACGATTGAGATTCCTCAAGAACTAATGAGGTTCATTCTCGTGTTACGCAGCACGTTTGAGCTTCCTCAAGAACCAATGAGGGTCATCCTCGTGTTACGCATCACAATTGAGCTTCTTCAAGAACCAATGAGGTTCATTCTCGTGTTACGCATCACGATTGAGCTTCCTCAAGAACCAATGAGGTTCATTCTCGTGTTACGCAGCACGTTTGAGCTTCATCAAGAACCAATGAGGTTCATTCTCGTGTTACGCATCACGATTGAGATTCCTCAAGAACCAATGAGGTTCATTCTTGTGTTACGCATCACGATTGATCTTCCTCAAGGACCAATGTGGTTCATTCTCGTGTTACGCATCACGTTTGAGATTCCTCAAGAACTAATGAGGTTCATTCTCGTGTTACGCATCACGTTTGAGCTTCTTTAAGAGCCAATGAGGTTCATTCTCGTGTTACGCATCACGTTTGAGCATCTTTAAGAGCCAATGAGGTTCATTCTCGTGTTACGCATCACGTTTGAGCTTCTTTAAGAGCCAATGAGGTTCATTCTCGTGTTACGCATCACGATTGAGATTCCTCAAGAACCAATGAGGTTCATTCTCATGTTACGCATCACGTTTGAGCTTCCTCAAGAACCAATGAGGTTCACTCTCGTGTTACGCATCACGTTTGAGCTTCCTCAAGAACCAATGAGGTTCATTCTCGTGTTACACATCACGTTTGAGCTTCCTCAAGAACCAATGAGGTTCATTCTCGTGTTACACATCACGATTGAGCTTCCTCAAGAACCAATGAGGTTCATTCTCGTGTTACACGTCACGATTGAGTTTCCTCAAGAACCAATGAGGTTCATTCTCGTGTTACACATCACGATTGAGTTTCCTCAAGAACCAATGAGGTTCATTCTCGTGTTACACATCACGATTGAGTTTCCTCAAGAACCAATGAGGTTCATTCTCGTGTTACGCATCACGATTGAGCTTCTCAAGAACCAATGAGGTTCATTCTCGTGTTACGCATCACGATTGAGCTTCTCAAGAACCAATGAGGTTCATTCTCGTGTTACGCATCACGATTGAGCTTCCTCAAGAATGAGGTTCATTCTTGCTACACAATGAACCAATGAGGATTTCTCTTGTGTGTGAAACACACTGTTTATGTTTTTTGATCAATGTTTTTTTATCTTCAGAAAATTTGGACTAAACCACTCAATTCAATTCATGAACTTTTTTTTTAAGCTTCAAAGTGGTAGTTGTGTAGCTGTCTATGGAGAAACAGAAAGCTCTCAGATTTCATCAAAAAGATCTTCATTTGTGTTCTGATAATGAAAGTCCTACGGGTTTGGAACGACATGAGGGTGAGTAATTAATGACATCATTTTTATATTTTTATAACATTTCCTTCTATTAAACTCTTGACAATAGGTTATTATAGATAAAATATTTAGACTGAGAGAGCGAGAGAGAGAGGAAGAGAAGAGAGGACACTTACAGTAATGTTGTTGTTCAGTATGTCCACCACTAAAGAAAATAACATTATATGATGTTGGTTACATCATGGTGTTGTTGTAAAGTAGTTTTTAATTGCAGGGCGTAGTTTGTATAGTTGAGAACTTTTATGAATTAAATTAAATTCTCAATCTAACAACAACAAAACTTGTATAAGTATTTTAATGTTTAAGATAAATGGAATATAGATAATTTTGACCCGCTCACTTCAAAAACGGACACAGCAAAAACTGTAATTTAAGGGACATCAAGGCAATTTCAACTGAAATGAAACAAAATAGGGCACGCACAATTTTTGTTTATATATGTATGTATATATATATATATATATATATATATGTGTGTGTGTATATCAATCTATCTTTAAATATTTTTAAGTATTTTTATATAAATTTATAAATATTTTTTATGTAAATTTATAAATATTTTTATGTAAATTTATAAATATTTTTTATGTAAATTTATAAATATTTTTTATGTAAATGTATAAATATTTTTTTTATGTACATTTATAAATATTTTTATATTTATATTTTTTATATAAATATTTTTTTGAGGAAAAAAAAAAGTGTCATTATCATCAATGGACATGAAATGTGGCCTAAATTGTAGAATGGTCTCATAACGGTCTGTAACGCATCTGGACATTGTCCTTTTGTCTTTGTTCTTGATGGTGATTCTCAAGACATACTGTAACTTATTTTGTCCAGCATAAATTAAAGGTAGTTCAGCACACTACCCTGATGAATTTTACATTTAACATGAGACATTCCGTCTTCCAAAGCTGTTTGCACATGCACTCTTTTGGGTTTGTCTTTATTTGATAGAAAATATATTTGAAATGTGTATTTTTGTTCTTGTAGATAGTGAAACAGCTGTGTACACCCTCATGCCCATGGTCATGGCTGACCAGCACAGGTCAGTGTCACTGTTCTTATGAGGAACACAGTGTTAGTTCGACATATTTTTTCCCTGACTACGGTGGGAATGCAACACAATTGAACTCCCTTAGGCCACAATTTTGAAAGTAACAAATGTGAATGATTATTGCCAATTTTTTTTTTTAAATTTAAAATTCTCTTATTTATGCTTACAGGTCAGTTTCTGAATTGCTTTTAAACTCTAAGTTTGATGTCAACTACGCCTTCGGACGTGTTAAAAGAAGCCTTCTACACATTGCTGCCAAGTAAGTTGTTCCTGTAGAATTTTGTTCTTTTCACATTCTGACAAAATTGCATTTTTTAAATGTATTCTCCATTTTGCCACCACTGTTTGAATATATATATATATATATATATATATATATGAAACTCTTCATTAAAGGGTTCCCTGTATTCTTAGTTTTTCCTAAATAAACAGCTAATTATATATATATATATATATATAATCTATATAATCTATATAACCTATATAATCTATATAATCTTAAGACTGGGGGAAATGTTACAAGTATTCGTATTTCGCGCTGCTGAAAGATTTTGTTCAGGAGTGTATAAATATATATTCTGATGACCCAAATTGAATATGTTCTTCAGATTTTTATTTGTTCTTGCTTTGTTTCAGTTGTGGATCAGTAGAGTGTCTTGTCCTGCTGTTAAAGCGTGGAGCGAATCCAAACTATCAGGATATCTCCGGCTGCACTCCTCTGCATCTGGCTGCCAGAAACGGGTAAACCGTGGGTTTTATGAACTCGGAGTAGCACTGCCACCTGCTGGAAGCATAGCAATTCACATTCATTAGTCTTTATCCCCTCAAGCCTGAGCATGTGTGTATTGCATGCAAAAAATGGTAACTGATCAGTAATTCATGTTTTCACAGACAGAAGAAGTGTATGGGCAGACTGTTGGAGTTCAATGCTGATGTTAATATCTGCAATAATGAAGGTCTCACTGCTGTGAGTATGATGATAAAACTGCACATTCATGGCAGAAATAACAAAAACAACATAAATTGTTATTGTTATCCTTCTATCACTTTATGACATTTGATACATTTTAATATAATTATGCAATTATAATTGCATTTGAGCATTAGCCTAGATTCTGTGATTCCCAACGTTTTTCACAACCAAACTGTATGAATTTTAACGAACTTGTCGCGTTGGTTAATTAGGACTTATCTAAATTGAATGAACTGGCGATGAAAGAAAATGCAGATAATGGGTTACCGGCCACGAACCCGGTTTCTGGAATCAAATCTGGTGCTCTAGCCTCAATGCACGTATATCTTACCATCCGTTGTTATGGTCACAATGTCAGTCATTGCAATTTTGAGAGTGAATTCTGCATTTGCAGCATGTTCGTTAATCAGTGAAGCAGTTTATACTGCACAATAAATCTCTTTACCAGTCCCTCCAGAAAAACGCAGATTTTTTTTGTGATTGTTGCAGGCAAAAATCCTTGATTTTGCGGCATGTTTTCTTAAAAAATGCGATGGAATATGTGGGATATTTTTGCTAAATATGTGTGAGAGAGTGTGAGAGAGTGTGTGAGAGTGTGTGAGAGTGTGTGAGAGAGTGTGTGAGAGTGTGTGAGAGTGTGTGAGAGTGTGTGAGAGAGTGTGTGAGAGAGTGTGTGAGAGAGTGTGTGAGAGAGTGTGTGAGAGTGTGTGAGAGAGTGTGAGAGAGTGTGTGTGTGTGTGTGTGAGAGAGTGTGAGAGTGTGTGAGAGTGTGTGAGAGTGTGTGAGAGTGTGTGAGAGAGTGTGAGAGAGTGTGTGAGAGAGTGTGTGAGAGAGTGTGTGAGAGAGTGTGTGAGAGTGTGTGAGAGTGTGTGAGAGAGTGTGAGAGAGTGTGTGTGTGTGTGTGTGAGAGTGTGTGAGAGTGTGTGAGAGTGTGTGAGAGAGTGTGAGAGAGTGTGTGAGAGAGTGTGTGAGAGAGTGTGTGAGAGTGTGTGAGAGAGTGTGAGAGAGTGTGTGTGTGTGTGTGTGTGTGAGAGAGTGTGAGAGAGTGTGAGAGAGTGTGAGAGAGTGTGAGAGAGTGTGAGAGAGTGTGAGAGTGTGTGAGAGAGTGTGAGAGAGTGTGTGAGAGTGTGTGAGAGTGTGTGAGAGTGTGTGAGAGTGTGTGAGAGTGTGTGAGAGTGTGTGAGAGAGTGTGTGTGTGTGTGTGTGTGTGAGAGAGTGTGAGAGAGTGTGAGAGAGTGTGAGAGAGTGTGAGAGAGTGTGAGAGAGTGTGAGAGAGTGTGTGAGAGTGTGTGTGTGTGTGCTATTCATGTTGTTTATTTACTAATATTGGGTCATTCCACGTCAAATCAACCCCATCTCATAAAAAAAAAATGATGCTGCCATCTTTCTAAAGTAATTTTTACCCCCCTGTAATCATGGCCCGGTAAAAAATTTGCATTTTGACGACATTGGGTCGCTCAATATTTTGTCTGTCTTCTTAATTTATGTATTTCTTTCACCAGGGAAAAACAAAGAAAACATTACAAAGTCAAAATGAAGCTGCCGACCCTCTAGTTGAGTTGACACAGAATATCATGCACTAATATTTTGTTGTTTATCTCATCCTCTGATGTCATTAGATTCATTGGCTGGCAGTGAATGGCAGGACGGAGCTTCTCCATGACCTGGTGCAGCACGTGTCTAATGTAGACGTGGAGGACGCCATGGGCCAGACGGCCTTACACGTGGCCTGCCAGAATGGACACAAAACTGTACGAAACCTGCACACACTACCACTTAAAATCCTTTTTACGGATTCTATTAAGTTCTTGTGATGTTTCCCACAGACAGTGCAGTGTCTTCTGGACAGTGGAGCGGACATCAACAGGCCCAATGTGTCTGGAGCGACGCCGCTGTATTTCGCCTGCAGGTGATCATATTCACAGAACCACCAGCTGCCAATGTAAAGATTGAATGTTTGCCATGATTACGGTTCGCCCGAACACTTAGAAAGTGGCCCTTTAAGAAAATTAACTTCCATTCAGTGACTGAACCGGGACGACACAAGAAACATAATTAGGATATTTTTCCCGTGGATAACCTTCCTTGCGAGTTAAATGAGAATAACAAGAGAATTGAGCTGTCTTTGCTAATAAGAATGTGTCCTGATGAGGATACGCTGCTGTTCGTCTCTATCCGTCTCTTGTTTTGATTGCATTTTGCCGCTGACATCAGTCCACTCAAGCCTGATGATGATGATGTGATCAGCACTAACATGCCGCATAACAGAGTAATTAAACGTACGGTTGATAGGTTTTTAAAACTTTTAATAATTTCATTCTCACTTTCTTCTGTTTTGTAAATGAAGAATACACGTCTGTCTGTATCAGGGCCAGGATGTGGTCTTAAGTCCTGAACTGAGAGTGGCGTACATTCAGACTGCAAGCAAAAGTAGTCCAAAATGGAGTATGTTAGTCAGTGGAGTGCTGTTAAACTCATCAGTACTGCGGTGACGGCACTATATGAGCAAAACTTGAGGAAAAACACTCCAATAACAGCCTTCAAATACGTGAGCAGAAGTTGTTGAAATTGCTGTGAATTTCAGTTCAACCTTTATTGCCACATATAAAAAATACGTTTCCATTAAAGTATGATAGTACTTAATCATGAATAAGGCTGTTCAACGATTAATCGCGTCCAAAATAAAAGTTTACAAAATATATATGTGTGTGTACTGTGAATATTTATTTTGTAATCATTTGTAAAAACATACTTATTAGAGCTGCACGATTAATCGTAAAAAAAAAATCGCGATCTCGGTTCAAGCACCCACGCAATCTTACTTTATTAATGGCAACGATTCACCCACGTCTATTAAAACTTTGACAAAATCATACCAGAAAACTAAATTTCATTTATATATATATTTTTTTTAAAGAAGTTTAGTCATACTAGTTCATTTATAGCATCAAATAAATATGAATGAACATCAGAAGGAATGTTGTTTCAAGACGTGATTCAAGTTCACCAACGTTAATCTACTAACTCCCCTGACTGCTTTGACGGACAAAATGGCGGATTCAGGGTTATGATTGGTCAGATCACCTGTCAATCAAACTGTTTGTGAAGGGTCAATTGCATCTTATTGTGGCGACAAGTGACTTTTTTGTCACTGAATCCTTCATTCAAAAAGTAATGAAACAAGTATTTATAAATGAGTCATTGAATCATTCACTCAAAAGATTCATTCTAAAAGTAATGAAACAAGTATTTATTAATGAGTCATTGAATCATTCATTCAAAAGATTCATTCAATAAATACTTGTTTCATTACTTTTTGAGTCATTGAATCATTCATTCAAAAGATTCATTCAAAAAGTAATGAAACAAGTATTTATTAATGAGTCATTGAATCATTCATTCAAAAGATTTATTCAAAAAGTAATGGAACAAGTATTTATTAATGAGTCATTGAATCATTCACTCAAAAGATTCATTCAGAAAGTAATGAAACAAGTATTTATTAATGAGTCATTGAATCATTCACTCAAAAGATTCATTCAGAAAGTAATGAAACAAGTATTTATTAATGAGTCATTGAATCATTCACTCAAAAGATTCTTTCAAAAAGTAATGAAACAAGTATTTATTAATGAGTCATTAATTCATTCATTCAAAAGATTCATTCAATAAATACTTGTTTCATTACTTTTTGAGTCATTGAATCATTCACTCAAAAAAGTTTCATTCAAAAAGTAATGAAATAAGTATTTATTAATGAGTCATTGAATCATTCATTCAAAAGATTTATTCAGAAAGTAATGAAACAAGTATTTATTAATGAGTCATTGAATCATTCACTCAAAAGATTCATTCAGAAAGTAATGAAACAAGTATTTATTAATGAGTCATTGAATCATTCACTCAAAAGATTCATTCAATAAATACTTGTTTCATTACTTTTTGAGTCATTGAATCATTCACTCAAAAAAGTTTCATTCAAAAAGTAATGAAACAAGTATTTATTAATGAGTCATTGAATCATTCACTCAAAAGATTCATTCAGAAAGTAATGAAACAAGTATTTATTAATGAGTCATTGAATCATTCACTCAAAAGATTCTTTCAAAAAGTAATGAAACAAGTATTTATTAATAAGTCATTGAATCATTCACTCAAAAGATTCATTCAAAAAGTAATGAAACAAGTATTTATTAATGAGTCATTAATTCATTCATTCAAAAGATTAATTCAATAAATACTTGTTTCATTACTTTTTGAGTCATTGAATCATTCATTCAAAAGATTTATTCAAAAAGTAATGGAACAAGTATTTATTAATGAGTCATTGAATCATTCACTCAAAAAAAGTTTCATTCAAAAAGTAATGAAACAAGTATTTATTAATGAGTCATTGAATCATTCACTCAAAAAAGTTTCATTCAAAAAGTAATGAAATAAGTATTTATTAATGAGTCATTGAATCATTCATTCAAAAGATTTATTCAGAAAGTAATGAAACAAGTATTTATTAATGAGTCATTGAATCATTCACTCAAAAGATTCATTCAAAAAGTAATGAAAGAAGTATTTATTAATGAGTCATTGAATCATTCACTCAAAGATTCTTTCAAAAAGTAATGAAACAAGTATTTATTAATGAGTCATTGAATCATTCATTCAAAAGATTCATTCAGAAAGTAAGGAAACAAGTATTTATTAATGAGTCATTGAATCATTCACTCAAAGATTCTTTCAAAAAGTAATGAAACAAGTATTTATTAATGAGTCATTGAATCATTCACTCAAAAGATTCATTCAGAAAGTAAGGAAACAAGTATTTATTAATGAGTCATTGAATCATTCATTCAAAAGATTCATTCAAAAAGTAATGAAACAAGTATTTATTAATGAGTCATTGAATCATTCACTCAAAAGATTCATTCAAAAAGTAATGAAACGAGTATTTATTAATGAGTAATTGAATCATTCACTCAAAAGATTCATTCAAAAAGTAATGAAACAAGTATTTATTAATGAGTCATTGAATCATTCACTCAAAAGATTCATTCAAAAAGTAATGAAACAAGTATTTATTAATGAGTCATTGAATCATTCACTCAAAGATTCTTTCAAAAAGTAATGAAACAAGTATTTATTAATGAGTCATTGAATCATTCACTCAAAAGATTCATTCAGAAAGTAAGGAAACAAGTATTTATTAATGAGTCATTGAATCATTCATTCAAAAGATTCATTCAAAAAGTAATGAAACAAGTATTTATTAATGAGTCATTGAATCATTCATTCAAAAGATTCATTCAAAAAGTAATGAAACAAGTATTTATTAATGAGTCATTGAATCATTCACTCAAAAGATTCATTCAAAAAGTAATGAAACAAGTATTTATTAATGAGTCATTGAATCATTCACTCAAAAAAAGATTCATTCAAAAAGTAATGAAACAAGTATTTATTAATGAGTCATTGAATTCATTTGAAAACATTTTTTGAAATAATTAATTGAAACATTTTCCAGCAGTTTATATTTTGTCAGAACCTCTAGTAAATTACATGTTTGGGTTGGTTTGGTTATATATTCATAATCGTGGGAGAATCGTGATTCTCTCAGAATCGTGCAGCTCTTATACATATACATGAATATATTGAAGAAATTACATATATGAATTACATATAATTCTATACATGTAGATATAATTATTTTGTTTAGAAATACAAAATAAATATGCATAGTGCAGACACTTATAGTATGTGTAACAAACCTTTATTTTTTATATACAAATAACATTCAGAAATGTTATTTAAAATTTATAAGGATCAATAAATCAATCGTTCAAACTGGAGCGATGACCACAAGTTTGTGTGAGGAACAGAACACAATTTGTCATTAAAATTGTTGTTTTTCACTGTTGATCGATTCTGCTGTGGTCATTATTCACTCAAGATCAGAACTTCTTAGTTTACCTGCAGAGAACAAAGTGCGACACGCTTAACATCATAGAAAAATGAGTGGATTTACAGTGTAAAGATATTGATATTGTTTCTCGTTGTATTGCAGTCACGGTCAGAGGGACACGGCTCAGATACTGCTGTTCAGAGGAGCCAAGTATCTGCCAGACAAGAACGGGGTCACGCCGCTGGACCTGTGTGTGCAGGTGATCGCAGCGGACTTTACTTCTTACTTTAGTTTGATTAACCCGTAAGACCTTCGTTCATCTTCAGAACATCAACATATTTTTGATTAAATCCGAGGGTTTTTTCATAGGCAGCAACATCACTGCACCTTTTGAGGTCTAGAAAGACACTAAAACATATTTAAAACAGGTCATGTGACTACAGTGGTTCAACATTAATATTATAAAGAGACGAGAATACTTTGTGTGCGCCAACTAAATTACGACTTTTCAACAATATCTAGTGATGGACGATTTCAAAACACTGATTCATGAATCTTTACGAATCTTTTGATTTGAATGTTGAACCACTGTAGTCACATGACCTGTTTTAAATATGTTTTAGTATCTTTCTGGACATTGAAAGTGTTCATTATTAATAGAGACTCACTGAACCATCGGATTTCATCAAAAATATCTTCATTTGTGTTCTGAAGATGAACGAAGATCTCACGGGTGTGAAACAACATGAAGAATTAATGACAGAAGTTTCAGTTTTGGGTGAATTAACACTTTAATGTTTTGAATTAGCTTTAATTTTTATATTTTTAGTTTTCATATTAATTTGTTTAATTTTTAGTATTTTTGTTATGTTCTTTTGTCATTTTATTGTTTTGATTTTTTTTTGTGTCGTTATTTAGGTTTAATTAATTTTTAGTTTTTGTTTTCATTTAACTTCAAATTAACTTTCAAATTTTATTCCAGCTTTACTTCTGTTAACAGAAATATTTTGCAATAGTTCATCAAATATTTTGAGTTATTTTTAGTTTTCATGTTTGTTTTTGTTTTTTTTAAATTACTATTTAAGTTTCATTTAGTTCTATTTCAGTTTTAGTTTTTATTTCTTAAACTTATATCAGTTCTTTTTTTTTTCATTTTTCAGCTTTTATTTTTCATGTTCATTTTAGTTTAGTATTTTCTGTTTTTTTTTTTTTTTAATATTATTATTTAAGTTTCATTTAGTTCTATTTCAGGTTTAGTTAGTTTTTATTTCCAGTTAATAGTTTTAGTGTTTCATCTTAAACTTATATCAGTTCTTTTTTTTTTTCATTTTTGTTTGTTTTTCATCTAATGTTTATATTTTATTTCAGCTTTATCAGAAATGTTTTTAATAGTTTTGAACAAGCTTTTATTTTTCATTTTAGTTTTCATGTTCATTTTAGTTAGTATTTTCACCTCATGTGCTTTTGCCATTTTATTAGTTTATATTCAAATTGCTATTTAAGATTCGTTCAGTTTTATTCCAATTAGTTTTATTTCCAGTTAATAGATTATAAACTTTCAATCTTAATCTTTTGTTTCATTTTAATCTTAAAATGCGCACTAAAGCTGGAGTGTAACTCATTTCAGGGTGGTTACGGCGAAACGTGTGAAATTCTCATCCAGCACCACGGCAGACTGTTTCAGACGCTGATCCAGATGACCCAGAACGATGACATTAAAGAAAACATGGTACACCTCATTTCTCCTCATCCATCTTTCTTCATCAGTTTATGCATATAAGTGTCTTTTTACATGTCGAGTGTTATTTCTCAGCTACGGCAGGTTCTAGAACATGTTTCACAGCAGACTGACTCCAACTACCAAAGGATCCTGACCAGCTTGGCGGAGGTAGCCACCACAAATGGACACAAACTGCTGAGGTGCATCTACGTTATCCACAATTTATAAGAAAATCCACTTCTTATTTAGAACGTATCTAATCTGTTTCTCACTCTATTTCCATTCAGTTTGTCCAGTAACTTCGAGGTCCAAACAAAGAGTTTACTCCGGATTATCCGGATCTTCTGTCATGTGTTCTGCCTTGGACCGTCCTCCCCAAACAGCGGCAATGACTTGTGCTACAACGGAAACAAGACGCCCCGTAGCCAGGTGTTCAAGGTCAGTGGGCATTACAATGCAAACTATTTTATAAAAGTCATATTCTGTTTCACCAAAGTGTTGTAGCAGTGGACAGAATAGCGGAATTGACCCTTCGCAAACAGTTTGATTGACAGGCGATCTGACCAATCATAACCCCGAATCGGCCATACTTGTTTCATTACTTTTTGAATGATTCTTTTGAGTGAATGATTCAATGACTCATTAATAAATACTCGTTTCATTACTTTTTGAATGAATCTTTTGAGTGAATGATTCAATGACTCATTCATAAATACTTGTTTCATTACTTTTTGAATGAATCTTTTGAGTGAATGATTCAATGACTCATTAATAAATACTCGTTTCATTACTTTTTGAATGAATCTTTTGAGTGAATGATTCAATGACTCATTAATAAATACTCGTTTCATTACTTTTTGAATGAATCTTTTGAGTGAATGATTCAATGACTCATTAATAAATACTCGTTTCATTACTTTTTGAATGAATCTTTTGAGTGAATGATTCAATGACTCATTAATAAATACTCGTTTCATTACTTTTTGAATGAATCTTTTGACTGAATGATTCAATGACTCATTAATAAATACTCGTTTCATTACTTTTTGAATGATTCTTTTGAGTGAGTGATTCAATGACTCATTAATAAATACTCGTTTCATTACTTTTTGAATGAATCTTTTGAGTGAATGATTCAATGACTCATTAATAAATACTCGTTTCATTACTTTTTGAATGAAGGATTCAATGACAAAAAAGTAACTTGTCGCCACAATAACATGCAATTGACCCTTCACAAACAGTTTGATTGACAGGCGATCTGACCAATCATAACCCTGAATCAGCCATTTTGTCCGTCAAAGCGGTCAGGGGAGTTAGTAGATTAACGTTGGTGAACTTGAATCACGTCTTGAAACAACATTCTTTCTGATGTTCATTCATGTTTATTTGATGCTATAAATGAACTAGTATGAAGAGATGATCGCTTCACGAGGAGCTACAGCGATTAAAGACACACTAGACGCTATTTATTGATTCAACTTCTTTTAAAAATTACGACATATTAAATATGAAACTGTTTCATACGTTGTCAGTGTCCTCTTTGCTCCAGGATGTATTTTTCACAGCGTGAGAACATGATGTGTGGCACGAGAGCGCATAGCAACAGTAACTAAAGGGGGCGGGTCTTTGCGAAGGTTCAATTGATATGTTATTAATATGCAGAATCATTTTATGATTTTTTTTTCTAATTATATTTATTAGAACTGGGTTCAAATTGATGTTGTAGATTCAAAATCTTTGTAATAATATTTGAATAAAGGTTGAAAATGTGAAATTTCATGGGCCGGATATTGTTTTTGCTCACGACTGTAGAATATACTGTAAATATCTGAGCTCTAGTGTGTGAGACGAACATGGAGTGTTCTGCCGGATGTGCTCCGGTCTTGTGAAGCACAGCTGTGTTGACGTGACGTTCTCTCGTGTTGTTGTTTAGCCTCTGGAGCTGTTGTGGCACTCTCTTGATGAATGGCTGGTTCTCATCTCCACTGAGCTGGAGAAGGAGTGCACAGACGCAACCGCCTCGTCCTCAGGAAATGACATTGCGTCACTGTTCCTGAAAAAGCAAGAGGGCGACCCCTCTGTATCCAGTGACGATGCCCCACTATTGCTGGACGCCGAGTCCGTGATGAAGACGCCAGAGGGCTGCGCGGACGGTCAGGATGTCATCTCTATGATAGCCAATCGCCTGAGCGCCGTGATCCAGGCCTTCTACATGTGCTGCTCGTGTCAGATGCCGCACGGGTAAGACGGACCTCAGACGGACCTCAGACGTTTCTTCCCAGTCCGCACAGCTGCATTCGATATACAGCTCTGGAAAAAATTAAGAGACCACTGCAAAATTATCAGTTTCTCTGCGTTTACTATTTATAGGTATGTGTTTGGGTAAAATTAACATTTTTGTTTTATTCTATAAACTACTGACATTTTTCCCAAATTCCAAATAAAAATATTGTAATTTAGAGCATTTATTTGCCAAAAGCAACAACTGGTCAAAATAACAAAAAATATGCAGTGGTCTCTTAATTTTTTCCAGAGCTGTATATACTGAGATTATGTGTATCTTGAAAACACGTTAGGCTGCTTTGGATAGAAGAACATCTCGCATTTACATGTGAACCGTGTAAGTGGACCTGAATGCTGCAAAAGTGTAAAATATGTAAAGTTCAAGTTTGTACCAACTCATAATGTAGTAAGTATTACAATATTAATCAGTTCCTCCAGAAAAACACGATTATGCGATCGCTTGATTTCATGCAAAATCGGCCAAAGTTCGAATATTTATGCATTTTTTCAAATACGCCGCACTTTCGCCACATAAATTGCCGATTTCAGCAAGCAAAATATGCATGATTTCATAATAAAATAAAGCGCCATTATTTTCCCTCTATTGCCATGGGAACCTCATGAAGTGACGTAATGACGTGACGTGAACATCGTCTGCAAACCCCGCGGTGAAACCGTGATGAAGAACGCAGATCATTCTCATTTGAGCGCGTGAAGCAGTTTCCCGCTGTGTCACATGACAGTGGGGTGAATTATTCTGCGTGTCGGACCGCAGACGACGCTGTATATTAGTAGTGTGTGAAATAATTCACGCTGCAGTCAGAGATTGGAAGCACTTGATTTAACACAAGATGTCTGTTTTGTATCGCTACCACATTTTATTTTTTTATATTTTATTTATTCATTTTCACAGAAGTTGTTGAATATTCCTCTTGTGAAGCGACAGAACTTGTTTGACTCAATGTTTTGTGAGTTTGATTCATGTGTTCATGAAGGTGTGAAATAAAACAGAAGGAGAACTTCAATATTCAGTGATTTAGTATCTTGAAGTGATCAGAAATGACTCTTGACATGAAGGCAGTGTCTAGAGAGAACAGGCTGTTGGGAATCACCTTTTCCTCTTTTGCATCAAACCGCAGTTTTTCCCGCAATTCCATCGCATAAAATTGCAAAAATATCTGCATATTCCATCGCATTTTTTAAGAAAACGTGCCGCAAAATCAAGGATTTTTTCCCGCAACAATCACAAAAGAAATCTGTGTTTTTATGGAAGGACTGGTTAATGTAATAAAAGTTTCGTAATTTAATAATTTCTTATAAAAAAATTGATTTTACATTGCAAAATGTATTACATTATAAACCATATTTGTTGTAATTGTGTTCCATTTTTCTAAACGGAAAAAAACATTACAATACTATGTATAAAATACATTTTTAAACTGTAAACATTATTATTATTATTATTATTATTACTGTGCATTATTTATATGTTCATAACCCAAATCATTAGTATAACATTTAAATTTGGCTAATAATGTCTTTAGTTCATTAGTTATCTAAAAAAATGGAGTAATTCTCTATAGAGAATTACATCACTAAAATTATAAATGTATTATACATTTTTTATGCAAGTGTTTATGACAACCATTGATTGATTATCTCTCAGAAATTATTAAAATGCATAATTCCATAATTCTGTTTATTTATTTATTTATTTTTATGTTTTTTTGTGTCATACTGGAGTACATGAATCACAACATTTGTGAAGGAAAAAAATATATATATATATTTAAAAACTTGCTTAAAAAATGCATAATACATTTATATATATATATATTACTACAGTGTGTTCACAATGTAATTAATATCTCATACAATAGCCTATTACATAATATGAAAAATCATTATTACATTCAGAAACTCAATTTCATTACATTATGAGAAAACCATTGCATTATGAACATTTTATTACTTTAATATTGTAATACTTCTTACATCATATGTGCAGATATTACATGATGAGTTGTTCTATGACTGATTAATAATATGCTTTAATTGTTTTCTGACAGCACAGACTGCTCCTGTAATGATAATTAGATCATTAAATCACTCTTAATTAATGCATAATTTATATACTCTCATCGCCAAGTCTGAGACTCTGCATATTCTCCCTTCATTTTCTTTTTCCCTCTCTGATATCCAGCATGACTTCGCCTCGGTTCATCGAGTTTGTCTGTAAACATGATGAAGTGCTCAAGTGCTTTGTGACCAGGTATGTCTAGGAAAACATTTATGAATCCGTTAAATTTCTTATTAAAGGAATAGTTTAATGAGAAAAAAGAGCATGCATCTGTTTTCCATACAATGAACGTTCAATGTATCTGTTTTCAAATGTTTCATGAGCAGCAAATCAGAATGATTTCTGAAGGATCATGTGACACTGAAGTGATCATCACAGGAATGAATTACATTTAAATAAAATGCATGAGCGAAAATATCATTTTCAAGTTTACGGCTAGCGGTGTGCGTGTACGTACGTTTTCATTTCTAGCTCTATACTTTCTCACAGTTGCTCTCTCATTGTTCCCAGGAATCCCAAAATCATCTTCAACCACTTCCACTTCCTGCTGGAATGTCCTGAACTCATGTCTCGCTTCATGCATATCATCAAAGGCCAGGTGAGCAGGAGTTGAAGCGTGTCTGATGTGGACTTCCCTCCACTCCCATAGGACCTGAAATACTTTTGGATTCATGAAGAAATCAAAATCAAGCCTATTTACTTCCCCTATTTATTCTCAAGAATAACTGTCTTCATAATTTTTCATCTAAATGCATTAGAAGTAAACATACGGCATGCTTGATGAACAACTATCTAATTTAAGAGGAACATCACATACAATTATATATAAAACAAATATCTGATGATGCCGGTGCCGTCCATCTCTTCATCACCTTTTCAACTTATTATTGGTTCAAATTATAACACTGATTTTTAATGCTGTGTACAGATGTGTACAATTGGAGTAAACATATTTTAATCATTAAAGTCAACTTAATTGTCAAAAATATAATATTCACCTTTTTTGCACTTTTGCCAGATGATTTTCAGCCTATAGTAGTAATAATAAAATAATAATAATAATAATAATAATAATAATAATTTTATCCCTCAAGAACACATACATAATTGACATAATAGTTTTTAGTCATGTAGTTTTTATTTAATTTATTCATTAAAATAAACTAACTTGATAGAAATCACAATATCACACTGTTAATACGATTGTATAAATTGCAAACCCCAATAAATAAAAATAAATAAATAAATAAATAACGAGAGAAAGAATATGGCTCAAATAATATCTAGCTGCACGATATTGCAAACAAAAAACATAAATAACATTGTGATATTTTCTTTTTCTGCGACATGAAGACAATTTCACCAGATGTGATTGTGTCGGGGAGTGAATCTGCATTAAAAATAATAAACAAATTAAAGGTTTAGTTCACTTTCAAATAAAAATGACCCCAAGCTTTACTCAAGCCATCCTAGCTGGATATAGTTTCTGACGAAGACAATCGGAGAAATATTAATAAATATCCTGACGCATCCGAGCTTTATAATGGCAGTAAGAGAACTGAGTTCTGTGTATGACGTCGTGATGTTCGATGCTAAAATGATCCGTTGCATTGGTCAAGCATTCGCATCCTTGTGTGAAATATGTGCATTAGGACTGAATGATTGTCATCATATTTAATGGGTCTTTGTTTACCTCTCTTTCTTAGCCATTTAAAGACAGGTGTGAGTGGTTTTATGAGCATCTTCTGGCCGGACAGCCAGACTCGGATATGGTTCACCGGCCGGTCAATGAAAATGATATTCTTCTTGTTCACAGAGGTAGAATAATTTCTACATTATGTCCTCAAAGGTTCCTTCATATTTCAGTCTTCACTTCCTTCATTCATTTCTTTTTTATCATCTTCTTTCAGACTCAATATTCCGAAGCAGCTGTGAGGTCGTGTCCAAGTCCTCCAACGAGAAGCTCAAACAAGGCATTGCCGTGCGGTTCCACGGTGAAGAGGGAATGGTAAGTTTTTAATTTGCATTTGCATTTCATTTATTCTAAACAAAACTAAAGCCACTGCAATCATGTCACTGTGAGCATAATTGCCTTTTTTGCCTTCCTGACACACAGGGCTTGATGGGTAACACGAAAACTCATTATCTCACAATTCTGACTTTATAACTCGCAATTGCAACTTTATATGAGAAAATTGTGAGATAAAAACGCTAAATTACCTCGTTTTTGTGTTACATACTTAACAGTATTTAGATTAAGTTACAAAACTTGGATAATCTAGCAAAATATGTTCCAAAAATGTGTTTTGTAATCTGTAGTGAAACACATTTTAAAAGTAAAACTATAAAGAAAACTGACCTTTTTTGTATCCAATATTTCGTAAATATTAAGTCGCCTCCACTGACCGGTTCGAAATATGAAAATAAACATAGGCAAGTTCGTAAGATGTAAAATTGCACATCTATACAAGGCAGTCAGATTCAAAGTTTTGCATGCTTATTTTTTCTCCTATCGAGGGGATTACTCCAGGTCTACATCACCCTTCCAATCGGATCAAAAAATCATTTGGATCATGCACACCGGATCGATTGAGGTCTTTACATTAAGGCTTTTCAGTTATATTAGCGTCAGAGTTTACTCGACCTAAAAGTCAAAGACTTTTTGACGGAAGACTCTGAATTGGAATCAGTTTCAGTTCCCAAATCTGGAACCACTCCAGAAATTCTTTTGCTTTTGCTGGATGATTTTCCTCCGCTTACTAGAAAAACAAAAACAAAGGGAAATGTGGTTCTCGGTCCGCTTGTTTGGTTTGGATGCCAGCGTTCACACTTATTCAACTTATTCAAGAGCAATTGCAGTAGAGTTTATTTTAATCCGACCAAACCTGCCAAGTATGAACACGATCGGTGAAGGCAGCAAACACTTGCTTTGCATCGAGAGTCTTAAAATAATTGAGGTATTTTTGCGCATTTCGCAAGATTTTAGAGCAGTGGTTCTTAACCTGGGTTCGATCGAACCCCAGGGGTTCGGTGAGTCAGTCTCAGGGGTTCGGTGAGTCAGTCTCAGGGGTTCGGTGAGTCAGTCTCAGGGGTTCGGTGAGTCAGTCTCAGGGGTTCGGTGAGTCAGTCTCAGGGGTTCGGTGAGTCAGTCACAGGGGTTCGGTGAGTCAGTCTCAGGGGTTCGGTGAGTCAGTCTCAGGGGTTCGGTGAGTCAGTCACAGGGGTTCGGTGAGTCAGTCTCAGGGGTTCGGTGAGTCAGTCTCAGGGGGTTCGGTGAGTCAGTCTCAGGGGTTCGGTGAGTCAGTCTCAGGGGTTCGGTGAGTCAGTCTCAGGGGGTTCGGTGAGTCAGTCTCAGGGGGTTCGGTGAGTCAGTCTCAGGGGTTCGGTGAGTCAGTCTCAGGGGGTTCGGTCAGTCAGTCTCAGGGGGTTCGGTGAGTCAGTCTCAGGGGTTCGGTCAGTCAGTCTCAGGGGGTTCGGTGAGTCAGTCTCAGGGGTTCGGTGAGTTAGTCTCAGGGGGTTCGGTGAGTCAGTCTCAGGGGGTTCGGTGAGTCAGTCTCAGGGGGTTCGGTGAGTCAGTCTCGGGGGTTCGGTGAGTCAGTCTCAGGGGTTCGGTCAGTCAGTCTCAGGGGGTTCGGTGAGTCAGTCTCAGGGGGTTCGGTGAGTCAGTCTCAGGGGGTTCGGTGAGTCAGTCTCAGGGGTTCGGTGAGTCAGTCTCAGAGGTTCGGTGAGTCAGTCTCAGGGGGTTCGGTGAGTCAGTCTCAGGGGGTTCGGTGAGTCAGTCTCAGGGGGTTCGGTGAGTCAGTCTCAGGGGGTTCGGTGAGTCAGTCTCAGGGGTTCGGTGAGTCAGCCTCAGAGGTTCGGTGAGTCAGTCTCAGGGGGTTCGGTGAGTCAGTCTCAGGGGGTTCGGTGAGTCAGTCTCAGGGGGTTCGGTGAGTCAGTCTCAGGGGTTCGGTGAGTCAGTCTCAGAGGTTCGGTGAGTCAGTCTCAGGGGGTTCGGTGAGTCAGTCTCAGGGGGTTCGGTGAGTCAGTCTCAGGGGGTTCGGTGAGTCAGTCTCAGGGGGTTCGGTGAGTCAGTCTCAGGGGTTCGGTGAGTCAGTCTCAGGGGTTCGGTGAGTCAGTCTCAGGGGTTCGGTGAGTCAGTCTCAGGGGTTCGGTGAGTCAGTCTCAGGGGGTTCGGTGAGTCAGTCACAGGGGTTCGGTGAGTCAGTCTCAGGGGTTCGGTGAGTCAGTCTCAGGGGTTCGGTGAGTCAGTCTCAGGGGTTCGGTGAGTTAGTCTCAGGGGTTCGGTGAGTCAGTCACAGGGGTTCGGTGAGTCAGTCTCAGGGGTTCGGTGAGTCAGTCTCAGGGGTTCGGTGAGTCAGTCTCAGGGGGTTCGGTGAGTCAGTCTCAGGGGTTCGGTGAGTCAGTCTCAGGGGTTCGGTGAGTCAGTCTCAGGGGGTTCGGTGAGTCAGTCTCAGGGGTTCGGTGAGTCAGTCTCAGAGGTTCGGTGAGTCAGTCTCAGGGGTTCGGTGAGTCAGTCTCAGAGGTTCGGTGAGTCAGTCTCAGGGGGTTCGGTGAGTCAGTCTCAGGGGTTCGGTGAGTCAGTCTCAGGGGTTCGGTGGGTGAGTCAGTCTCAGGGGGTTCGGTGAGTCAGTCTCAGGGGTTCGGTGAGTCAGTCTCAGGGGGTTCGGTGAGTCAGTCTCAGGGGTTCGGTGAGTCAGTCTCAGGGGGTTCGGTGAGTCAGTCTCAGGGGGTTCGGTGAGTCAGTCTCAGAGGTTCGGTGAGTCAGTCTCAGGGGGTTCGGTGAGTCAGTCTCAGGGGTTCGGTGAGTCAGTCTCAGAGGTTCGGTGAGTCAGTCTCAGGGGTTCGGTGAGTCAGTCTCAGGGGTTCGGTGAGTCAGTCTCAGGGGTTCGGTGAGTCAGTCTCAGAGGTTCGGTGAGTCAGTCTCAGGGGTTCGGTGAGTCAGTCTCAGAGGTTCGGTGAGTCAGTCTCAGAGGTTCGGTGAGTCAGTCTCAGGGGTTCGGTGAGTCAGTCTCAGAGGTTCGGTGAGTCAGTCTCAGGGGGTTCGGTGAGTCAGTCTCAGGGGTTCGGTGAGTCAGTCTCAGGGGTTCGGTGGGTGAGTCAGTCTCAGGGGGTTCGGTGAGTCAGTCTCAGGGGGTTCGGTGAGTCAGTCTCAGGGGGTTCGGTGAGTCAGTCTCAGGGGTTCGGTGAGTCAGTCTCAGGGGTTCGGTGAGTCAGTCTCAGAGGTTCGGTGAGTCAGTCTCAGGGGGTTCGGTGAGTCAGTCTCAGGGGTTCGGTGAGTCAGTCTCAGGGGTTCGGTGAGTCAGTCTCAGGGGTTCGGTGAGTCAGTCTCAGAGGTTCGGTGAGTCAGTCTCAGGGGGTTCGGTGAGTCAGTCTCAGGGGGTTCGGTGAGTCAGTCTCAGGGGTTCGGTGAGTCAGTCTCAGGGGTTCGGTGGGTGAGTCAGTCTCAGGGGGTTCGGTGAGTCAGTCTCAGGGGTTCGGTGAGTCAGTCTCAGGGGTTCGGTGGGTGAGTCAGTCTCAGGGGGTTCGGTGAGTCAGTCTCAGGGGTTCGGTGAGTCAGTCTCAGGGGGTTCGGTGAGTCAGTCTCAGGGGTTCGGTGAGTCAGTCTCAGGGGTTCGGTGGAGGTGAAGATTCATGATGACACGCCCCGCTTTTTCCTATTAAGAAGGGTTTGGTGAATGCGCATATGAAACTGGTGGGGTTCACTACCTCCAACAAGGTTAAGAACCACTGTTTTAGAGTATTGGGGTTTTGATGCCGTGAATAACATTATTCTGTGCTGTTTTTGTAGGGTCAAGGAGTGGTCAGAGAGTGGTTTGACATTCTGTCCAATGAGATCATCAACCCGGACTATGCGCTGTTCACCCAATCTGCCGATGGTAAATGACATAACTGAACTATCGCCCTCTTCTGTCTGTCACACTAAATGGGAATAGAGTGACAAAAAAGTGTAAGGATGCAAATCATGGAGTGTCCTATGAATAGGTGTGTTTTGGGACATCTTTTGTATGTTAAAGGCACAATATGTAATTTTCACCACTAGATGTCGCTTATTCAAAACAAAGGCGTAGCTTGATTTCACGGAATCTACAACCGGTGGAAAATAATCGGCCAAAAGTATGATGTGTTAAAGTAATCCGAAAACCCAAGTCTCGAGTGGGTCCGGGTCCAAAACTTCGACACGGATCAGGTTCGGTATTAGTGGCCTCGTGTAATTTAAAATAAACGGGCCCGAGAAGACCTGAAGTCTTTTAAACTATGTTTATTATTTAAGACAATTCTATGATCTTCTTTTATGTGCAGTGGATTATATTCGCACAGTTTCTTCCTCATTTGCTCCATATTTTGGCCCACCGTTCCAACGAGTGCCGTCTGCATGGATTAAAATGAACTTTAATCATCTTCTGGTCATGTGAATAACATTACGCCAAAAGTTATATGACGTAATGAGATTACAGTGATGAGTGATTGACATTTCAGCACTTCAGCACATATTTGCGTGTTCATGTCCAGTGCAATTTTGAGAAACGCACGTAGAAAAGGAACAAACACACACAGAAATCCATCGCATAGCTATGAGATCCATCAGGAAAAGCCACTCGCGTCATTACGCTGTGTGTTCATGCAGAGATGAGATAAGACCCGCCCCCTTTAGTTACTGTTGCTATGCCGCTCTCACGCCACACATCATGTTCTCACGGGGTGAAAAATACATCAGAGCAAAGAGGACACTGACAACGTATGATACAGTTTCATATTTAATATCTTGTATTTTTTTAAAGCAGTTGAATCAATAAATAGCGTCTAGTGTGTGTTTAATGTGTGGTGACAGATCGCTGTAGCTCCTCGTGAAGCGATCATCTCTTCATACTAGTTCATTTATAGCATCAAATAAACATGAATGAACATCAGAAGGAATGTTGTTTCAAGACGTGATTCAAGTTCACCAACGTTAATCTACTAACTCCCCTGACCGCTTTGATGACAAAATGGCGGATTCAGGGTTACGATTGGTCAGATCGCCTGTCAATCAAACTGTTTGCGAAGGGTCCATTGAAAGCTGAACTCAGAAATAACGTGCGTCCATCGGCCAGGCAATAATATAAAGTAATAATAAATATGTAAATAAATAAATTAAAAATTGGATCAGTCAGCGGGACACCAGGGTTTTTTCTGACTGACTGCACACGTCAGTGCCGTTCATGTTCGGGTGCGTTTGGGTTCGAAAATAGGCTAAATGCTGTCGGGTCTAACTTAATCGGGTCGGGTTTTTTCTTTTAAAAAAATTATTTATGCTGGTCGGGTTCAGGTAAGAAGTGATTCGGGTCGATTCAGATCGGGTACAGATTTTTAGGGCCCGAGAAGAGCTCTAGTATGAAGCGGAGCAGGAGCGATTGATAATGAGAGACGAACGACACGCGCCTCGAGAGCAGCGGGACTTTTATTATGCTATTATTAGATACATTTGAGTGCTGAAAGTTGTTATAATGTTACTCTGTGCGTTCGCTGTGAGACACACTGCATCGATATTAGGCACGTTAAAACACGGTATTCGCGGTAAATCAAGAAAACAAGATTTAAACAATAAGATTTACTGTGTTGAGCTGCATAACATTAGTTTTCTGTCGATAAATGTATCCGAACAATAATATATTTTGTTATCAACATTTTTTATTTTTCATACATAACATCCAAAAAAAAAACTAAATAAAAAAATACAAAATAATAATAACAACAACAGACACATACTCAATATCTCAAAGTCCAGTCAAAGGGAGGAAGAGAGGGCGAACAATAATATATTAAAGTGTCTTTGGTGTTTCCATGGTTTCTACAAAATAAAACCGAGGGTAACACCGTTATGATGTCCTGGTTAAAATGGCTTATTTCTCTGGATTTAAACATTGTTGGAAAAATCTGGGATAATGTACACACGTCAACAAAATATATAACATTGTTCTAGTGTTTTTTGGATATTTTAATTTGAAAATATTACATATTGTGCCTTTTAATGTTTAGTTTCAAGGAGACACATTTACACTCACCTCACTTTGTAAAGCGGAAGTAAGCCGTTTTCTGCGGACTTCCGTTTCATAAGTCAAACCGAATGCTGTAAATGTTCAAATCAGTGTGTTTATGATTAGCATAATAAATTTTAAAATAATTACAGTTTGCAGTGTCTAGCGTCATGACACAGCTAAAATAACTGAGACCAGAAGCCTCGACACACATGGCTGCGTTCGCTCTTATGTTAAAAAAAAATACAAGTGCAGGAAAAACCACTCAGTCGCACAATCGCTACGGAGGAGTCCTCTTTTACCGTGTCACCAGTGGCGGTTCTACACGGAGGCCTAGGGAGGCCCGTGCCTCTGTAGAAATGTCCCTGTGCTGCCCAAAAAAAAAAAGAATGACTTTATTATGATTTTACACGCGAGCGCCAAAAGCGGAACTAACGCGCTGCGCTCACCAAGGCTGCGTTTATGTTATTAAAAATACAAAAAAAACTCTAAAATTGTGAGATATTATTAAAATGTAAAATAACTGTTTTCTATGTGAATATATAGTAAAGTGTAATTTATATCCTATGATCAAAGCTGAATTTATCATCATTACTCCAGTCTTCAGTGTCTCATGATCCTTCACAAATCATTGATAATAATCATCAACATTAATGAACTTTTTTTGCACCTGCACTCACTCTTTTACAACTGTTGTACAATGTTGTAATAAATGTTTATATGATTGTAAAGTAAAGTAGTTTATAATCTTTAAATATAATTTGTTACCATTTTTAATGTGCCCCTCTGATTAAACACTGGCCCCCCAGTAAAAATGGTCTAGAACCGCCACTGCGTGTTACACTTGCAGAGGGAAAAGATTGGATCAAATCTGAGCTCAGTGTGGGAAAAAGCTCATGGGTCACTGCCAAGGGTCAGTTTGAAGTTGGCTGAGAGTGGCTGGGGTCATTAACATCCTCCCGCTGAGAGACGAGGCCGCAAGCAATGATTGGCTCTGACTCTTGACTCGATAAATGAATGACTACAAATCAGCAAAGAAATATTAGCTGGTGGGAAATCATCTCCTCTGTGATTTATGCAGGAATACATAACATTCCCTTCTCTTCATTCCCTTGTGTTTTCAATTTTGTTTTATATGTGTGGATTTTTTATTATTATTATTATTATTTCACAGGTACCACATTTCAACCCAACAGTAATTCCTCTGTAAATCCAGACCATCTGAACTACTTCCGGTTTGCTGGTCAAATCCTGGGTCTGGCCCTCTATCATCGACAGCTGGTGAACATCTACTTCACACGCTCCTTTTACAAGCACATACTGGGTAACACACTCCACTTTCAGAGCAATTCTGTATCAGCACTTTTTGTTTTTTAATCTGTTATACTTGTTTTTTGCATGCATATGTCTACAGATTTATGGATGACATGTTAGAGACACAATTGATATGCTTTAATTAAGTCAATACATGGTTATTGATGAGAACAAGAATAATCATATGTCAGTTGTCATATGCATCATATTCACATGCAGGGTTGGTGAGTAACGAAATACTCTTAGTTACGCATTTAAATACAAAATTTGAGTAACGGTATTTCATTACAGTTACATTTTAAATGGGTGGTAATCAGATTACAGTTACATCTGAAAAGTGTTTTAGATTACCAAAGTGATTACTTTGAGTTTTAATGTCATTTAAACAGCGATTGGTGATTCTCTGACTCTGACCGTCTGAAAAAGAGTTAAGTTTCATGTTTTCCACTGTTTTCATGTTTTGTGAGTCATTTTATAATTCACTCGTCACTGCAACTTTTTCTCACAATTGTGAGTTTGTATTTCACAATTCTGACTTCTTTTTCTCAGAATTGCGAGATTTAAACTCACAATTGCAAGTTATAAAGTCAGAATTGGGAGATAACTTGCAATACTGACTTTTTTTCTTGCAATTGTGAATTTAGTATGTGAGTTTATATCTCATAATTCTGACTTTATAACTCACAATTGCAACTTTATATCACACAATTCTGAGGGAAAAAGTCAGAATTGTGAGATAAAAACTCTCAATGACCTTTTTTGTGTTTGTTCCACACTTATTAGTATTCCAAAGTATTCTAAAGTATTTAGATTAAGTTACTAAACTTGAGTAATGTAACGAAATACGTTACAAATGACTTTTTAAAGCATGGATTTTGTAATCTGTAGTGAAATACGTTTTAAAAGTAACCTACCCAGCCCTGAACACATGTTAACCCAATAAGAATCTGATTAAGCCAGTATTCCAGTTTGTGGAAATCTCGAGCAGAAGACAGCTGGCATATGTATTAACTGGACTGCAGTCTGACACATCAAGTGTTCTAATGTGTTTACTGTGTGATCTTTCCAGGGATCCCGGTGAGCTATCAGGATGTGTCGTCCATTGACCCAGAGTATGCTAAAAACCTTCAGTGGATCCTGGACAATGACATCAGTGACCTTGGCCTTGAGCTCACCTTTTCAGTGGAGACGGATGTGTTCGGAACCATGGAAGAGTTTCCCCTCAAACCAGGAGGAACTGCGATTCAGGTCACCCAAGACAACAAGGTAATATATAAACATGAACTTGTCGCTTATATATATATATATATATTTAAATAAAAATAATAAATAAATTTATATATATATATATATATATATATATATATATATATATATATAAATAAATGAATTTTTATTCATTTATCTATTTATTTATATTTATATATATATATATATATGTATATATATATATATATATATATATATATATATATAAATGAATAAAAATAAATAAATAAATATAAATAAATAAAAATAAATAAATAAATATAAATAAATAAATAATAAAAAAGAAAAGGAAAAAAAAAATATATATATATATAAATAATAAATGTAATTATTTATAGTAAATTCAGACAAACTTATATTTCTTGATTTGGGGAAAAATAAGAATACTTTTATTCAGCAAGGATATGAAGCAACAACTGTTTTCAACATTAATCAGAAATGTTATATCAGAATAATTTCTGAAAAGATCATGTGACGCAGAAGATGCTGGAAATTCAGCTTTGATCAGCTTTTGATTCTAAAATATAAAAGAGAAAATGGTTATTTTAAATTAAGGTTTACTGTATTTTTGATTTTAAAAAAATGCAGCTTTGTTGAGCAGAAGAGAATTCTTTCAAAAACATTTAAAAAAAATCTTACCGACCTCAAATTTTTGAACGGTAGTGTATGAATAGAAGTAACCTAATTTTATTCATATATATATATATATAATATATATATATATATATATATATATATATATATATATATATATATATATATATATATATATTAGCATTTCATTCAGTACAGAAAACTTATTTGTGGCATGGAATCAACTGTAGGGAACAGTGGGGTAAGATGAGCCAGTTACAAGGCTAGTTAATAGGTTAATATTCATATCATTTTAAACTAGTTGTGTCTCTTTGTAACATCATGTTTTAAATAAATTTCCTCATTAAAAAGCTTTACACAAGTTTTTTGTTGTTGTTGTTGTTGTTGTTGTTGTTGGGGTCATTCACCCTCATTCTGGTAACCCATGACTACTGAGTACAAAGCACTCGCTCCATGATAGTGAAGAAGTGAGCGCCGGTTCGATCTGTCATGTTTCTGTGTCTGACAGGCGGAGTATGTGCAGCTGGTGACGGAGCTCAGGATGACCCGAGCGATTCAGCCGCAGATCAATGCCTTCCTGCAGGGCTTTCACACTTTCATCCTTCCCTCGCTCATCCAGCTCTTTGATGAATATGAGCTGGTCAGTAGATTCCTCCTCTCATCTCTGCATGAGACTCCTGCTCCTGTCTCTTTATATTCTCATGTTGCATTTTTCATTTGAGTTTCTGTCTGCTGATTTTCTCTCCTGCGCTCACTGAGGAAGAAAAAATAGAGTTGTACAAAAAAATAAAAACAACAACGATCATAGTATGTTTTGAAGTATGGATTAAGAACTGAGCAAAAGGAGTAAAATGTATATGCAAGATTAATCTACAATATAACGTAATATTACCAGTTTCAGTGAATGCATGAGTTACTCCGCAATTCCAGCAACTAACAATTTGTCTGTCCACACAAGCTGCGACAAAATCAATTAAAAAATCACAGCCAATCAGAAGATTTTGTGGGCGGAGTCTCTCTGCAGGCTCACAATCAAATCAATCAAAATTCACAGCCAATCAGAAGATTTTGTGGGCGGAGTCTCTCTGCAGGCTCACAATCAAATCAATCAAAATTCACAGCCAATCAGAAGATTTTGTGGGCGGAGTCTCTCTGCAGGCTCACAATCAAATCAATCAAAATTCACAGCCAATCAGACGTACATGTGGGCGGAGTCTCTCAGCAAGCACAAACCCATTTGCTGTAATAAATCCCATTTGTGGAACACCTTTTTAACATCAATCATGACAGATTTGAAATAACATTTGACAGAATATTAATATTTTGAGAGAACTGTTTCTTTAAAAGTCATAATGCTTCAGAACCTGCGTGTATGTTTACATGCTGTGTATGCTTGATGGTATTGTGTGTTTGAGTAGGAGCTGCTGTTGTCAGGCATGCCTGAAATTGATGTGATGGACTGGAAGAGGAACACAGAGTACACTAGTGGCTATGACCTGCAGGAGCCTGTTATACAGGTATCCCATCAGCACCGGCACATACATAATCATTCTGCCTCAGAGGATGATGGAAGCAAATAATTGTAACAATTTTTATATATCACGATATACACATTTATTAATAGTGAGGGCATAAGTGCTCGTCAGAGACAACAGTAGTAAAGGGTAAATTGCCTGACGGTAATTGTAACACTCATTGTTTGCGATGATGTAACAATTAAAAACAATGTATCAGTTCGCAAATATCGACTGGTTTATTGTTTCAGTCATTTTATAGCCCAGTCCGTGTGAAACCAGACTCTGATAAGACACTCATGTGTTTCTGTTGCAGTGGTTTTGGGAAGTGGTTGAAAATCTCACTCAAGAAGAAAGAGTCCTTCTCTTACAGTTTGTTACAGGAAGGTACGTATAGTTATTTCCTTATACTGTATTCAGGCAATGGAAATGCTGTATAAATATGGTCAGAGAGTAACTTTTGACACTATACGCTTGTGAAACTTGCAGGGTACAATAGTGACTTTGCTCCTATGGAAGCTTGTTTCCTCCACTAAATAAATATGCGAGATATAAAGTCAGAATTGTGAGACATAAAGTCAGAATTGTGGGATATAAAGTCAGAATTGTGAGACATAAAGTCAGAATTGCGAGTTATAAAGTCAGAATTGTGAGACATAAAGTCAGAATTGCGAGTTATAAAGTCAGAATTGCAAGATATTAAGTCAGAATTGTGAGTTATAAAGTCAGAATTGTGAGATATAAAGTCAGAATTGCGAGATATAAAGTCAGAACTGTGAGTTATAAAGTCAGAATTGTGAGACATAAAGTCAGAATTGCGAGATATTAAGTCAGAATTGTGAGACAAAGTCAGAATTGCGAGTTATAAAGTCAGAATTGCGAGATATAAAGTCAGAATTGCGAGTTATAAAGTCAGAATTGCGAGTTATAAAGTCAGAATTGTGAGATATAAAGTCAGAATTGCGAGATATAAAGTCAGAATTGTGAGACATAAAGTCAGAATTGCGAGATATTAAGTCAGAATTGTGAGACATAAAGTCAGAATTGCGAGTTATAAAGTCAGAATTGTGGGATATTAAGTCAGAATTGTGAGATATAAAGTCAGAATTGCGAGATATAAAGTCAGAATTGTGAGACATAAAGTCAGAATTGCGAGTTATAAAGTCAGAATTGTGAGATATAAAGTCAGAATTGTGAGATATAAAGTCAGAATTGAATTATGAGTTATAAAGTCAGAATTGCAAGATATTAAGTCAGAATTGTGAGATATTAAGTCAGGATTGCGGGATATTAAGTCAGGATTGCAAGATATTAAGTCAGAATTGTGAGATATTAAGTCAGGATTGCGGGATATTAAGTCAGGATTGCAAGATATTAAGTCAGAATTGTGAGATATTAAGTCAGGATTGCGGGATATAAAGTCAGAATTGTGAGATATTAAGTCAGAATTGTGAGATATTAAGTCAGAATTGTGAGATATTAAGTCAGAATTGTGGGATATAAAGTCAGGATTGTGAGATATTAATTCAGGATTGCGAGATATAAAGTCAGAATTGCAAGATATTAAGTCAGAATTGTGAGATATTAATTCAGGATTGCGAGATATTAAGTCAGAATTGCGAGATATAAAGTCAGAATTGCGAGACATAAAGTCAGAATTGCGAGTTATAAAGTCAGAATTGCAAGATATAAAGTCAGAATTGTGAGATATAAAGTCAGAATTGAATTATGAGTTATAAAGTCAGAATTGCAAGATATTAAGTCAGAATTGTGAGATATAAAGTCAGAATTGAATTATGAGTTATAAAGTCAGAATTGAATTATGAGTTATAAAGTCAGAATTGAATTATGAGTTATAAAGTCAGAATTGAATTATGAGTTATAAAGTCAGAATTGCGAGTTCTTTCCTGATACTGAGCTCTAAGAAGTTTTCTTCTGTCCCCCTTAAAAGAATAAAAAAAATGTTGAGAAAACAAATTTGGGAGAAAAAAATAGGAGAAGGAGAATTCTGGAGTGTCACAATTTTAAGGAAGTTTACATGTTTTGTAATCGAGGAAAATCCATTACATGCAAAATGTTTTTTTAATATATTTCAGTGTTGTTATATATATTTAAAGGGTCCTATTATGCCCTCGTACATGTCTTGATGTTGTTTTTGGGCTCTACTAGAACAGATTGATTATTTTCTTCTCCATAGTTCAGCTGCTCTCTTCCCAGTCGCTCTGTTTACTTCCTGTCTCTGTGAAGCCCCTCCTTCTGAAAAGCACACTGTGCTCTGATTGGTCGGCTGGAGCGGTGTGTTGTGATTGGTGTTTGGGAAATGTCCCGCCCCTTACCATAACCTCCAGTTTCAACACACTACTGACTAACTCAACCAGGCCCCGCCCCTTCATTTGCATTTGAATTATTTAAATGAGGACTATTGTGATGAAAGCTCAAGACTACAATGAGGAAGTTCAGACACTAATATAGAGAATAACTCTTTGTTTTGTACTTCAGAGATTTGCAGAGCTTTTTCATGACCAAGCAGCAACAAATTACCCTTTTTTTTCTTTTGCCTAACAGTTCAAGAGTCCCTCACGGAGGATTTGCGTTTCTCATGGGCGGCAGTGGTCTGCAGAAGTTTACTATTGCCGCTGTGCCGTACACATCAAACCTACTGCCTACCTCGAGTACATGGTGAGAGACGCGTGGATAGTGTTGTTCAGATAGGAGCACTAGAGGGCAATGTGGCTCTTCTGAGATTTGAGAGCTGTAAACGCAGAGCCTCTTCATAACATGATGATGAAGAACTGGGAGAGTGACAAAGAATAACAAATAGAAAAAAGTGCATGTAATGAAACCAGTATGACTCTCACTCACCCATCTCTCTGTTCTCCCAGCATTAACATGCTGAAACTCCCGGAATACCCCAGCAAGGATGTCCTGCGTGATCGTTTGCTGGTTGCACTGCATTGTGGGAGTTACGGATACACCATGGCGTGACGCAGGCTTTTGCGTTTGCTGAGACTTCTGCTGTATGGACACACAACGCACACATGACTGAGTTCAGGGATTCCTCAACGCTACAGAAGCCTTTAAATTTCAAATCTATGACAAGGACGTCAGTGAATAATGACACTTCAGGCACCGAGGCTGTTTTTGCATGTATGAAACGGATGTCCAGGTCACAAGTCACCATAAATTCAAAATAAGAAATTATATTTTGCATAAAGAAAATTAAGCCTTTTTAGGGACTTGAAGGGTTTTTATATATATATATATATATATATATAAATTTATAATATATATTTATATATAATATAATATAATATATATATATATATATATATATATATATATTCCCTTTACTATAATAGTCATTTTTCTTCTTATTACATCAAACATCATTACCATTATACTTTCTTATTATTAGTAAAATCATCATAAATTACTAAGATATATAAATACTTGACTTTTTGTTGTTCTTGTTGTTGATGTTTAAATCTAGTTTGTCATAAAAAGGCCATGCATTTAAATATTTGTTCATTTTTCTGGTGAAATATGACCGAGATGTTCATGTTTCACGAGATTCACTCGTACGCCAGTTTTCTTTTACATTGATAACTGTATTCCAGACTGTATTATTTCAGTTATTTGATGCTGTTCGACTCGCACCATGCTTCAGGTGTGTGTGTGTGTGTGTGTGTGTGTGTGTGTGTGTGGATGCATGTGACCGTTAAATATTTATAGCTGATAAAGTCAAACACATTATTGAAAATTGTGATTTTCAGAATAGCATTTTTTTTCTGTGTTGTATTGGTCTCACTTTCAGTTCGTGTTCTAGACCTTTTTTTTTTTTTTTACTCTCTCATAATTATTGTGCCATGAATATGTATTTTTATGTACTCAAATGTATTTGGTTATATATGGGGTTGTCAGCATAGTCCAAAAAAAAATCTTAATTTTATATTTATGTCTAAACCGTTCCTGTGCGTTTAAGTTATTATATAAAAGTATCAAATAATGTGTTCGGTGTGCCAAATATTCTCACCAACAAATCATTAGTTTTCTTTTTGTAAAACGAGGACGTGTCAAGAAATGATTTTGGAAAAGGGAAGTCAAGTCATTTTAGGAATGTACAATATCTTTACTATTGGTTGTGAATTAAAGTGAAAATGTAGATATATAAATCTATTTATTCTAATTTATCATTATGATTTGGGATTCAAATTTGTTTTTATACTTGTAATAACAGAATATACTGCACAATCTTTTGGATATTACAGGTGGGCATCGAAAAAATTAAAGTATGGATTTTATTACAAATGAAGCTAGAGTTGTTATTTGTTTTACCATTTTAGCATATATTCATATCTATAACACATGAATTCGTCATTATTTGAGAAGATCCATTAGCCTGAGTTATAGAGCGCTGCAGCGATGACGTATTTTTGTACGACAAGTCAGCATCACCCCTCGACAACAAACCAACACGCTAGCAGAAACTCTGCGACCAACAAACGTTCATCACGATAATCTTTGCAAAATAACAACGATTATGTAGTTTAAAGCCTATTTACAATCTCCAGCTGCCAAAAGTGAAGGAATTGCACCATGGTCACATGACTTCAACATCATTTAGTCGCCTTTTTCAGGCTTTAAGCTTTTTTTGTATTTTATGACGTAGAACTTTCACTGACTTTGGGAAGTCTGGGTTTTTGGTCTGCAAAAATGCATGAATAACCAACCGCACTAATAACACAACTTCCTTTAAAATCTAGTCGTGAGAGTCGTGAGATATAAAGTCAGAATTGCGAGTTATAAAGTCAGAATTGCGGGATATAAAGTCAGAATTGCGAGATATAAAGTCAGAATTGCGAGATATAAAGTCAGAATTGCGAGATATAAAGTCAGAATTGCGAGATATAAAGTCAGAATTGCGAGATATAAAGTCAGAATTGCGAGATATAAAGTCAGAATTGCGAGATATAAAGTCAGAATTGCGAGATATAAAGTCAGAATTGCGAGATATAAAGTCAGAATTGCGAGATATAAAGTCAGAATTGCGAGTTATAAAGTCAGAATTGCGAGATATAAAGTCAGAATTGCGGGATATAAAGTCAGAATTGCGAGATATAAAGTCAGAATTGCGAGATATAAAGTCAGAATTGCGAGATATAAAGTCAGAATTGCGAGATATAAAGTCAGAATTGCGAGATATAAAGTCAGAATTGCGGGATATAAAGTCAGAATTGCGAGATATAAAGTCAGAATTGCAAGATATAAAGTCAGAATTGCGAGATATAAAGTCAGAATTGCGGGATATAAAGTCAGAATTGCGGGATATAAAGTCAGAATTGCGAGATATAAAGTCAGAATTGCGAGATATAAAGTCAGAATTGCGGGATATAAAGTCAGAATTGCGGGATATAAAGTCAGAATTGCGGGATATAAAGTCAGAATTGCGGGATATAAAGTCAAAATTACGGGATGTAAAGCGAGAATCATGAGATATAAAGTCAGAATTGTGAGATATAAAGTCAGAATTGCGAGATATAAAGTCAGAATTGCGAGATATAAAGTCAGAATTGCGAGATATAAAGTCAGAATTGCGAGATATAAAGTCAGAATTGCGAGATATAAAGTCAGAATTGCGAGATATAAAGTCAGAATTGCGAGATATAAAGTCAGAATTGCGAGATATAAAGTCAGAATTGCGAGATATAAAGTCAGAATTGCGAGATATAAAGTCAGAATTGCGAGTTATAAAGTCAGAATTGCGAGATATAAAGTCAGAATTGCGGGATATAAAGTCAGAATTGCGAGATATAAAGTCAGAATTGCGAGATATAAAGTCAGAATTGCGAGATATAAAGTCAGAATTGCGAGATATAAAGTCAGAATTGCGGGATATAAAGTCAGAATTGCGAGATATAAAGTCAGAATTGCGAGATATAAAGTCAGAATTGCGAGATATAAAGTCAGAATTGCGGGATATAAAGTCAGAATTGCGGGATATAAAGTCAGAATTGCGAGATATAAAGTCAGAATTGCGAGATATAAAGTCAGAATTGCGGGATATAAAGTCAGAATTGCGGGATATAAAGTCAGAATTGCGGGATATAAAGTCAGAATTGCGGGATATAAAGTCAAAATTACGGGATGTAAAGCGAGAATCATGAGATATAAAGTCAGAATTGCGGGATATAAATTCTATATAAAACTCTCTCTAAATTGTCCCCCTTAAAAGAATTAAAAAAAAAACGTTGAGAAAACAAATTGGAGAGAAAAAAATAGGAGAAGGAGAATTCTGGAGTGTCACAATGTTAAGGAAGTTTACATGTTTTGTAATCGAGGAAAATCCATTACATGCAAAATGTAAAATCTACTCTTGACTCCTGGATTCCGTCAAAAACCTACATAAACATGTGCAGCTTTATTGTGCTGAAGCTCAGCTTCTTGAACACGACCAAACACCTTACAGAGTGTTACGCATCGATTTCTGCCTGCTATTCCCATAGTGTGTATGAGGCTCTTGGCAGTTGGCGAAAGTGCTGTTTTGATATCACCTGCTCACTATGGTAGTGCTAATGTAATTGCAAGCTGCTCTCCATGGCAACGCAGCATCCAGCGCAAGAGCGACTCAGCATGAGGGCTCGCCCGGAGCTGGGACAGATGCGAACAAAACATATGTCTCCATGACAGCCAAGCAAAAACAAGATTGAAAGAGTCAGAGAAGCAGGGGGGACTAGAATAAGCTCGAACTGAACGTAAATATGTATCGTGCATGTGTGTGCAGGGCTGGGGAGTAACGAAATACAAGTAACTTAGTAACGTATTTAAAATACAAAATTTGAGTAAGTGTATTTCATTACAGTTACATTTTAAATGGGTGGTAATCAGATTACAGTTACATCTGAAAAGTGTTTTAGATTACCAAAGTGATTACTTTGAGTTTTAATGTCATTTAAACAACAATTGGTGATTCTCTGACTCTGACCGTCTGAAAAAGAGGAGTTAAGATTCATCAACATTTTAATACTTTTAAGAGGATCATAAAAATGTTGTTATTTTTATTTAGTTCTGTCCTGAACAAGACAAAATGACTGAATTTATAAAAATAAATTGCTTAACTGTCCTGTCATGACCTGACGGCTGTTTTCATGTTTTGTGAGTCATTTTATAATTCACTCGTCACTGCAACTTTTTGTCACATTTTCCCTTTTTTCCCTCACAATTGTGAGTTTGTATTTCACAATTCTGACTTCTTTTTCTCAGAATTGTGAGATTTAAACTCACAATTGCAAGTTATAAAGTCAAAATTGGGAGAAATAAACTTGCAATACTGACTTTATTTTTCTAGCAATTGTGAATTTAGTATGAGTTTATATCTCATAATTCTGACTTTTCTCAATATTGTGAGTTTATATCTCATAATTCTGACTTTTCTCAATATTTTGAGTTTATATCTCATAATTCTGACTTTTCTCAATATTGTGAGTTTATATCTCATAATTCTGACTTTTCTCAACATTGTGAGTTTATATCTCATAATTTTGACTTTTCTCAATATTGCGAGTTTATATCTCATAATTCTGACTTTTCTCAACATTGTGAGTTTATATCTCATAATTCAAGACTTTTCTCAACATTGTGAGTTTATATCTCATAATTCTGACTTTTCTCAATATTGCGAGTTTATATCTCATAATTCTGACTTTTCTCAATATTGCGAGTTTATATCTCATAATTCTGACTTTTCTCAACATTGTGAGTTTATATCTCATAATTCTGACTTTTCTCAGTATTGTGAGTTTATATCTCATAATTCTGACTTTTCTCAATATTGTGAGTTTATATCTCATAATTCTGACTTTTCTCAATATTGCGAGTTTATATCTCATAATTCTGACTTTTCTCAATATTTTCACTTTATATCTCATAATTCTGACTTTTCTCAGTATTGTGAGTTTATATCTCATAATTCTGACTTTTCTCAATATTGCGAGTTTATATCTCATAATTTTGACTTTATAACTCACAATTGCAACTTTATATCACACAATTCTGAGGGAAAAAGTCAGAATTGTGAGATAAAAACTTGCAATGACCTTTTTTGTGTTTGTTCCACACTTATTAGTATTCCAAAGTATTCTAAAGTATTTAGATTAAGTTACTAAACTTGAGTAATGTAACGAAATACGTTACAAATGACTTTTTAAAGCATGTATTTTGTAATCTGTAGTGAAATACATTTTAAAAGTAACCTCCCCAGCCCTGCGTGTGTGTGATTTGATGCGTTATCAATGGACAGATGGAACTAGTACAGATTGTACTTTTCATGCTATTGTGCTTTTCCGGAAAGTTTTGGCACTCCACACCTTCTTGTGTGACATGTATGACTCTTGCATCCCATTCCAATACAATCTGTTCCAGCCCAACAGAAGTTCCAGTCCATGAAATTGGAAAGAAGGGGGAGGATTCGCTCCACACTGAGACACCTTCATCCTTCCAGATTCTCATGTGATTGTACAGTAATCAACTGCTGAATCCATATATTGCATGGAATTGCAGCGTACAAATGATTTGCGGTGACTTCCTCAGGCACATTAAAATCAAGATCCGTATTAGCGCTTTAATCTAATTTCGCTGAACACTGTTGTGTGGGGTTTGGACTTTTTTAGACCATCATTGTCTGTGGATATGAACACGATTTATGATTGCTCCTGCTCTAATGCGATCTGATTAACCTGCAGGTGGTTCCGGTAGATTTGCATTTCTCTGAGGCGTCACACAAACCCTGAAGCTGCACACTGATGTTTTTAATTTGTTAAAAGCTACCAAGGTGACAAATATAAGGTCAAATACAAAACCACTTAAAAACGAACAGGTCTCGGTCACCGATGGAGCGGGTAAGGATATGTGGTAACACTTTACAGTACTGTCGCACGAGTAACGCATTATTAACACTCTAGTAACTAGCGGAAACTGGGGATGGTTGTAACATTTTTAACATTGTAACATTTCTGTCTGGAGTTCTTTTAAGCCAGTGCATTAAATTAGTCACAAGTATCAGCTGTTAAATGACATATCTTGCAGCACAAATAGAAAATGTGTGGTTTAGTTTCAAACACGAGGAGTGAATTGTTACGACGGTTTTTGTTGTAACAGACCCTGGGGTGATTATGAAAAAAGAATTATAACAAAATCAGGGTAACACTTTATTTTACAGTGTCATTGTTACATATGTTACATGTTGTTACTATAGTAATAACTATAAATTATGCATAATTACATGCAACTAACCCTAAACCAACGCAAATCCTAGAGTAAGTACATGTAGTTACTTAATATTACTTAGTACGTAAATGTATAATTACAGTGTAACAAAGACACCTTTAAAAATAAAGTGTAACCAAAATCAGTTTTGAAAGCTTGGTTACACTTTATTTTACAGTGCTGTAGTTACATTGTAATTACACAAATAAGTACTTTAATTAACTACAGGTACTTACTATAGTTCTTTTATTGTGTAGAGTTTTGGAGAAATCGTCAAGAGAACTGGAATGTGAGTGAAAAGAAGTGAAACTGGTTTATAGTTTTGAGAATTGGCACAATTTCCCAAACCATTTATTCAATTCTCAATATAGTGTGTTAGTAAACTGTAATAACACTGTTATTATCAAGCATGTCCTATAGCAACAGTAGACTTCATCTTACAACACGCTTCTATTCAGCTGATTTGGATGTTAAGTTTGGCTTAGGAAGGATCCTTGGCTTACGTGGATTATCTTGCTTTCATAATCGTTGGAAGCCAAAATCGAAATAGAAAAAATCAATTATGATTAATCACACAGCCCTAGCTTGATCGTGTCTCCTCAGGGCCAAAGGCCAGGGTTTGTTGCCCCACCGAACACCTCGGTCCAAAGTGAGCCAATTGGGATTTGAGGTGAGGTCAGGAAGTTTTTCTTCATGAGTCAGGAGAGAGTCAACGCCGCTGCTGTTTCCCCATGTTTTCATATCAGGCTACCGGCTACTGTAACACCAAGACATTTCAAATCATTTAGCAGCTCAAAAATCCCAAACCGATGTGGATTCTGATCACCCTATGAGGCAGAAATGTATTATTTATAGATTTATACGTGATTGTAATGGCTAAATGCTAAACATTGCCTTAGTAAATACATATTATTCTTAGGAAAATACAAGAGACTGCTGCTTGAAGAACATACATGGATCAGATATGATCGTAATCATGTATTTATTTGGTTTCATATTTCCTATACGTCTGTCTCTTCTTTGTGCCACTTATTGATATCCATATGTGGATAGGGCTGGGTAGGTTACTTTTAAAATGTATTTCACTACAGATTACAAAATACATGCTTTAAAAAGTCATTTGTAACGTATTTCGTTACATTACTCAAATTTAGTAACTTAATCTGAATACTTTAGAATACTTTGGAATACTAATAAGTGTGAAACAAACACAAAAAAGGAAATTGCAAGTTTTTATCTCACAATTCTGACTTTTTCCCTCAGAATTAAGTGATATAAAGTTTCAATTGTGAGTTATAAAGTCAGAATTATGAGATATAAACTCACAATATTGAGAAAAGTCAGAATTATGAGATATAAACTCGCAATATTGAGAAAAGTCAGAATTATGAGATATAAACTCACAATATTGAGAAAAGTCAGAATTATGAGATATAAACTCACAATATTGAGAAAAGTCAGAATTATGAGATATAAACTCACAATATTGAGAAAAGTCAGAATTATGAGATATAAACTCATACTAAATTCACAATTGCAAGAAAAAAAGTCAGTATTGCAAGTTTATATCTCCCAATTCTGACTTTATAACTTGCAATTGTGAGTTTAAATCTCACAATTGTGAGGGGGAAAAAAAATCATCTCTTCATACTAGTTCATTTATAGCATCAAATAAACATGAACGAACATCATTTAAAGGGTTAATTTACCCAAAAATAAAAATTCAGTCATTAATTCCTCATCCTCATGTCGTTCCACACCCGCAAGACCTTCGTTCATCTTCAGAACACAAATGAAGATATTATTGATGATATCCGAGAGCCGTCTGACTCCTGCATAGACAATTTAACAACCATTTTTTCAAGATCTAGAAAGTTCCTAAAGACATCGTTAAAACGGTCGACTGCAGTGGTTCAACCTTAATGTTATGAAGCGACGAGAATACTTTTTTTCAAAACAAAAATAACTTTAGTAAACACTATCTTCTCTTCCGTGTCGTTCTCCTACACTGTCGACGTTGTGAACGTAGTCCAGCACTTCTGTTTACGTCAGAACGCCGGATCGGTATTTGCTGACTCTAGTCAGGTGATCAGCACGACCAACAACGAGTCGGCGTTCTGACGCAGAGCCCGGAAGCGCTGAACGTAAACAGCGTAGGAGAATGATACAGTACATACAATAAATTCCTCATTTTTGTTTTGTTTTTGCACACAAAAAGTTTCCGCATCAAAGTTCTTACGGGTGTCGAATGACATGAGTATTTAATGACAGCATTTTCATTTTTGGGTGAACTAACCCTTTAAGTTACCACCTCAACAACAGCTTGAACTGATGATTGCGTCTGTAGCACATATCACAAACGTGATGTACACTACAGTGTTAGAATACAGTTATATGGAAGGGAAGAGAACACTTTCTCAACACGACCCCATTTTCAGACAGTAACAGCCCTGGACATTGGAATCATGTCTTAAAGAAATATTGTTCATACACATTAATAGTCTCTTGCCAAGTAGAGGTTTTCTAAAAAATTCACATGTTGTTGGAAATGACATCATTTATGCCTGCCACCATTAAATGTCCTTTCTCCTTTTAATTACTGCTGTAGCCAGCACAATTCCCCCTGCGAGCAATAAATTGTTATTAAGTCTCACCTTGTCCTTGTGGTCTTTCATCAAATTATAGGTGAAAGTCAGGGTTCCTAAATGTTTTTTTGACTCATGTGAGTGTATTGTGGCGCTTAGAAATCATTTCACACTGTATCTTTAATTATTACAGTGAAGAATAATGCAACCATCCTTTGTGATGTACCTGTACACGCAGTTTATATTGTATGTTTCATCATGTAGTAATTTTCTCCAGCCCAATTAAAAGATCTTAGCTAGGCTAGTCCCATCCCAGACGCAAGGGTACCAGCAGCTAACATTTTGCATTTAGCAGCCCCACTTTGTTCATGGCACATTGCAGAGATTTGCTGTGCTGCTGAAGTTGATCAACCGACCTTTTTCTCTGGTTTGTTGGCATGAGTTCATGGTTTCAACACCTTTCAACATATACTGACAGCTTTCCAAAGGGGGCAAACACCAAAGAATCCATTAAAAGTGAAAGTGACGTGATGTTCTTAGTCGAGGCCTAATGGTGAGGGAGTCGGGCTTGTAACCTGAAGGTTGCTGGTTCGATTCCCATGCCGGCAGGAATTGTGAATGAACAGCACTCTCTCTCCACCTTCGATACCATGACTAAGGTGTCCTTGAGCAAGACACCTAACCCCTAAATGCCTCACTTGTAAGTCGCTGTGGATAAAAAAGCGTCTGTCAAATGAATAAATGTATATGTAATGTGATGTGTAGCCAAGTATGGTATCCCATTCTCTGAATTTGCTCTATCCAAGTGCGCACACACAGCAGTGAGTATTGAACTCACATTCTTGGGCAGTGGGCAGCCATTTTTTCTGAGGTGCCCGGGGAGCAATTGAGGGTTAGACGTCTTTCCTCAAGGGCACCTTAGTTGTGGGTAATGGCAGTGGAAGACAGCGCTGTTCATTCATCCCCCCTGCCTACATTTACTGCCGGTACTAAGCCTCGAACCCATGATCTTGGATTCATAGCAAAGGATTCTCTTTGCTACTAAAGTGAAGAACCAGTAGTGGTCATGTCAGTTTTGATATGGGGTCGGAGTCTACAGTATTCCTGAGAGTCAAGCATCATGTGTGAAATCACTGCATTCTCAGGCCAGAACCTCTACTTAAAAATTTTACTTATTGTTGGATTCTTGGCACTGTGAAGAACTTGGCATTGGAGAACCACTTTTTGGGAAAAGACACTCTGAACTGTACGTATTTGTCCCTTGTCACTTCATTTATAGCTCTCATTGCTGGTACATCCATAACTAGATGTTTCTAATCCCTGGATATCTCTCAAGTGATGTGATTCCTGTAAAAGTTGCATTCAGCCTTCCATTTGATACGATGAGTGTAGTTTCTAATGAATTCTTCTTGCTCTACCATAGGAAATCTCTTCATCCATTTGCCAAACCTTATGTTCTGTCTCACAGGTAGAGAAACACCCTGGACCTGTGGCCCATCCATTGCAGGAAGTCTGTTCAGTATACTCTCTAGGACAACTTGAGAAAGGTAGGACACATCTGCATGAGGAGATGAAGATGATGATATGGCATTTCTTGGATGTCTAATTGGAGTTGAAGAGAGGCCACTCTTTAGGTTAAATTCTGCTGAATTCTGTCATGACTGGTCAGATTCAGTCTTGACTGGACACATAAACCAGAGGAACAGAGTGGCACAAAGTAGCCCAGGCCTTGGTTCAGTTCCTCAGCAGCCCAAGCCCGAAAGCAGCATCCAATGAACGCCATGACGGAGGTAACAAACAAATCTTCTGGGAAGGAAACAAGGGAGGAGGTTATAAGACTGGAATGGTGACAGCCTTGTAGTTGAAGAAGCGTTAAGCAACCGAGGAGAGGTGCTGACTCTAGAAGACAGCTTTCTGGCAGGTGAAACACCGCATCGGGGGGGACTGCAGGTCAGGAAGTAGCGTTCGCACCCTCTAGAGAGTCGGGATCGGTTCGGCTGGGCTGATGTGGATCTTTTTGCGTAAGTAGAAAACATGCTCTACCCGCTGTTTTTCTCAATCACGAGTTGAGAGTCCGCTGGAGGTGGACCCCTTGTCACATGTACTGTATGGCCCAGGACCCTGCTGTATACATTTATATATATACACAACAGTTCTTTCTGGTTCTTGAATCTGATTGGCTGAGAGGTCTTTCCAGCCATGCAATATCTCCCAGTATCGCATGGTAACCGTTTCACCGTTTGAATCATCCCGGTGTCAGCATTCTCACAGCGACTGTAATGGCTTTCGAGCAAGCCCACCATATTTTTATAGATACTACTGTTATTTTGGAGCGGAATATTGTTTTAAGAGTTTTTTTAGTCGAGAATATAGTTGTTTAGAACCCAGATTTGCGATTTTTGTACAATTTTGGAGGTGTGAGCTCCAGGCCGTCAGCAACTGTTCAGTGCTCGTGTTCCCAGCTTCATCTCTGCCAGTCCTTTGGCAATTTGTAGCTGGCTCTTATGTAGTGTAATTGTTCCTCAGTGAAAGTTACATTAATAACCCACGAGATACACAGCAAATACTGTGTTTATGAGTGAGTGAGTCAGTCTCAAATACTTTTATATTGAAATGGAACGAAACAAGGAAGTTGTCTTTGGTTTAAACAACTTCCTACAACACTGACAAACGCAAATGCATTGACTAGTGCTGTCATGGGAATGATTTAAATCTTAAAAGGACTAAAGAGCTTTCCTCAGCGGACATTCAAACTGATTTTGTGATTATGAATATAAGATTGAGCTGAAGAATATCAGCTAGATTCAGGTAATACACTTGCTCAGGCCATTTCTCTCTCTCTCTCTCTCTCTCTCTCTCATAATACTCTACATATTACAATGAGTTTCAATGAAGCGACTCAACGTTCCTTGTTACTAGTTATAAAGTGACATTAGAATTAATAACAGAGGCTTGAGCTCACCTGTCAACTTGAGATTTGAATCCGTGGTGGAAGGAAGTAGTACCCCACAATAGAGGGTTTTTAAGGGGTTATTTCTTATTTATTTACACATTCGTGCCATCTAATTATTGTATAAATGCAATATCACATTCATAGCCGTGTGATATGACTGTATATTGAATCACAATATACTATATATATATATATATATATATATATATATGTATATATATATACTGTATATATATATATATATATATATATATATATATATATATATATACAGGGCTGGGTAGGTTACTTTTAAAATGTAAAATGTTTTAAAAAGTAACTTGTAACATATTTCGTTAAATTACTCAAGTTTAGTAACTTAATCTAAATACTTTAGAATACTTTGGAATACTAATAAGTGTGGAACAAACACAAAAAAGGTCATTGCAAGTTTTTATCTCACAATTCTGACTTTTTCCCTCAGAATTACGTGATATAAAGTTGCAATTGTGAGTTATAAAGTCAGAATTATGAGATATAAACTCGTAATATTGAGAAGTTAGAATTGAGATATAAACTCTCATACTAAATTCACAATTGCAAGAAAAAAAGTTAGTATTGCAAGTTTATATCTCCCAATTCTGACTTTATAACTTGCAATTGTGAGTTTAAATCTCACAATTCTGAGAAAAAGAAGTCAGAATTGTGAAACACAAACTCACAATTGTGAGGGAAAAAACAAATAGTGAGAAAAAGTTGCAGTGACGAGTGAATTATAAAATGACTCACAAACAACTATCAGAAAACATGAAAACAGTCGTGGATCATCAGGTCATGACAGGACAGTTCAGTTGACAGTTAAGTAATTTTTTATAAATTCAGTCATTTTGTCTTGTTCAGGACAGAACTAAATAAAAATAACAACATTTTTATGATCCTCTTAAAAGTATTAAAATGTTGGTGAAACTGAACTCCTCTTTTTCAGACTGTCAGAGTCAGAGAATCACCAATCGCTGTTTAAATGACATTAAAACTCAAAGTAATCACTTTGGTAATCTAAAACACTTTTCAGATGTAACTATAATCTGATTACCACCCATTTAAAATGTAACTGTAATGAAATACACTTACGCAAATTTTGTATTTTAAAAACGTAACTAAGTTACTTGTATTTAGTTACTCTCCAACCCTGTATATATAGATTTTTAAACTAATTTGAATTAAGGTAGTAATTATGATGTTAATGCAAAAAACAAATATCCACAAGCAGCAAGCCAGCAGGTACACAGGCCCTCATAGCAATGCCCCAGAGGACACATACTGCAGTCCTCACATGCGGTTACCATGATCGGACAACAGTAGTAACATGTTCTGGCATTCTTGTTACAGGAGCCGCTCTCGCTCATTAATTCTCTCGCCTGCTCCCCGCACGCAGCTGGGAAGATGATGGGTGCCGAGAATAAGCATTGCCAGATTGTATAGTTTTAAGGAGCATTTAATATGCAGAGTGTGCTCTCTTATATGAATTGCTTTTGACATGCTGTTGGAATGTTTGGCCATACTATCTTCTGCTGCCATTCCGTAATTTACATTCTCACACTTTTATTTAAACAAGGGTCACTTCACACACAAAATCTCACTTATAACTTATTTTTTATGGAAGCCAATAAAGTGGTTGTTTGTTTAGGACACACATTTCACTTGTAGCTATTTTCCATTTATATCAGTCACACTGAGAGATTTGTCAATGACCTTGCTTCACTGGAGGATGCTAAGCCAGCACGATGTATTCAATCTAAAACGAGCATTTTAAAATTCAGTTACTAGTTCGGCTTCAACTCTCATTTTCATTATATTCTTTAAATATGTATTTTTAAAAATCCCCTAAGGTGCCTATATTTTTAAATTATCCATTACTCCTGATGCTAAAAACTATTGCTCACTATTGTGAATGTTTTAGTGACTTATTAGTGCAAAAGCAAGAATCACTATATGATTTTGATCCTGTCCCCCTGTAATGTATAAACATTAGCTGCCAAGACAATGCAAGACGCAAAACTGTATTGGGTGACCACTTGCTATCTAATGTAAAACCATTTGAGAATCTCTGATTCAGATGCCACTGAAAAGCAGAGGTGAGTATTTCTGTGGGTGGAAACAGTATTCATGTCGACCCCTGGCCTATAGATCAAAGTGAAATGCAGCAGGCGAGGGCATATGATTCAAGGTCAACCCACGCGTAATAAGTGAACAGCAGTATGAATGGACGATATGTACATTTGTGTGTAGAAATTTACATATTTTGCTTCTACTTCACTGAAATTATTGAAATGGTTTACTGCTCTTTGAGTGTGCGTGGTTGCGCGTAAATGCACGCGTCACTTTTTTCTCCCAGCTCTCTCGCTTGCTATCGCTCATGAATACACATCAGTGCTTCACAGAGTCTACAGGTCAGCGTGTCAAAGCGTTAAATGTGTTTGTGAGTTTGAATTCCCTTCACCTCTGTTTGACATTGGCTCAGATGCATTGCTCTCTGTACTCTGGCTGCTATGCACTACTTTCCCCTTTATTTTGTGCTGTGAATTCCTCTGAAGGGCTTTGCTGTTTGCTTCACATATTGATCAGGTCATTCTATACCTCCAACTCAATGTCACTGAATCTCGCTTTCCTTTGAACTCCTGGTTTTACCAATGTTTGGAATTCTTTTATGTAGAATGAATGTTCTGGGCCCAGTTACTTTGAAGTTTAAAGTGATAGGTTACCCAAAAGTGAAAAATCTGTAACCGTTTACTTACCCATGTTTTGTTCCAAACCTATATCACTCTCAATCTCTATCACCATGCTGAAAAAGAAAGAATCCTGTACAAACATTCGTCCGGTGGTTACAAATATAATATTGGCAACAATATAATTCAGCCTTGATATTATTTCTTCAAGTGTAAACAGACTCTCTGCCAGAATGTCTTTGAAAGAAGCCTCTTGTAACGACTGAGACAAATCAGACACCATTATTTGTCATATTTAACAAATAATCTTTAAAACTCACTCTTTCCTGCATTAATTTATAGATGAAATGATCTATAAATGAACATTCATCCCACGACATTGTGTTTATGATTATGACTGTTGTGTGTAGCGTCTATTATATGGTATCTTCGTTTAATGCATATTTTATGATAAGAACTAAAAACGAACTACCTCACATATGTTGTGTCTCCTATCAAATTAATGCTCATTTCACGACTTACATCTTCATGTATGTGACTTCCTCATGAGATGTAGCGCATGTTTGTTGTATTAATTGGAATATTCATGGACACAAACCCACAAGGCCCAGTTTTATCATGCTCGAAAACAAGAGCCAAAAACTCCCTCACAGAGGAAGTCCCCGCTCAGGACTCTTTCCCACTGAATCAATTAACCATGCAAGTTTGTCATCGTTCCTTCATTCAACGCAGAAGACATCGATTGCAACTTCAGCACCATCGGACCGAACTCAGGACTTTCTACTGCAACCGTATATTCGGATGCTCTCTGAGGCAGAATGCAAGTATTGTACGATATACTAAATTGCGACTAGTTAGTTAAAGTTGTGAACCTCCTTTGTTAACAATTTTTTCACTCTCACTTCTCATTATACCTATGTACGTATGAATTGTGTGTATGTATGTGTTTGCTAGTTTAGTTATGTGTTCGTGATTTAGTTAATAAAACTTGTGCACTATACATATTTGGTTCTGACTCCCTGTCTGTGAATAGATTGTCACTTAAATGATTTTGATTTTGTTACAAGCTCTAAGTGCTGTAAATGCTAAGAATTATTTATAATGGCCATGAAAAATACCCATCTCTTAGAATGAAACATAATCAATACTGAGTGTTCAAAGGATTAACTGATTGTCATTTTAATGTAGCTACATCAAGTTAATCATCAAATATTCATAATTAGTTATGAATAATTATTAATATTTCCCCTTTGAGCTAGTTTGCAACACTCTTATGCTGACCAAGTCTGTACAAACAGCAATATGTTCTTTTCAAGAGTTGTGTTAAAATGTGTATTGTTTGCGCTCCTTATAAAACACATTTTCTCTCTCTTGCCTTTTTTAAAACAGCTGTGTTGTGCAGAGCAGAAATGTCATATGAAAGAAAAATGATTGTGCTGAAATGATTATAAACCACTGATAAGATATGTCTGCCTGATACCCTGGGCTGTGTAGAGGTCATGGGTCACACAGCAGCTAGTCAGAAAGGGTCAAAGAGGCATCATAACAAGCAGAGGTGGAAAAAGGCTAAAACCCTACAGCAGTTTTATTCTAACAATCCCCTCTCCCTTAATTATTTATTAAAGATCCTATTATTTCTGGATTATACAGCATAGCATTTCTATAATATGTATCATAAATCGCAAGTTATGAGTTAATTGACTTAAACGACTTAAGAGTCCATTATAATGCTTAGCTTATTTTCTCCAGTATTACACTGGCTGTAAAATGAATTCAAAGTAAATAAGGTCCAAAGAGAACACTAATTATGATAATGGGGAGTTTTTCACTATTATCCACACTCATGCACTTAGTTATTCCAAGATTTTTATTTATTCATTTATTTTCATTGCATAAGTTTTCATGTTTACACTAAACATCCAAATGTTCTGATTTGATTTATCACAAAAAAAAAAACAGCAGTGGAGTGTAGACTTTTTATATCCACTGTATTTCTCTTGGATCATAAAGGAATACTTTATCCATAAATGTATTTTCTGTCAATAGAATACTGACCTGTAAGTTTGCATCATCCTGTTTCCCTCGACAAAAACTTGGTAGGTTTTTTCATTGGCTTTTGGATTATTGCAGAAAATAAGCTCTGTCACCAATAAAAGTTCATCATACTTACAAATTTTGTTGTTGTTTTATGTATGTAACTGTGGTTCTACTGGGGTTCCTCTGGATGACCGCCAGAGGCAGTGCTTCACACTGGATATTATCTCTCGTTGCAATTGCATAGGTCGAGTTTAATACCAACAAAGTCCCTCGTGACCAGGATGACTCGGGGTGCTCCCCTATTTAATCCCGTGACTTCCTGCAGACTGTCCCTATGAAATCTTCTCGCTCCGACTCCGAGTGACACAAAGCTCTGGCGGTCATTCAGAACTCATAGAACCGCAGTTACAAACGTAACTCTCATTCTATTTCGTTCTTCCTGACCGCCAGAGGCAGTGCTTCACACTGGATGACTTTTGACAACAAGATCACAAGGAGGTCCTGCTTACCCTTAAGAGGAAGTTGAGGGCCTCGATAGGATCGGAAGCAGCCACATTAACCCTGTAGTATCTGGAAAAGGTACTTGTTGATGACCATGTAGCTGCTGCACAGATATCACTTAGAGTAACACCTTTTAGTGCAGCCCAAGACGATGAGATGCCCCTTGTTGAATGACATCTCACCCCCAATAGTACTGGATAATTATTAGATTTGTATGCAGGGGTGATCACCTCAACTACCCAGTACGACAATCTCTAAGTGTCTGCGTCCTGCATCGCAGCCAATGCTCTGCTTGCACTAGTGGCTATCCTCGAAGTTCTCCACTCCTAATACAGTTCATGCAGGCATCTTCTGTGAGGCCTTGTTTCAAGTGTTCCAGGCCTAAACAGGAAGGGCAGCAGTCATGCCCATCATCCATAAGCAGCATGGCATACATCAGTGTATATGTGTATATATTACCACAATTTTTGCACTATAATTTATTATATGTGTATATTGTTATACATAGCTATTACCTATACATATCATATCTCTCTCTCTCTCTAATATATATATATATATATATATAAATATTGTTCTATATACACCTATATGTATACAAAGGAACAATTTGAATTGCCTCCACTACTGTGTTACTTCAACAAGCACCCAGCAGAGTATTGAACTTCTTGTAGCACAGACGCCAATCGCTATACAGAGCGCACACGCTCCTAGCTTGGTCTAACTACATCTACAATTTAGAACTTTAGCACTACACGGGCATACCACAGAGCGAAAACACTGCGTGAAAACGTGAACGAACCCCAAACATATATGTAAACAAACTCACAAGCCGTTGTTTCCGATTGTCACCCGTTTCTTTCAATGAAACGCCAACTGAATCCGCTGCAGCCTCTGGAGGACTCGCAGTCGCGAAACACCAACAATGGTTTTGTTGCGAAGCTGTGAAGAACGGATTCCAAAAGTGTTGTTGTTTTTTTTAATAATATTCTACGGTTGCAATATGTGCATGCGAGACGATTATAGGGACAGTCTGCAGGAAGTCACAGGGTTAAATAGGGGAGCACCCCGAGTCATCCTGGTCACGAGGGACTTTGTTAGTATTAAACTCGACCTATGCAATTGCAACGAGAGATAATATCCAGTGTGAAACACTGCCTCTGGTGGTCAGGAAGAACGAAATAGAACCAGAAGTGCTAACATGCGAACTCGTTTCCTGGTTCTGACCTACAAAAATACATCATCTTTATAGCACTCTTTATTTGTAAGAAGTGTGTTATATGGAGTATATGAACATATACTTTCTCTAAGAATGTGAAAGTAGCTAATAAACTAATGGTATGCCTAAATTATTATGTTATAAATTACAGTATTATAAAGTAAAAAAAAAAAAAAAAAGTAGAACAACCAGAACATCCTGCTAAATGTCCTTTCCTATTCCAAATGAGAGATAGAAAGTCATACGGGTTTGAAATGACATTACAGTGAGTAAATGACGACAGACTGTTCGTTTTTGGCTGAAATATTGCTTTAAAAAATGTTTGTCCATTTCTCTTTCATCTCTGATGCCCAGAGTACCCTGAAAACAGCACGGGGAAGATCTGAGGCGGGTCGGCCGGTCTGCGGGGTGATTATGAAGCAGAGAGGTCTTTTGTTATCTTGGAGGAGATAGTCAGTTGTAAACAGCTTTGAAGTTATCAAGGCAGCACAGTCAGTTGGAGAGGAATAATTGGATAATTAATTCACTCTTGGACAGGTCAAATGGATTCTCCTCGTCTCCATCACAGTTGCTTCGCAAGGTCTGTGGGAAACATGATTGATGTGTGGCACAGGGTGATAATTAGAGAGCTTTCATTGGCCTTAACCCTCAATCCAGGGTAAATGAAGGTGAATGATGATTTGAATAAGGGACTATGACAACAGAAGAAAAGTAAAGTGAGGAGAACAAATCAATAAATACATGTATATTCTGGATTAAGTTCTGTTTTCAAAGTAATGGGCTCACTTTGATTCAACAAGCCTGTCATGGTTATCTGAGGCTTAAGGAAGAGTTTGTTATGCCCTCATCCAATCGCGTGCTTAATCATCATTCTGATGCATTGAAACAACTGATTGCTTGGCTCTCTGTAAAATATTGAGATTTTAACATGCCGTATTCACAAACAAATAATTGAAGAGTAAGAATCATGTTGTTTTAGAAGAGTAGTTTGATCTACAGACGCAAACAGCCGCAGTCTAAAAGTGGATGCTTCAGGGATGCTGAGCATTTGAGGTTTTTAATGAGAATATCAAGAAAACAATCCTCTGAATCATCAGTTCAAAGTAAAATCAATCAAAATGCCAAATAGAAAAATTGTTTGCAGGTTTGCTATGAGGGTTGGTATTTACAAGACTGAAAAGCACTAAATAAACAAATGTGTGTATTTGAGAGGGGTGTCGGGCGCTAGAGCGGAGCCTCACTGCCTTTGCTTGGGTTCTCCAGTAATGCAAAAGAGCAGAATGAGGCTGGAAATGCCACATGTTCTTTGGCTGGAAGGAGTCAGGTGAGCCCAGGTAAAATAGCTGTACGGACTGCTGACGGCTGGAGGTTTAAATCTCCATTAGGGAGCATAATGCCTCCTTTCAGGGTTGATTTGATTTGACGTGCTTAATGACTTGCTCATTCCAGCTTCAGTCCCCTGCCCACATCCTGAGGTGAGCAGTGACATTACCCCCTGCCATTTTTAAATTATAATATAATATAAATCAGTAATAATGCCTTTCTGCTGTCAAGAGCACAAAGCAGAACAACTCTACAGAGAAGTTCTTGAATCTGGAAGGGTTTTTTTCTTTCACACTGTACACTAGCAGAAATATTGATCACCTAGTATTTCATATTTTTATCATTTCATTTTATTATTTATGTCCACTCCACGTTACTCTTCTAGCTGGGTCCTGGATTTTTAATTTGTCATAAGTTATAATCTGTGGGGGATATGGCAAATAATGTTTTAAAAAAAGAAAATAACACCCAAAACAAAATTAAATTGATTTCAATCGCATTTCAACACTTTTTTACTAAATTTCATTGTTCATTGCACGTTAAAATGCATTAAAAAAGTTTTAATATAATGCACAAGTGACTCCGTACAACAATACAGGGCATATAAATGCAATTAATTTCATATTATAACTGTAAAACATTATGTAGACTCATTAGTCAGTTAAATTGTATTAACAAACTTCTACTTATAAGTGTAATACATATCAATTACAAATAAGTACTATACACATTTAATATAGAGTTGATATATATATATATATATATATATATATATATATATATATATATATATATATATATATATATATATTAGTTTTGTTTTTATTCTAAAATTGTGCTTTTTTACTTTAGGACATTAATATTATATATTGCACTTATGCAATGAGTCACAAATAATCTCTTAAAGGGGCTGTATTTTGTCAAGCCCCATTTTGTCTCCTCTGTCAGGCGAAATCATCAACACAGTTCTGCCTGCAGCTCAAGAAAGGGAAGAAAAGAATAATAATGTGATCTGTGGGAAGGGGGATTTATATATTTCCAAGACAATGATCCGATCCAGCTTCGTGAGATGCTCTCATGAAGAAGCAGAGGAACAAGTTCAGATCAGTAGGTACTTTGTAAACAAAGGTTGCATTTATTTGATCAAAAACACAGTAAAAAAACGTCCCGGGTGTAAACGCGTATGTAATTCTCTGAGAAGGAAACAAGATGCTGCGTCAGCGAACGCTATGGGAATGTCTTCGGCATGTGCCAACGTCTGAAGCACATGAAAAACAATGGACTAAAGCTGTCATAACTGAGCTGAGGCGGTCCGGTACGACTATACAGACGTACCTGATAGAGGTCACCAACTTGTCTGAGGGAAGACGTGCAGGCATGCAACCTAGAAAAAATCTTTAACGCCAATTCACAGGGGACGCACATTGCTTGCTTCTATCTTCAGTGACGTAAACCAGAGGGAGCCACAGAAAGAGTGGGTCACATATAATGACCTAGTCTATCTTCTCCTCTGTAAAGCTCCTTTAGCCTTAGGCTAGTGGTTGCTATTTGCCGCTGGTCTGTGAAATCTCCCCAAGCTCTTTACATCCTCTGGAGAGCTTGATCGATACATTTCCGTAGGCTTGAAAAGATGCTGGAGGGGAAATACAGCCATTCAGTCCACTTATGAACTCTGTCTCTTTCCTAGCACACCTTTTTAGGGTTCAATGATAGTGCGCTGGAGGGGGCAACACTGCCCACATAGCTTCCCTGCATCAGGTAAAAGTGTTCACATCACCTCCAAATAAATTATAGAGGGAGTTTTTTTCTTTCTAAGAAAAACCAATTCTCCATTCTTATGCAGGACCTCATGGCTTTCGGGTCCTCAGACCTGTGGGGATGAAATTACCTCTCTAAGGTCCTGCCAAGGCCTCTTCCTGGATCACCGCCTCGATCTCTTCGGAGGGGGAGTTTGGGCTGCCACGCTCACCTTCTGACCCTCTCTACGGGGGATGATGGACCCTGGATGCAGGGAGCGATGAAGGCTGAACTTTCACCTCTCTAAACCTCTCGATCACATGGACAGTACATGGACAAGTTCAGCCACAGATGCTGCTCTGTGGCAACCTTAGCAATCATAAATCGGCCGATGACACGAGCCATCCGTTGCCTTGTGGAGTTTCACAACTGCCTCAGATGTCAATCCTCACCCTGATCCAGGTCTTTGAGAAAATCGGCCTGGTATGTCCAGGTATGCTTCACCAGTCTGATCCGCCGCCACGTAGGCCTTGAGAAACCTTAGATGGAAAGAATGGACCTTCAGCGAAGACACTGCACACATGGAGAGGTAACTAGCAAACACCTCTTCTACTTGTGGCATCTTCACATGTCCCTGTTTGCGTAGCCCCTGCACATTCGAATAATTCGATGGTAAACCAATGACAATGTGAGACGAATATGTTTTCGTCCACAAACTTGACAACTCAGGCAAAAATAGAAGGCTCACATTTTCATCTAGCTTGCCCTTAATGACCCCCTGCTTCTCCACCAACCAGTCAAGACAGAGTCTAGCCATGGCAGGGGTCATAACCTTCAATTAGTCCTCAAACATGGGGCTACAGGTGGAGACAACGTTTGTCTCAGCTCCCTCCACATCTAACTCCTCAAAATTAGATCTGGCCAGCATCATACTCTCAACTAAATTGGAAGAGGCTGAAAATGAACTCCACCTGTGATCTCCACGATCTGAGTGTTCAAGTTGCCTTGGCAAATGTGGGACCCACACCACAAGGCACAGTTGCCTGACTCCTATCCCTGACAAAATAAGCCAAACGGGAACAGAGCATCTTCACTGTGAAGCAATCATAGTGAACGTAGACACCTCCCATAATAGCTGACTGAAATGGAGCGCCACTGTCCTGCAGAGTTTAGCTCCAACTTGCCTCAACATTCCTGCCTAGAAGTTTCTAGTATGCATCATTAGACCTTGATTTGCTGGTACAGGTTTGTTTAACTGGTGTTGGAGCTAAACTCTGCAGAACAGAGTTTGGAGACCCCTGGGTTTAAATGATTTTTTGACTCGCCAGTTTAGAATCTTAGTCAGAGGATTTGTTAGTAACACAAATTGTGGAATCTCACCTGCTTGTTCGTACAAAAGCGCCGTTTGTTTAGCCACGATACTACAACATGTTAATTCATGACAGACAGAAATCTAAAATCTCAATACATGTGCCATCTGCTCCATTTATTGTGATTTTAGTATGATCATATCCTGACGCAGATTTGAGGAAATATCAAAAACCTCTTAATCTGCCGGTGATAATGATTTCAGAAGAACTTAAAATAAATCAAGATGTAACAATTAATTTATCAGGTAAAAATGTATCAATTACATAATTACACAATTATAAACCAATTCAGACATAATAAATACATAACATCAATTACTCAAAAGATTTCTTTAAGAGTACTTAAAAGTTATGCATGCACACAGCGATTGTAAATATTTATTGCCCCAACACCTGGTTTCGGGGGAGAGGAGAAGGTTTTCTTGAAGAGGCACAACCCATAAAAGAGATCAGAATTCTCCTGAGTTTTCAATCTTTTTCATAATACTAGTGACTGCTGTGAAACAGAGACCATTTTACCATTTTAGACATTTAAAATGATACTAGCATGAAATTGGAAAAACAATGGATTCACAAGATACATCGTACATATGCGTTCTTAGAGAACTTCAGTGACTTGAATCAGGTGGGAAGGAAGGGAGTGGAGGGAGGGGGGTTGGTTGCATAGATGAGTGAGGACAGTTTGGGCAAGACTTTGTCCTATTCCTTTGAAATCTTCTCTCCAGATGAGTTTTATTGCTTTATTGCAGGATGCTTGTGTAACCCCTTTACCCGGGTCCTACTGGACCCGCTCTGAACGGGCCTCGGACCCAGGTCTTCCGGCATGGGAGTCGGACGCTCCAACGAGGAGGCTAAAGGCTGTAACCCCTAACGTCTATCGCCAGAGCATCTCTTGAGGTCAGAGGAGTGAGGTTTACTTGCACAGCAACTACTAGCTGGCCTCCGTTACACTCACCCTCCTAAACCTCACTTCCATCCGGGTCACGGCACCAATGTAACCCCTCTACCCGGGTCCTACTCTGTTCTCTCTGAGCGGGCCTCAAACCCAGGTCCACAGCAACTACTAGCTGGCCTCCGTTACACTCATCCCCCCAAACCTCACTTCCATCCGGGTCACGGCACCAATGTAACCCCTCTACCCGGGTCCTACTCTGTTCTCTCTGAGCGGGCCTCGGACCCGGGTCCACAGCAACTACTAGCTGGCCTCCGTTACACTCACCCCCCCTAAACCTCGCTCCCATCCGGGTCACGGCACCAATGTAACCCGTCTACCCGGGTCCTACTCGACCTGCTCTGAGCAGGCCTTGAACCCGGGTCTTCCAGCATGGGAGTCGGACACTACAACAAGGATAGAACAAGGCTAAAGGCTGCAACCCCTAGCGTCTATCGCCAGAGAATCTCTTGAGGTCAGAGGAGTGAGGTTTGCAGAGATGAATTTGCAGAGCTACTCCAGTAAACTCTGATTTATTCATCAAACTGCAGAGATCTTTGATGGATTTCAGTGGATTTGCTTCATTTCTCATGTTGGTGCTGATGTTTGGATGGTAAAAATATGGAAAAAGTTGCATATATGAACAATATGGAAAACGTGTTGCATGAAGTATGAGTAATAAAGATTTGTTTTTGAGTAATTAAAAAGACATTTTAGTTAGTGTTTTAACTTTTTTCATAATGAATAATTATACAGTTGTATGATGTATAATATAATAGTATGTTATGGGCTTCATTAAACTCTATTATAATAGCCATTGGACAAAAAAAAAAAGTTACAGAATGCAATTTGATTTTGTTATTTTGACATCATCAAAATGTTTTGACGGCTCTGGCTCACAAACCAATATAATAATATACAAAGTAAGCAAGCCATTGAAATAGTTTTATATTTATCTTCTAGACAAATATTATTGCTGCAATACAAGTGTCTAAATTTAAATCTGCCCAGAGCAAAGCCCTACTGAGAAACTCTGCGGTCTTTTTGATATTCTTTTCACATTTGTAGCACTTGGCTAACAAAATGGTGGCAGACTAAGCATATGAATGAGCACAGACTGTTGTTTTTGATATCGTACATCTGAGAACGGAGAGTAGACCTGCTGCTGTTGACAATCAAACAGAAGATTGAGTAAAGCAGCAAACACGAGCTGCTTTCAGAAGTGCAGAGAGGGGAGGGAACGGAGCCGGCGGCGGCCTGCTCCTCGTCCTTGAGAGGGAAGGGAAAGAAATGGGCTCTGAATCTGAAAACGTAATATTCCCGAGGAAAATAGTCAAGGACTCGCATGTGTTCAGTAGCAGAATACAGAGTGAAATAGGCTGATAATAGCGAAGGAGAGGTTAGAGGAAAAGAAGGATATGGGAGGTTTGAAGGTAGGAGGTGTCAAACAAATAGGTCCCGACACAAACGCAGGGAGATTAATACCTAATGGACCGAGCAGCTGTTTTGTCTGATGTTGAGCATATAGTAAAGGCCATTGCTACCTCAAGGTCAGATTTTGGCTGTTGAATGCTCTGACAGATGCTTTGAGATGCTGCCATACTGTAAGTGCTCCTGGGAGTCCTGATTACAACATGTCATGTGTTCAAATGATTTTGATGGTAATAAAGTGAATTTGCAATTTTATACATCTTTCTCCCTTATAAAGACGGGAAGCTTTTTAGTGCTAAAGGATCGGCCTCATTCATGAAACACAAGCAGAGCGAACGTCTGTGGAAACCCATCTTTACGTATATTGATGAGTTCAGTTCTATAGAAATGGATTTATGAATAATTTACACAGAAATGGGTCCTGTTTGTGTTTCATAAATAAGGCCCAAGGTGTATAATTAATTCCTACCCAGAAGGTCATGGTTTGCCTGCTTAGCATCTGCTGGTAGATGTAGATATAAAGCATGTTTTTCCATTGACAGACATTCAAAATGAGCTGCATATTGTGAAAGATTTTTTTTTTTTTTAAATCAATGAGCTCTATAATAATACCTGGAGAGAAATAACCATTAGCATTTCAGTTTATCTCAATTGTAGTACTCCCTTGTGGGACCATAACAGTTTTTGAGCAACCTGAGCTGTAAATGTCATGTGACTAATCACTCAGGAGTCAACGCTGATTGGCTGATGGCCACACACATTCTCAAACCACTCACTAAAATCCAGAGTACATTCCCTCCGTATAATTATGTTACTGAAACATCTACTATAATAAAATTTAAAAAAAAAAAAAATGCAATATGTACTATAGTCCTCAATGCACAAATGAATTATTCAAGTGCAAAGATTTATGGGTAAAATCTCACAAGTGCAAGTTTTACAGTAATTTACCAAATGCTTCACAACAGCATATCGTAAACAAATTCAGCATAGGTTAATTGTAAAAACTACCAACATTTTTGTAAAACATAACCTTTACATACAATTTACGGCAGTTTCCAGTTGAAATGAACACTAGTTAAACAGTAAAATAGCAATAAGATTTATTCCTTTTCGCACACATTATGATTTGAGGGTCAGATTGGTGATCGATTAATTAATTGACTTATTTTTATGTGATTCTTTGCTCGATATTTTTTTCTTGTACCACAGTGCTTGATTTATAATGTAATGCATTTTGACATGTGCATGACATAACCATCTCCACGTTTGGCTTTTCTGACATTGTAAACTTGCTTGGTAGCTCAACTGGTACAGTGTTGGTACATTTCAATTTTGCTAAATGTGTAAGAAGAAACATCATATCATTTTCCACCCACAGAAATGTCGCAACAGGCACGTTTTTTCCAATAAGCATGGGCTGAATTTTTTACAGTGTAGATTTTTGTGCAAGCTCCACATCTCTGAATTCTGTTGAAGTATCCACATGGCTTCAGTTTTTAATGAATTTAACCCAATTTTAACCCAATCTGTGTTTAATATGCATTTAAATTGCAGAAAATTATGCATTCTGATATTTGTTGCAGTTTAAGCTACATTTATTGGCAAGGATTTGCCTTGGGAGTATCTATTTACACTGAGTGTAAATAGCATACCTTGCTGACAAACAATATTTTCACTAACTCCGCCCACCACTGTCTGGATGGGCCACTCAAGTTTTAAAAAAGAGTTCATTGTCTTCAGTGGTGCAGCAGAAGCGAGTAATTCTCCCAGAGCTGGCTTTTGACGCGGATTCGAATCCGCCTTTTGCCGAGCTCGAATTTGTTATCAGTAAAAATTAAAATAATGTTCTAAAAGTGGAAATAAACTGCAAACGAGTGTTTAATAATATTAAAAATGTTTCTTGGGTAGGGTTAGGGGAAGGTGTAGGGAGGGGTTTTATTTTCCCAATAAGGCAGCATCCATTTAATAATTTTAATAAATATAATTATTCACACTTCATTATATTATTGCATCCGGATAATCTACAAAAATACTGAGGTGGAAATAATATCTGCCAATATAACGTATCTAATTACGCTACTATTAACTATTATTGCAAAGAACTCATACTTTTACATATCGCTATCTTCATCTAGTGTAAATAGCAGATCACTAAGAATATGCTGCTATTTTCACATAGTGTAAATAGCATCTAGAATATTGTCTATCTTAACTGATATCCAGAATAATCAGAAACAAGTTTATTTGTTTCAATCATAAATCCATAAATTAAACATGAGTTTAGAAGTGAAAAATGTTGACTAAAAGCAGAACATTCCTCCTATTATGCTCTTTTATATTGTTTTTGAACATATCTACGTGTCCGCAGTGTGTGTATACATTTACAACCCTATTGTGGTAAAAAAAATCCATCCACCCCGTTACTTTCCCCAAATCTAAAACTGTGTCTCAGAATTAGCCCTTCAGAATGTGATGTCACAGGCCCCGCCTACAACTGGCGACGGATTCTGCCCTAGTAGCTTAGCCCCTCCCCTGAGCGAGCTGTACACAGTCTGCCATGTTTATCTCTTCGCCAGAGCATTGAACAACAGAATTCAAGAAAGAAATGTGCTCTTATTAAAGCTACTCAGGAGCAGTGAGTGATTTCATGTTTTTGTTTTGAGGTTTGGTTCATATTAACAGCATATAAAGCAGTAGGTACACTTTAATATACACATACGATTTGTGTTTTTGACATTACCTTGTGTGTATTTGACAGTTTAAGCCCAATAAGAAGTGAAAAGAAAGTTAGTTTAATACTCACGGCTGTTTTGAATGCAAAGCACGAGCTGTAAAGACACATCGCAATTCTGGATAGGGGTCAGGGAGCAGCAGCTCATTTACATTTAAAGACACATGCATGTTTTTGATTGCACTCAAAAATGGGCATTTACAACATAGTATAATAAATGATCTGTGGGATACAGACACATTCCGCGGACACCAGAGACTTATATTACATCTTGTAAAAAAAGGTGTATAATAGGTCCCCTTTAAATTAAACAGCTTTTTGCATTTTTGACTATTACAAACTAGAGTGATTTTACCGTAGATTGTGTTTCATCGTCTTCTATTTGAACTCTCCTTGCAGGTGACCAGAGCCAGCAGTGCAACTTAATGACCCTTTAATAAATCATCGAACACACACTCGCACACACACACACCTCAATCTCCATTATCTTTATGAGTGTATAAACTGAAGGTCGTGCTCTACCTGGGAAGCAGAATTTCTCCTTGCTACTATCTCTATCTGTTTGCACAGAAATATAATAGATGCATAATTTTATATTTCTATATATACATAAAAATCCACGCTCAGTGGCCGTGGGTGGCGGTCTATCTCTGGAAGTAAACAAACTCAGGGTGCCGTACACTTGCTGGGTTGTGTAAGGGTTCTCATAAGAGAGGTGCATTTATGTGCAAATGCATTGCTTGTGCTATTGCAAAGTCCCACTGTGATATTATTCATGGAGAACCAAGTCTCCCGAGGTTTCTAACGGCTGTTGCCTCTCTCTGCCTTCTGGGATATTCATGGACCTTTCAGCTGCAGAGTACCGACAAACAAACGCTTTGTTGTAGAAACTCCCACCGACATCAGAACACCTACGGATTCGCTCGTCCACATCAACACCTTTATTCACACAGCTCAAGGTAGCCGTGACCACTGATAAATGCCCTGATGGAGCAATTAATAGGGATAGTTTAACCTTTAGCTCTGCCTTCCCTGGGAAATCACTGTGACCTCATAACCCAGGTCATCAATACGCCGTCGATATGTCTCGCCATTTCAAGCTTTCCGCTTTCCACATTTAGTCGGGTTTTTATTAGGGAGATGTCTTTGTAAGCCCTAGCACTGCCCTTGTAGGGCGATCGATTCTGCACACACGTTTTCCTTCAGAGGATCTGAATGTGTTCTTTTAATTAAGTTGCTCTGTAGCTCAGCAAACTGCTGAGAATGATTGAATTTGCAGTGACAGTTTACACTCCTTTGACCCATTCTAACCAGAGGCATTTCCTGAGGACATATAGCAGGCAATGATATATCAAATGATAATAAAATACATTCAAAAACACACTGATTGCATATAAAACAGGTTAACTAACTGATAGCATATGCTCAGTGTCAGGTAGTATGTACATATAACCTGCTAAATGCTCCAAGTTAACAGTCAATCATCAGTTTGTCATAACCAGAGCTGGGGAGTAACGAAATACAAGTAACTTAGTTACGTATTTAAAATACAAAATTTGAGTCACTGTATTTCATTACAGTTTCATTTTAAATGGGTGGTAATCACATTACAGTTACATCTGAAAAGTGTTTTAGATTACCAAAGTGATTACTTTGAGTTTTAATGTCATTTAAACAGCGATTGGTGATTCTCTGACTCTGACCGTCTGAAAAAGAGGAGTTAAGTTTCATCAACATTTTAATACTTTTAAGAGGATCATAAAAATGTTGTTATTTTTATTTAGTTCTGTCCTGAACAAGACAAAATGACTGAATTTATAAAAAATAATTGCCCAACAGTCAACTGAACTGTCCTGTCATGACCTGATGATCCACGACTGTTTTCATGTTTTGTGAGTCATTTTATAATTCACTCGTCACTGCAACTTTTTCTCACAATTTGTTTTTTTCCCTCACAATTGTGAGTTTGCATTTCACAATTCTGACTTCTTTTTCTCACAATTGCGAGATTTAAACTCACAATTGCAAGTTATAAAGTCAGAATTGGGAGAAATAAACTTGCTATACTGACTTTTTTTCTTGAAATTGTGAATTTAGTATGTGAGTTTATATCTCATAATTCTGACTTTTCTCAATATTGTCAGTTTATATCTCATAATTCTGACTTTTCTCAATATTATGAGTTTATATCTCATAATTCTGACTTTATAACTCGCAATTGCAACTTTATATCGCACAATTCTGAGGGAAAAAGTCAAAACGGTGAGATAAAAACTTTTTTGTATTTGTTCCACACTTAGTAGTATTCCAAAATATTCTTAAGTATTTAGATTAAGTTACTAAACTTGAGTAATGTAACGAAATTACTTTTTAAAGCATGTATTTTGTAATCTGTAGTGAAATGTGTTTTAAAAGTAACCTACCCAGCCCTGGTCATAACTAGGCCCAGATTGATCTGCAAGGCTAGAATACACTACACAACTTTTGGCCAATTTTTGCCCCATATATAGTCTAGATGAGTCGACATAGAATTAGATCCAGTCTGAGTTGAAAGATAGTGGACACAGACATCGCTTTTTCAGACAATGAATCTGTCCAGTCAGAGGATATCAAACACATTTGGTATTTTATGACGATTCTAGAACAAATATGACTGCTAGAAGCAACACAACACGCGTTTCACGTCGAGTTTGTTGTCGAGTCACCTTTACTCAGCTCGAGTCAGCGTAAATTCAGTTGAGTTGAAGAACAGTGTTGAAGTTGCACATTGTCAATTATGAAACAAATTCGATTCAGCTATAAAGCAGCTCTACAGAAGAGCATCGTTCAGCTCAATCGTTCTTATCCGACAGCGTCAGTTCAATCAAATCAATAATAGAACTGAATATTAACTCTTTCCCCTCCTTCTGTCATTTATTACACCATCCCTGCGTCCCAATGTCCATACTATCCATCCTAAATAGTATGTGAGAATGTTGAAAAGAGTATGCAAAAAAATGTCAAAGGGGTTTGAGTGACTAATTATCAACATCAAACCTGATAAAAATATTTATTTAATTTTGTCCCTGCTTTATTTCATCTGCAACAACAATGTGAACTTTTAATAAAAATCCATTTGGTCATTAACTTTTAAATGCACTATTATGCAAAAATATGAGAGTTCTCTATATGAAAGACCCACAACTGGCAGATCAAAGTGCTGCTATTTTTCTCTCCAATACTGTAGGAAAATTTAATTACATGTGGAGGATGATTGGCAAGATGATTGACAGGCCAGTTTATGGTAACAGAATTCAAGTAACTATATGAGAGAACTTTCGTTAAAGACTCAATACAGAAAGATTACATACTTTTAGGGCATAGTATTAGTAGGCGAATTGGGATGCAGCATATGCTTCCCCAAGTTTTTCCAGCTTTCCATGTTTCACTGTAGGGGGTGTTGCTGTTATGAATCTTCTGAAATTGTACATCATCTCCGGATCCAAAAATAAGCGAAGAAGCTGCTTATGCACAGTTAAGCGAATGTGATCATCAAACATTCAACAGCATATAAACAAAAACTGCCTAATGTTACCAAATAAAATGTCGACCCATGGGGGTGTTGATGGACTCAATCTTCTCCAACTGCGTTTTCATCATCGTTGTGAACCCGATCCGGATGAGGTCTTGGACAAATGGAGGTCTAGTTTTTTTTTTTTTCCAGCTTTTTTTTTTTTGGATGTGTTTTATGAAACTTAAGCCGCATTTCCACTAAAATTACCTGGAACAATTTGTCCCCAAAACTGTTTTTTTTCCCCACAAACCTGTTGCTGTCTGCGTTTCCATTGTGTTCTAAAGTACAAGGCAAATTAGTCATGTGACGTAGGACCTTCCAGTTCCCGCTGGATGTCATCCTCCGCATATAAGCTTAATAAAGTTTAATAACTCTTACAGACAGACTTTTACAAAATGGGGGTTGAAATAAAATTCTGCATGCGTCAACCAATCAAAATTCTGCGTGAACTCAACCAAGGAGCATATTCAGCACATAAGTCTCGTCCCCAAAAGTTCCTGAAATGAGCTTTCTGAGGGGGAAATTATTACCTAGAATTTTTTTTTCAAAGCAGATGCTCTTCTTTCTTTTGACATATTGAAAGTTTACGTATTAATACAACAAAATATTTTTTATTTCCATTTTATGTAAAGGATTATACTCACAGCAAAGATCCAAAATATTTTGCTAACATGTTTTGCATCCAAAAGTGTAAGCAGCACTTCAAATCTCTTCCCTCAATTACTACAGCAGCATAAAGTGCAGTGACACCATAGCTTTAGTGCTTTTAAAGCTGACTTCCTTGATCACAAGATTTTCTTATCTCGGCTGGAACAGTCAATTGGTAGGAAAGGCATGGTATTCAAATGGTTCCACTCTTTCCTATCCAGTAGAAGAGTTTCAGTTAGTTTAGGTGCTCATTCATCCTCAGCGACTCACCTCACCTTTGGCGTACCCCAGGGATCAATTCAGGGACCTCTACTATTCTCATTATAAAGGCTACCCCTAGGATCAATTATGATTAGATTTGGTGTCTTACCACTGCTACGCGGACGACACCCAACTCTAAAACAAACATAACCTTGCACATAATAGATTACAAGCATGTCTTCACGAACTTAAACTGTGGCTCGCTAATAATTTTATGACGATAAAACCCAATTTGGTCCAAATGAGCTCTCAAACGGAAATCCTATCGATCTAGGCACCCTCACACCACACCTTACCTCCAATGCTAAAAATGTAGGATTTTATCTCGACAGTAGTCTTAAACTAGATAAACAAATCAATAACATAGTTAGCACCAACTTTTAACACCTACGCCGGTTGGCCAAAGTCAAACCACTTTTAAGTAGGGACAGCTTTGAAATACCTTTTATTTCCACACAACTCGACTACTGTAACTCATTATAAACTCACCTAAAGGATTATTAGGAACACCACACTAATACTGTGTTTGACGCCCTTTCGCCTTCAGAACTGCCTTAATTCTACGTGGCATTGATTCAACAAGGTGCTGAAAGCATTCTTTAGAAATGTTGGCCCATATTGATAGGAGAGCATCTTGCAGTTGATGGAGATTTGTAGGATGCACATCCCGTTCCACCACATCCCAAAGATGCTCTATTGGGTTGAGATCTGGTGACTGTGGGGCCATTTTAGTACAGTGAACTCATTGTCATGTTCAAGAAACCAATTTGAAATAATTCGAGCTTTGTGACAAGGTGCATTATCCTGCTGGAAGTAGCCATCAGAGGATGGGAACATGGTGGTCATGAAGGGATGGACATGGTCAGAAACAATGCTCAGGTAGGCCGTGGCATTTAAACGATGCCCAATTGGCACTAAGGGGCCTAAAGTGTGCCAAGAAAACACCCCCACACCATTACACCACCACCACCAGCCTGCACAGTGGTAACAAGGCATGATGGATCCATGTTCTCATTCTGTTTACGCCAAATTCTGACTCTACCATCTGAATGTCTCAACAGAAATCGAGACTCATCAGACCAGGCAACATTTTTCCAGTCTTCAACTGTCCAATTTTGGTGAGCTCGTGCAAATTGTAGCCTCTTTTTCCTATTTGTAGTGGAGATGAGTGGTACCCGGTGGGGTCTTCTGCTGTTGTAGCCCATCCACCTTCTTTGTAAATCCTAGAAATGGTTGTGCGTGAAAATCCCAGTAACTGAGCAGATTGTGAAAAACTCAGACCGGCCCGTCTGGCGCCAACAACCATGCCACGCTCTAAATTGCTTAAATCACCTTTCTTTCCCATTCTGACATTCAGTTTGGAGTTCAGGAGATTGTCTTGACCAGGACCACACCCCTAAATGCATTGAAGCAACTGCCATGTGATTGGGTGATTAGATAATTGATTTAATGAGAAACTGAACAGGTGTTCCTAATAATCCTTTAGGTGAGTGTATGTCAGGCTACATCTCTCCTCAATCTCTCGTCTCCAAATGGTCGAGATCATATCACTCCAATTTTACGCCCTCTACAGTCTGATACCGAATTGATCAGTATTCGTTTATAAAGATCTCCGCAATCAAGCCCCCAAATACCCCTTCCAGATCATCACTCACATATCTTGTCTGTCCCTCGATCTCGCCTACAAAGCAGGGGTGACTGAGCTTTCGCAGTTGCCGTAAGCTATTGAACAACCTAGCACGGCATGCTAAACCCGTAGCTAATTTAAATCCACGCTAAAAACGCATCCTTTCTCTTGTGCTCATCCTTCTGAACATATCCTCTCAACAAGAAACATTTGACTATTGAAATATTCGAAACTACGTAGTTTATAACTTGTTTCTGATTTATGCCTGCCCTGCGGTTTAGACTAGGGGTAAATTAAACTTCATAGTCAATTAACAACACTATGCTAGTAACGCAGACAAATTAAAGACAAAAAACTCCCTCTGCATTCAGTTACGACAGCCACCTGTTGGAGACCAATGAAATTGTTTTTTTCTTTTAATAGCAGTGGATCCCCAGCTTGCATGATGCCTTTAGCTGGGTAATTTATGGCTTATGCAGGGCAAATGGTACCGCGGAGCCGCTGATCATTATTCATCTCAGCACAAGTTCTCAAACGCGTCCCGACAGACTGCAGATACAGACACAGGCCAGTTGCTTTTGCTGAGCTTTCAACTTAACAGTAGCAAAGCACAGAGATTAATCCTGTGAAAACAAAGATTTTTGGAAATTAAATGACAAGATGCAATTTTCCACCCCGCTGGCCTGCTGCACGGGTGCTGGAGGCAGACAGCTCAGCTGATGGGCTGCCCGTGTGCAAATGCGCATGTGGGATTTCACTCTGGGTGAAATGTGTGTTTATGACCAGGGTTGGGGAATAACAAAATACAAGTAACTTAGTTATGTATTTAAAATACACACTTTGAGTAAGTGTATTTCATTACAGTTACATTTTAAATGGGTGGTAATCAGATTACAGTTACATCTGAAAAGTGTTTTAGATTACCAAAGTGATTACTTTGAATTTTAATGTCATTTAAACAGCAATTGGTGATTCTCTGACTCTGACCGTCTGAAAAAGTGGAGTTAAGTTTCATGTTTTCCACTGTTTTCATGTTTTGTGATAGTTGTTTGTGAGTCATTTTATAATTCACTCGTCACTGCAACTTTTTCTCACAATTTGTTATTTTCCCTCACAATTGTGAGTTTGCATTTCACAAATCTGACTTCTTTTTCTCAGAATTGCGAGATTTAAACTCACAATTGCAAGTTATAAAGTCAGAATTGGGAGAAATAAACTTGCAATACTGACTTTTTTTCTTGCAATTGTGAATTTAGTGTGAGTTTATATCTCATAATTCTGACTTTTCTCAATATTGCGAGTTTATATCTCATAATTCGGAGTTTTCTCAATATTGTGAGTTTATCATAATTCTGACTTTTCTCAATATTGTCAGTTTATATCTCATAATTCTGACTTTATAATTCACAATTGCAACTTTATATCACACAATTCTGAGGAAAAAGTGACCTTTTTTGTGTTTGTTCCACACTTATTAGTATTCCAAAGTATTCTAAAGTATTTAGATTAAGTTACTAAACTTGAGTAATGTAACGAAATACGTTACAAATGACTTTTTAAAGCAAGTATTTTGTCATCTGTAGTGAAATACATTTTAAATGTAACCTCCCCAGCCCTGTTTATAACGCTATTTATTGATTAAACTTCTTTAAAATATTACAATATTTTAAATATGAAACTACAACATACCACACAGCTGTTAACACGAGCCCTGACTGTAAGTTGGTTTTGTACATGTATCCTGTTCTTGATGAGTGACGGTTGATGAAAGTTTTGCATCAATCTCCTTACCAACTAATGTTCACATGATGGACTTCTCTGAACTTATTCATGACACAGGCCTCAGGCAGCGGCTTCAATATACCTTTAGAAACCTTTAAAAAAAAAATACCGTCCCAGCATTTTATAAATACCACGCCTAATGATAAATTTATGGATATTACAAACCATGCATGCACTTAAGCCTTCGTACAATATTGAAATAATCTGGGTTATTTTTGGACATCTAGTCACTCTGAATATGCTGAGAGCGTATGAAGTCCGAGATTGCTGACTGCTGGTGTTTTAAAGTTGCACTGAAGTGATAACTAAGTTAAAGTTGCGTTCTGTCATCGGTCTTTCGCCACTGAGGCGATTTCCAGTGACGTGTCAAACTCGCTTGAGTAAGAATGCCGAATTGTAGAGAACGCTGCATGGTCAAAGGCAGATTTTCCGTCTTCAAAGGTCTGCTTGATTGCAATGGATCCTGGTTTTCTACATTCTTCTCTTCCAATCTTTAGAGGACACTTGAGTAACTACGGGGAAGGCATGCTGATTAGGCGGCACACTTCTATTTGAACCTCCTGCATGGATCTGATGTCTGGCTCATTCAATAACGTGTTTCTGAAAGCACTCGAACACATTATTACAGTAAGCCTTTGATCTCTTCCATCCTAATCTTGTGTATGAAGACTTTTGACGTTAAATGTAATCATTATTCTTCCAGTTTAAACACTCCCTTACTAACATAATGAATAATTTAATCATTTAATTTATGACTTGTACTTCACATTGTAATGCTGGAGTAGTCTGGTTCCTATCAAGAATTTTTATCTAAACATCTTATGGAGGTTTACATCCTGTCACCTTTGACTCCTGAGGGCTTTATGACATAAAGACACAATTTTCTGTAGAGTTGAAACAGCATGGATTGTGCAAATAAAACGATTTGACTGTCTGCATAAAGTCTGGTCATTTTACTCTGGCCAAGATTTACTCTCTTATGTCTGGATGACATGTTAAGCATTATTACATTATACTTATTATGGTAGCACTTTATTTTAAAGTCTTGTTCTCATGTACATACTATGTATTTACAGGGTTGGGGAGTAACGAAATACAAGTAACTTAGTTACGTATTTAAAATACTAAATTTGAGTAACTGTATTTCATTTTAAATGGGTGGTAATCAGATTACAGTTACATCTGAAAAGTGTTTTAGATTACCAAAGTGATTACTTTGAGTTTTAATGTCATTTAATTGGTTGATTCTTGGTGATTCTCTGACTCTGACCGTCTGAAAAAGTGGAGTTAAGTTTCATCAACATTTTAATACTTTTAAGAGGATCATAAAAATGTTGTTATTTTTATTTAGTTCTGTCCTGAACAAGACAAAATGACTGAATTTATAAAATAAACAGTCAACTGAACTGTCCTGTCATGACCTGATGATCCACGACTGTTTTCATGTTTTGTGAGTCATTTTATAATTCACTCGTCACTGCAACTTTTTCTCACTATTTGTTTGTTTCCCTCACAATTGTGAGTTTGTATTTCACAATTCTGACTTCTTTTCCTCAGAATTGCGAGATTTAAACTCACAATTACAAGTTATAAAGTCAGAATTTGGAGATATAAACTTGCAATACTGACTTTTTTTCTTGCAATTGTGAATTTAGTATAAGTTTATATCTCATAATTCTGACTTTTCTCAATATTGTGAGTTTATATCTCATAATTCTGACTTTTCTCAATATTGTGAGTTTATATCTCATAATTCTGACTTTATAACTCACAATTGCAACTTTATATCACACAATTCTGAGGGAAAAAGTCAGAATTGTGAGATAAATGACCTTTTTTGTGTTTGTTTCACACTTATTAGTATTCCAAAGAATTCTAAAGTATTTAGATTAAGTTACTCAACTTGAGTAATGTCACAGAATACGTTACAAATGACTTTTTAAAGCGTGTATTTTGTAATCTGTAGTGAAATACATTTTAAAAGTAACCTACCCAGCCCTGTGTATTTATTATAATTATTACAATAACTGTATAATAACCAGGAACTAACCATGAACCAATCCCTAAACCTAACCTTAACCCATGTAGTCACCTTACTGCAGCCATTATTATCATTATTTGGAAATACTTTATTTTAATGTGTCCTTGGTACATGTATTTACTATAGTAATAACCATAAATTAGTCATAATTACATATAACTAACCCTAATCCTACCCTAACCCTAAAGTAAGCACATATTCAAATATAATTTCACAGCGATAGGCTCACAATAAAATAGTGTAACCTATTATTATTTAATTTTACGCACCTTCATGGGTGGGTTTCCCTGAAATAGTTTATACTTATGCATTTAGCAGACGCTGTCATCTAAAGCAACTTACATTGTATGAAAGGCATTTTTTTCACATCACTTGTTTGTTCGATTAACTTAAATTAAGAAAAACATGCAATTAGTTGAGGGCAGTATAACAAGTTAATTTAAACAAAAACTATTTTGTCAACCAAACTTAACAGATTGACGTTCTTTTGTTATAATAGCGTAGCATTACACTTCTCTTCAGCACAACAGTTAACACACAACTCTTCTAAATCTTCACCATTACTGAACATTAATAAACGCTAATAAATCATTCTCTCTACACAGCGACGTCCTCCAGAACCAGACAAGTCCTCTGCACAGGCCAGCTTCGACTCCAACCATATGGCGGTGTGATATATCCAATCTTCAAGCAGAAGGCACTGGATGAAATATTCTGAATGATATCAATCTGACTTGTGATGCCGCCTGAATCATAACCGCACAATGCTGTTTCATTTGGCCGGAGGAGGACTGGTGCCCCGACTGAACCTGGTTTCTCACAAGGATTTGTTTTTTCTTCCATTCTGTCACCTGATGTAGTTTGGGTTCCTTGCAACTATCGCCTCTGTCTTGCTTAGTTGAGGACACTCATATATACTCGTATATAATATTCAGCAATATACAGTACTGACACTATTAGGCTGCTTGAACTCATTACATATCGGTGAACTTCACCGTTATTGAACTGAACTGACGTCAGCTGAACAACGACACAATTTTCTTGTAAGAGCTGCTTCACAGAAGAATTGAATTGCATCATTGAATCATTATTTTCCTATTTTATTATACAAGTAAAGGTGACCCGACTTGAGCAGTCCTGATTATTTTACAGATTTAACTCATAAAACCAAGTTAATATACAGTTCTACCAGAAAGACTCGGGAGGTAAGATAACGTAACAATGATATTTATTGACAATCAGCAAGCAAATATAGTAAGATGAAGCTCTTTGGCGTAGGCCCCGTCCATAGCTTAGATCTTGGGGGTTGCGGACTCTGCATTTCCTGCCTAAAGATGAAGGCAGGGGCGTAGCCGACCCCCGGAGGTATGGACTGGGACCATCCTGGTGGAGGTAAAGGTTGACGTCAGCATCTGCGAACTAGTACCGATCTTATACACTACAAGTGTTGGATAATGATTGGCTAGATCTAAACTCATAGTGACGAAACATTGGAGTCTTCCTGGCAGAACTTGCGCTAGAGCTTTCATTTCTGCTCGTACACTGAAACATGTCATGATTTGCTTCGAAACAATTTTCCCTTAGTAAATTTCACCAATAACTACAAAGAAACAAGAATTAAACGTGAACTTTTGGAAAGACTGAAATAGTATTGCATTGTAAAAATGCACTACACAAACTTTCCCAATCGTTTAGTCAATTTAGTCAATGCACAAAGTCAATCCAATGAAACAATGATAGAGTAAAGATTACACACGAGTGAAAAAGAAATCCCTTCAGTCAACAAGAGAGAAAGACCCAGTTTTTTTTTTTTTAACAACCTATCTATTGACTTTAAAGGTTACTGTGGCAATAAAAGTAAATGCCATTGCTTTTCTCAAGAGCACCCTGAATAAACTCTGAAATGGGGATTGTTCAAAGTCAAATAACTTTTTGGTTCCTCTCCTCCACGTACGCAGTGAGTGGCTGGTCTGATCCATATCTGAAGTAATGACCCCCTCGTTTCTCTCGGCACCTACCCCCCAGGAAGGTCCTGCTATTGTGGCAATGTGTTATTGACTCGTCTAAGAAAATCAGCAAACACAGAGTAATTGTTGGAGCCGGTGGTTCCCCTCAAGCGCCCTCCTCCTCCTCCTCTGACAAGCCAAATATAAATAAAAGAGGAGGAAAGTGATGAGAGGGGCCTGGAGCCACACCAGATGAGGAAAAGCCACAAAGGCGGGCAATGACACACATATCAGCGCAGCCCCTGCAAGGTAAACAATGACTCCAAATTATGAGCTGAAGTTTTAATTAAGACGAGGCTTTACTAATTACAGCCCCTGACAGCGATGATTGAGCCTGAGATCCCATGTTCTGATTAGTCAGAACTGTCGGAAACCCTTGCTGCTGGGGCTGGAGACGATGATAAAATTACCTGCCCTTTCTCAGCGGGAGCGCTGCTCATCATCCTCAGCGTCAAGCTCCTGCCGGTGCTGTGAAGATGACACAATGAACTGTGGACAGAGGAAGTGATGTGGAGCTGATCGCTGGCATGTGTGCTTATTCTTAATAAGAGTGCGAAAGAGAAAGAGAGGAAAGACAAAAGTAAATAAAGGTTGAGCGTGCAATATGTATGATTAATTGAGCCAGAACTTATTATAATAATTAAAGTACCTGATATCATTCTGATATTCACCTATCATTGATTTCTGGGTTTTATGATTATTATCTGGCTTAGTAATGGAATTGGTTTCAACCTGACTGGCTGGCCAAACGTAACTCTCTGGGAATCCGAATGCAAAAGCTTCTGGTAACACTTTAGTATAGAGAACACATATAAACTATTAACCACTTTTCCCTTAATAACTGTAACGATCATCAGTTGAAGTACCCGCTTTATACACTAGAGGGCACTTCATCATGGACTCTACACCGGAGCTTCCCAAACTTAAGAGGGGTAAGGCCCCCCAAAAACATTGCAAAAGCTCCACGACCCCGCCGTTAAAAAATATATACCGACATTTACCTACAAATACATTTATTAACAAGTTTGTAAGAATTTCATGTGAATTATGAGAACTATGATGTAAACATTCTTTACAAATATATTTAAATCCATAACACTAACCTTACATTCTTTCAAAAAAAAGCAAATTTTAGAACAATTGGAATATTTCAAATATTTTAATATATTGATTTGGACTAGTTACGGTACGGCCCCACTGCAATACCACTACTGCCCACTGGGGGGCGGCGGCCTACAGTTTGGGAAGCACTGATTTACACCATTCACTCACTCACTGTCACACACTCACTCACTCACACCTGCACACTACATTTCCCAGAAGCCCTGTCACTGATCACCCCAACCAGCTGTAGCCTATTATCTGGACTATTTAAGCTCCACACTCACACACACACACACACACACACACACACACAGTAGCGAAGTCTTGAAAATTCCTTGCATTTTCAGTTCTATCCCTGTCTTGTTTTTCCTGGTTATTACTCTGTCTGTTTACCATTCGTGATTGTTTCTCTGCCTGTTTACCGACCACGATTCTGCCATTTCCTCATTTCCTTACTGTAAGGTCTAGTTTTGGTTTTGTTCACGTTTCATGTTCCTGTTCATTGTTATTGTTCATGTTTCAAGTCATTGTCATGTGTCATGTTTGTTTATCCATGTGCTCCAGCTGTCATGTTATGTTATGTCATGTGATTCCCGTTTGTCATGTGATCCTGCCATGTGCTCCTTGTCATGTGATTCCCCTGTTTCATGTCATGTTTTGATTGGTTCACGGGTTAATCATTGTTTCACAGGTGTTCATCATTTGTCATTAGTCTGTGCATTTATACCCTCATGTTTGCCTTGTTCCTGGTCAATGTTTGTGGATTTAGTCCCTGTATACACTGTTGGTGAGTGTCTTGTCAGGTCAGGTCAGGATTTACGTTGGATTTATGTTTTGTGTTTTGAACAATAAACTGCACTTGGGTTCACTCTTCAACTCACCTACAGTGGATTGTTACACATACCTGTTTGCTGTTCTGTGACTATTGCCTGTATGACCATCCTCTTTGATATTAAAATTGGATCTCATCCGCTGACTCGCCCTTTCATTATGTAACACAGTTCGTAAATATGGGAAGAAGGAGGCGGGAACCGGTTCAATATAGTTTAATAATAAAATAAACAAACAATAAAACGAAAGTAAAATGGCGGCAGTCGCCGTGAGGAACAAAATACAAATCACACAAACATAATAAAACACAACATAAAGTCCAGGCCTGGTCCTCTCTCGTCCATCACTGTCGTCGCTCCTCTTTTATGCTTCCGGAGCTCCTCCGGGAGAGACACGAGACCGGTGTAGCGCGCAGGTGGCGCTCATTATCACTCGCGTCACCCTGCTCGTCACACATTACAATAACAGCCTAATTTGCTGTTTATTAGTAGTAAAGTAGTTGATAAGTTTAGGTATTTGGTGGGATTAAGAATGTAGAATAAGGTCATGCAGAATAAGGCATTAATGTTTACTTAATAAACAGCCAATATTGCAGTAATATTAGCAGTTAAAAGACCCTAAAATAAAGTTTTTTTTTAGTCTGTTCTGAAATAAAGTTTACAAGTTGCTGCAATGACTAATACCTGAGTTTTCCTTAGGTTGATGGCAATATCTTTAAGTTTGATAGGATCACAGTTTTAAAAGATCGTTTAGTTTGAGGGCGATAGAAGCAACGTAACAAGAGACCTTCAAGCCATTGATTTCCATAGAGTCCGCTATGAGTGATTCAGACTGCATTCAGGCGCCAGATCTCAACTGGAGGAGGAGGTCTGGGTGAATCAGAGACGAGTTGCAGTCATGCAAGACTCGGGCAGCTCAATTAGCTTGGCTCTGGCTGGCATCCTTCCTCCCACAAAGGAGGAAATTCAAGATGGCTTACACAGATATGCCCCTGCATGAGCTGTGACTTCTGCCACAGAGCCTGACTTACGGAACCTGGATGTGGGAGTTGTCAAAGATTTACCTGTACCTCATTCGCCGTCATTCGACTATAGAGCAGCCTCACGCCAGACAACATGGCCGCCACAATCTAAGGAGGTCTTGCATGCTCAGCTCTTCTTTTGCATCATGACATTGATACATCATCACATGGTTCCTGGTATTCTAACACAGCATATAAGGCGTTATGACATACATTTTAAGGTGTCTTTGTTACACTGTAATTATACATTTAAGTATCGAGTATTATTAAGTAACTACATGTACTTACTATAGGGTTTGGGTTGGTTTAGGGTTAGTTGCATGTAATTATGCATAATTTATAGTTATTACTATAGTAACTACATGTAACATATGTAACAATGACACTGTAAAATAAAGTGTTACCCATTTTTTTTTCAGTTTTCAGTTTTTGGGTGAGAAGAGACCAAATCAACTTAAAATCAAACTTTGTCATTGCAGTCTGTAGGTGGTGCTGGGAAATGTAGTAAGGTTGAAAACATGGTCGCCAAGATTAGAAAATTCAGAGTGAAAAATAGATACATTTTGGTGTCTTCTCACCCAAAACTAGAAACACTAAACGGTAACACTTTATTTCGATGGTAGACATACATTTAACTATAAGTAACTTTGCAATTACATGTCAACTAACTCTCATTAGAGGATTAGGAGACTGATAGTAGACTGTCAGGTTGGTAGAATAAGTTGACATCTACTAATACTCTAATGAGAGATAGTTGGCATGTAGTTGCAAAGTCACTTATTGTTAGTAGAATGTCTAAAGTGGACCATCGAAATAAAGCGTTACCCATTAAACCATTTTCGTTCACTTGAGTTGTTTAGACCTACAGAGCTGAAATATTTTTCTAAAAATATATGTCTGTGTTCTGCAGAGGACCGTATTACACATCTGGGATGACATGAGAGTAACTGACAGGGTTATTATCGTCAACCAAAACCATAAAAAATGATAACTTGAAATGAAATAAAAACTTAACTTTATTTTAAATTGAAATACTAAATGAAATAAAACGTCAAACTGAAACTTATACTAAAAATTATGTCGGTATATTACAGAAAACTGTAACGGTTTACAATAAGGTTAATTAGTTAACAACATTAGTTAACAGGAACTAATAATGAACTGCACTACTACGTAATTTCATCATTTACTAATACATTATTAAAATCTTGCTAACATTAGGTAATGCACTGTGAACTAACATGAACAACTGTTTTTTCATTAACTAATGTTAACGAAGTTAAATACAGTAAGAAATGGTTAGTTCATGTTAGTTAATGCATGAACTAATGTTTAACTAATGAACTTTAACTTTATTGTGAAGTGTTACCAAGAAAACTAATAAAATGACAAAAACAAACAACAAAATTAGCTTGAAATCTTTGGGATGAGAAAGCAAGTAAAATGGCGGCTTCTCCAGAGCAAACATAGCGCAAATCGATTTGGATGTAGGAACATTTTTGCCACTCATTTACCAAGAAAGCAGACAAATTTAGCATTCACGTCAACAAGATGACATAACTCAATTCTCAGAACCCAACTGCCAGATGTAATTATATGAAATCTACAGAGCTGTCTTTTGTTCATCATGTAAGATCAAAAGCAGCCAGTGCTTGGTTGATCCAGTGCAGAGTAATTGGTTTGAGTGCTCCATACGGAACAATTTTGCCATTTTGCTACTTTGTGTTCCTTTCTTTGCCTACAGAACATCCCAATTTCTTGTTACAGATAGAATACCTGTCTACATTATTTTCTATATAGAAGTTATTTTGGTCACACTTTAGTTTAGGGTCCAGTTCTCAACATTAATTAACTATGAACTATGACTTTTGCCCCAATAAACTTTAAATTACTACTTGTTAGTAACCAGGGCTGGGTAGGTTACTTTCAAAATGTATTTCACTACAGATTACAAAATACATGCTTTGAAAAGTCATTTGTAACGTATTTCGTTACATTACTCAAGTTTAGTAACTTAATCTAAATACTTTAGAATACTTTGGAATACTAATAAGTGTGGAACAAACACAAAAAAGGTCATTGCAAGTTTTTATCTCACAATTCTGACTTTTTCCCTCAGAATTGTGTGATATAAAGTTGCAATTGTGAGTTATAAAGTCAGAATTATGAGATATAAACTCACAATATTGAGAAAAGTCAGAATTATGAGATATAAACTCACAATATTGAGAAAAGTCAAAATTATGAGATATAAACTCACAATATTGAGATAATTCAGAATTATGAGATATAAACTCACAATATTGAGAAAAGTCAGAAATATGAGATATAAACTCACATACTAAATTCACAAGAAAAAAAGTCAGTATTGCAAGTTTAAATCTCCCAATTCTGACTTTATAACTTGCAATTGTGTGTTTAAATCTCGCAATTCTGAGAAAAAGAAGTCAGAATTGTGAAATGCAAACTCACAATTGTGAGGGAAAAAACAAATTGTGAGAAAAAGTTGCAGTGACGAGTGAATTATAAAATGACTCACAAAACATGAAAACAGTGGAAAACATGAAACTGAACTCCTCTTTTTCAGACGGTCAGAGTCAGAGAATCACCAATCGCTGTTTAAATGACATTAAAATTCAAAGTAATCACTTTGGTAATCTAAAACACTTTTCAGATGTAACTGTAATCTGATTACCACCCATTTAAAATGTAACTGTAATGAAATACAGTTACTCAAATTTTCTATTTTAAATACGTAACGTGTATTTCGTTACTCCCCAACCCTGTTAGTAATGTAGTTGTTAAGTTTAAGTATCGATAGGATTATGGGATGTAGAATATGGTCATGCATTAATATGTGCTTTAAAAGTATGAGTAAAAAGCAAATCCTAGTAATATGCATGCTAATAAGCAGTGATATAACCACGAACATGAATGACAATTCAAATAAGAAAGCATAAAGGCATTAACAAAATTATGGTAATTATTGTGAATGAGAACTCCATATTAAAAGAACACTATGCAAGGACACTAGAGGATCTGCAGTGTATAAATGATGCGATAGCAGTGTGGACTTTAATTTTCTCTGCAAAATTTAATTAAAAGAAAAGTGCGTGTCATTTGTAACCCTGTTCCTCATTACCAAATGCTCTGCAACCTAAAAGCATGCAGAAATATTATGTTTGAAAGGTTTGCGACGTGTCCCCAAGTCAAGGCTGTGTTCAAATGGACTAAATGTTGAGAACATATTGAATACCTAAGATGAAAATATAGAAAGTACATACAACAAAAGAAGTTGCACCAACTCTATGCAATTCGTACTTCCAGGAGTTGAATGCTGTGTAAGTATTACACAGTTTTCCTTCCTTCATCATATCAAAAGTTGGCTTCTGATGACAGACCAGGAGAACAATGTCAAGTGAGGGGTTAAGAAGAGCTGAGGACTTACATGAGTTTATTTATAAAGCCACAATCAATCGGATCTAGCGAGCGATCTTATCTTTTTTAAAGCGATGTACATCCGAGTGTGACAGATTACTGAAAAAGACGACTGCGTCGGTTTTTGAGATGTGGGTATTGCAGATGAACATGAGCACAGATTGGGAGAAAAAGTCCCAGTCCAGGACAGGCATGCCAGAAGAAATGAGAGGCTACTCACTGCAGAGATCATTCTGAAGGTTTCATCACATCACCCATGGTTTAACTTCACCTTCCGATAATCAGGAAGCACTGTTTCTTGCTTCTAGTAGGACTGAACTGATTTATCAGTTGATTATTTCTTTAATTAATCCCATAAAAGAAGTTTTAATTTTGTGCATTTTATTGAATAAGCATGTCACATCCCAGATCTATTTGAATGCATCTAATGCAACGCTCGGGAAATTAGATCTCATATATGCTGTATATTTAAGCAGATACTTATTGATTGGATTGGTTTATCTTTACTGTAGGATAACATTTCAATCAAATGCTGATATGAAATTGATGTAACAATGAAAAATGTTTGTAAAATTAAATTTGCTTAAAAACAAGAGTTCAGAGGAAGCAACCCAACCAATTAGCTAGCTACAAAAGCATTAAAAATCTGCCTCCCTTTATTATTGTACTTTATGAAGTATATTTTCAGCCGGTCACCAGTCTCTTCAAGTAATACAATTGTAGTTGTTATGATTGTCAGTTGAAGTACCCGCTATAAACACTAGAGGGCACTTCACTATGGACTCTCTCACACACTCTCATTCATATAGGACTACATTTCCCATAAGCCACGTACCCATTCACTGATCACCGCACCAGCTGCACCTCATTCAACAGTCATTGATTACACACACACCTGAAACACATCACCCATCCATTATAAGCACCATTCTTGGTTATCCTGTCGATTCCAAGCGTCTTTTTCCCGGTCTTGTTTTCTGCCTGTCTGTTCAGTTTCTTGATTGTTTGCTGCCGACCTTATTGGATTTACTGCTCTGGATTACTGGACTATTGCTTGCCTGCCGCCTGCCTACAACCTACTGTATTTGTTTGTTTACTGTATTTACATTTATCATTTGGCAGACGCTTTTATCCAAAGCGACTTACAAGGGGAGCAATTAGGAGTCAGGTGTCTTGCTCACAGTAGTATTAATTTGTTTGTAAAATTGCTATATGCTATATAAATTGCTATGAATAGAAACTGAAAGAAAAGTAAAGTTCAAGTTAAAGATGACAATCAAAATGGTGACTTCAAATGAAACTATTTATACTATTATCCCACAATGTACAATATGGATTCTTTTTACAGTAATTAATAGTGTTATGACAGAAAATGATCTAACCATCAGTGATTTTAGAGTACAAGTCTAAATTAGGTAACTTATTGTAGGAAAAAGCTATTAATTCTTGTTAAATTATGGCCAGTTTTTTACAGTGTAGTTATTTTCTAACATTATATCATTATTTTAATGACTTAAAGTTTATTGTTGAGTTTTTTTCTTAAAAATAAGGAGAGGGTCGACAACTGTGTCTCCTGAATCCACCGCTGGCATTTCTTCACAATGTCACTTCTTCACAGAAGGTAAACACATTCCCAGATCTAATCATCAACGGAGCCTGTGGCAATCAGGTGTGTGTTTATTTGTGTGTGTGTGTGTGTGTGTCCTCCAGAGCTGATAACCTCCTAGAACCTCCATTAACCAAGAAGAACCGAATGTTTTATCAGCTCAAACTGACAGCATTCTTTTTCTTTCCTCATTTACACATGCAGTCAAGAGTATGTTCTTCAACCTGACGCCAACACCGCTTCATAACACAAACTGCACTTTACCAACATGCATTAACCTGTCAAACTTTTCAACCCTAACTTCAATGAAAAATATGTACAGTGGCAGTAGAGGGACTGTGAGACCCAACCAACATATTAAGCGGCTCCCCTTAGGAACAGTCTCCCATAAAGCAGAGATGAGAGCCATATGCAATGAGTGACATTTAGAAAAATGATCAATACTTAGAGAAGCAGTGGTAATACCATAGAATTTATAGCACCAAGATTTATCTTAGCCCCAGGCCAAGATACGATTAAGAGAGCAGAGGGCTTGTGGGACAGCTTAGCTTGTAAAACATCAGCCCGTAATTGGCATAGCATAATGTGGCGCTTACCATTAAAGGCATCTGTTTCATTCTGTTATGTGCCAGAATTCATTTTGATTGTGGTTCCCGTTTCATATTGGTGAAACAACGAAAGACTGCAGTTGAACAAATAAGGAACTGCTCATGTACAGCACACAAAAGACAGGAGATACCATGTGCTTTCCAATCACAATGATGGTTATAATGTACAGCACCCACAGAGCAATACAACTGCAGGAGGGCATCGCCATAAAAAAGATTTCTGTTTCTGTAACATTGTGTAATAGGCTGCCATAGAGAGCTCAGTTCAACTCTAGGGGCAATTCAACAAGAATTATCACATCACAACCAAGAACAGTAACATTTTGAATTAACATTATAAATTTAATATGCAAAACATGAGATTGGAGAGAAGATGAGATAGGATAGATGGTGGATGTTTATTCTAAGATAATAGATAAAATAAAAAGTGAAGTTCGGCAATGGAAATGATATCCAATGATTGCTAAGATTTATTACACAAAGCTGCTTATTCAAATAACTAACCAACGCAAGCATGTAATTCACAAATTATAAGCAAATGATTGCTAAAAGCTAGTCTCAATCGTATGCATTCAGTTTAGTAGAGGTCCTAGAGGGCCCCTGTCCTTCAGAGTTTGTCTCAACACACGCTTTATCCACTGAGTATTTTCCCAAAGGTGTCACATTGACCCAGGGAAGAGGAGCAGGACCTAAAGAGGACCCTAAATACATACAATAAATGTTAATGTTCCAAACATGAAATCCAAATGGGAAAAGAGAAGACACAACAGCTTTACAATGTAGTGTAAGTCTAGGGTTAGGGTTAGGGTTAGGGTTAGGGTTAGTCTAAGACCACGATAGACAGCCAAAGACTATAACACAGGGGTATAAATACACTGAGTAACAAGATGTTAACAAGGCACAGGTGAACTGATTAAAAGGAAAAATGGAATCTAATGAGGGTAACTAATGAATAGACACCAACAAATTAAACATGAGTCTAGTAGGCTGGCGAAGTGGAGGTGGAACAGGGGGCAGGATGGAGGGAAGGAGGGATGCAGGGAAGGAAGGCCGGAGGGCCAAGCCCATGAGGTGGAAGTAAGTAAGGAAACTAGGGCAATGTAGGATACCAATACAAAGCCGGTAGAGGAGGTGGCCAGGGCAGAGTTGGCAGCGCAGGTGTCCAAGGCGGAGCCGGTTGGGAAGATGGCCATGGTGGAGCAGGCAGAGTACGTAACCACCAAGGTGGAGAATGAATCCCCCAATGTGGAGCCAGTCAACCTCCATGGCAATAACTGAGTGGACATAATTTGAGGGTTCAGAGATGGCTTCTGTGATGAGCAGGGCGGGCGAAAGGCCGGTGACGCGAGTGATAATGAGCGACAGCTGCGCGCTACACCGGTCTCGTTTCTCTCACGGAGGAGCTCCGGAAGCATAAAAGAGGAGCGATGACAGTGAAGGACGAGAGATGACCAGGCCTGGATTTTATGTTGTGTTTTATTATGTTTGTGTGGGTGGCAGTAGTTGTGAGGAACTGCTGCCATTTTACTTTCGTTTTATTGTTGGTTTATTTATTTGATTAAAATTATTTTGAATGTTCGCCGGCTCCTTTTTTCCGTACTTAAGAACTGTGTTACATTGGTGCCGATACTCGGGAGGAAGGAGGGACATGCTGTCGAAGAGCCCTCGCTGCTGAGGGGGATCGCGGTGCTGAGGAGGTCAGGCAGCGCGGGAGAGTGAAGACCACGAGTGGCTGCTCGAGGCGGTGGTGCTGGAGCCATTGAGCAACAGGTGGGAAGGAGAGCTTGCTGCCGTGCTCCTGGGACGAGGTGGGATGGCTGCCGTCCAGAGGGAGCGGAGGAGTCGCCGCTGTTCGCCGTGGACCGGAGCCTGCTGCTTGCTGCCATGATGGGGAGGACTCACTGCCGGCTGCCGGAGGAGCCATCGCCGGCCGCCAGGGGCGGAGGAGGATCGAGCCATCCACCGAGCTTCCAGTACCATCGCATGGCACCGCAAGGAAGAGCCTCTCGGCTGGCTGAGGACCGAGCGGCAGTCTGTCCGGGAACCGGACCAAGAGGTTTTTTTTCCTCTCTCCCCTCTCTCGTCTTTGTCGCTCCTTGTGCTTCCGTCTCCTTTTCTCTCGTCTCGTCTGTCCTTACCGCCAGGTGCTGCGGCAGGCAAAAAATTCAGAGATGGCCTCCTGATTTGTGACAGAGCAGACGAAGGGTTCAAAAACGGACGTCTTGGCTATAACAGGACTGAATCAGGTTGATAGAAATGCATTGCATTTATATCTTTATTAAATTTGGACAGAGCACCTCCGAATGTGATTTCATTCTGAGCACAATCTGCTGACAATGCATTTTGGGTTCTTTTACACCTGCCATTTAATGTGGTCAATTGAGGTGAATCACTCTGAATTCACCCTAGGCTTGTACAACATTAACAAAAAAATCCCACTAAAAGCTAAAGCTATAAATGTGTCTTTGACATGGTGTAAACTTCTGATGGTTTAAATTGCATTGAAACCCAATAAAACCAAAGCGGTGACATTCCCCACAACTGCAAAATGATGATGGGGAGTCTAAGATTAGTATTCATAATTTTTGAAGCACAAAAATATGCATTAATAAATACAAACAGACGCCAAGTAGAATATGACTTTTGTTTTATAGGTTTCTGTCACATCTACATCTGCTAATTCTCAATCCTGGCACCAGGGATTCCTTCTACCAATAGTATTGATCATCTGCCACTGATTAACAAACACTAAATATTTCTTTAATGCAACTCACAACCTGTTAAGTACCTGTCTCCGTGTTATATTGATGTTGGCTTGCTGGATTATGAAACTAGTATTCATTTGTTTACTGACTAACTCTATTTGCCTTTCTCTTAAACACAGTCAGATTCGAATTGTCACGATTGTCTGGATTGCTTCTGCTTTGTTGTCTTTAGACATTTACTTATATTTACAGGTTTACAACATTTAGATTGAGGGTCATGGCAATGCCACTACAACTCGGGAATAGAGAAAAGCATCAGTCTCTGATGAAACAGAACATTTTGCAACACGCAGAAGTCAAGTTTAGATCATTAAACTTTAGTCTTGTTCAGCAGAAAACATTAACTAAATAATTGCAGGAATGTTATGCATGGACCTCATCTTCAACAGTAAGTCTGTACAATCATGTCAGCATCTATTATGCATTCTGAAAAAGTAGTTGATCAAGGTTGGTTGGTTTTTCCAAAGAAATGTAATGAATCTGATTACCTTAAAGATTTCTGTTATGATGTTCAATTTATTCACTTCTGCCTTCAGCATTTCCAATGCATAAATCAGAAAGAAAAAGGCCATAAATGAAACAATCTTACAATTTGTTTGAGATCCAATTCAATTTGAGGTTTTTGGTACCCTGGCACAGAGAGTGAGGCAGGGGAGCAATCAATCTGTTTACATCAAGTGAACAGAGTAAAAGCCAAGTTAGTTCCCTGATTATTAGCTGACTCTTTGCTCTGGTCCTCCGCAATTCTTGACTGGTCCTTTGGCAGGTTCTTCAAATGGGGTCCAAATCTCAACCAACCTGCTTTGCCTCCAAACGCTTGTTGCCAATGCCCACCACCGCAGACTTGGGCCTTCACTCCGGCCTGGGCAAGGTTTTATTTGCTCTACCTCTGTAACTTGAGCTAGTAAATAAACTCCACATGTACACACCAACTTTTCACATTTCCTTTCTCAACCCTGTGGGTTCCTGCCATCAGTCTCCTATCAGCTTTCCCTATACAATCTTTTGCATTAGGAGATGTTTGCAGTATCTGCTGGAACTAGTGAAGGCCTGGTCTTGGATCCTTGGGAAATCTATGGTCCTGATCTAATCTTCAAATTAAATTACAGACAATTTGAGGAAACATCGAGTGCTGCTTCTAAGAGGAGGTATACTGTGAGGTACACCATTACATTTACATTTAGTCATTTAGCAGACGCTTTTATCCAAAGCGACTTACAAGTGAGATTATGGTTCGATCTGCTTTTTTATCTCATTTTGTACAGTTTCTCCCAATATTTTAAGAAGTTGGGAACATCCCACCGATGGCTCATGATGCTATCATTAATGTAAACTTTCTTGGGAACAATTATCTCTAATGTCATCAAGAGGCACAGGCATTAATGGGAAGGTTTTATCACAGCAAATACCTACAAAACCTAACAAATGTCTACACACTTTATGAATCTTGATTGCTCAAGTAATTTGTACTCTTTGAATACCAGGTTAAGGTGTGTTCAGCTTTCTGTAGGTTCATGCAGCAAAATGTGTGACCGCCTTGAAAAAGATAGGAATCTGCAAATCGAGCAGAATTCCAGATTGTGTCGATTCCTTTTGAAATGACTCGATTTTGACAGCAAAACTACATTATTTTAGATAATAAGATAAAACTAATGTCTAATGCTAAATAAGATACATGCACATAGGCCTGGTTTCACAGACAGAGCTTAGATTAAGCCCGATTTAGGCCTTAGTTTAATTGGAACATTTAAGTAGCTTTTATAAACGTTTCTTAGGAAGAAAACAAAAAGATTACTTGTGTGCATTTTGAGACAAAACAATGACACTGACTATTTTGGGATTTTTAAAACAGCTCATACATGCATTTTAGTCTGGGACCAGGCTTAAGTCTTGTCTTGAAACTGGGGGATAAATTTGTAATGTGTTGTAGGGGTTCGAGGCTTATGTTGGAAACATAAAAATCATGTGACCAATGACAAACGAAGCCTCATGTAACGCTGCTGGGTTCGACAGAAGACGAAGATAACAAACAGGTAACGGGCGCAACAGTGTGCATACGCACAGACATCGACAGACCATGAACACAAGACGGGCAGGAACTTAAATACACAGATGATAATACACGACAGCTGACGAGACTTAACTAATGAGACACGGCGATTAACTCGAACTAATAATGACAAGACAGAGTTTATATCTCAATATTGTGAGTTTAATATCTCATAATCAGGTTTTTTTCAATACTTTGAGTTTATATCTCATATTTTTGACTTTTCTCAATATTGTGAGTTTATATCTCAGAATTCTGACTTTTCTCAATATTGCGAGTTTATATCTCATAATTCTGACTTTTCTCAATATTGCGAGTTTATATCTCATAATTCTGACTTTTCTCAATATTGCGAGTTTATATCTCATAATTCTGACTTTTGTCAATATTGCGAGTTTATATCTCATAATTCTGACTTTTCTCAATATTGTGAGTTTATATCTCATAATTCTGACTTTTCTCAATATTGCGAGTTTATATCTCATAATTCTGACTTTTCTCAATATTGTGAGTTTATATCTCATAATTCTGACTTTTCTCAATATTGTGAGTTTATATCTCATAATTCTGACTTTTCTCAATATTGCGAGTTTATATCTCAGAATTCTGACTTTTCTTAATATTTGAGTTTATATCTCATAATTCTGACTTTATAACTCACAATTGAAACTTTATATCACACAATTCTAAGGGAAAAAGTCAGAATTGTGCGATAACTTGCAATTTCCTTTTTTGTGTTTGTTCCACACTTATTAATATTCCAAAGTATTCTAAAGTATTTAGATTAAGTTACTAAACTTGAGTAATGTAACGAAATACGTTACAAATGACTTTTTAAAGCATGTATTTTGTAATCTGTAGTGAAATACATTTTAAAAGTAACCTACCCAGCCCTGTTCATTACACACTATTAAATGACTGCATTAAAATAAGTTAGATGGGTTGTACGTCGCCTCCAAGATACTTTTTTGTTTTAGTCTTGGTGCCAAAAGACCTTTCGTCACAGATTTAAGTGGATTTTTCTATGTTGCTCTCGGTGTGAAGAGAACAATATTTTAATGAGCTGGGCATGATTCAGGGTGGCGTGATGGCTCTTACTAGAATCCTACGGCAACAGCATGGTGAGCTTTGAATACTAAGAATCTGAGTCCATTAATGAGGAATAGGAAGCCAGAGGGCTGCAGGTCTTGGTGCAGGCAGGGTGCACGGAGGCCACAGTCAAGTTTGCCAGATAAGGGAAGGAATGTATGCGAGTGTGTGAGTTTATGCGTGACAGATTATGGTTTGATATGTTTTCTGTACAGCTTGTCTTGACCTTCTGCTAGAGGAGCGGAGCTCCTTTGTGTTTCTAGGAGTCCAGCAGTGTGCTTATGATATTGTATGGCTCACTCTCTGACTCTGGAGTTCACAATACTGTACAGTGAATGATTTAAATGAATACAAGGTCAAGCCTTTTTTCTACACACTATGAAGAACTTCTTAGTTAGGGGAACAGCTAACAGAAGAACGTGTTTTATCGTTGAAAGCTGCAGAATCCTTGGTGCCTCACATATTAGTTTATTTCAGAGAAAAGGAGATATAGTTGCCGAAAGAAAGAATCTTTACTAACATTTTTTTTTTCAGTCAAAGAACACAATTTAATAGTTTGTATGTTTGCTGGAAATTAAATCCGTGACCTTGAGCACTGTTGGCACCTCACAGTCAAACAGGTTATGTGTTAAATTTCAATTAAATTTCCATTTATATAGCATCCTACAGTAAAGGGAATTATAGCTATTTTTGGTGTTATAAAGTAATTTATTTTGTTGCGAGAGGAAATGATCTTACACTGATTTCCCTTTGCAATTCTGTGTTTTCTAATATCGTGGCAATATTTTACGGTATATCAGTAACAACCTTTCCAGAATTTGAGTTTGTATCCTTTCAGTTCACATTTCAAACCGATAAAATCTCAGTGTTTTTCCAGGAACATTCTATGCAATGTCAAATTGCTCTTTCTGATTCATGGTTTAAATAAGGATGAGGAAAAAAAGATAATCCAAACAAGGGAAACCAGGAATGCAACAGGTTACAAAAAGGTGCAGAGCCAGGTAAGATTTTATTGTTGAAAAGTCATTATTTAGTTATTTTAGTTCATGAGTGAGTGTTATACTTTTTGTGTACTTTTTGTGTGACTTTTCAACAATATCTAGTGATGGACAATTTCAAAACACTGATTCATGAATCTTTACGAATCTTTTGTTTCGAATCAGTGGTTCGTGCATCAAACTACCAAAATCACATGAACTATTGAAATTGTGAATCACTCATGAAGTAACGAAGCCTCGTTTACTGAAATCACGTGATTCGAAACAAAAGATTCGTAAAGCTTCATGAATCAGTGTTTTGAAATCGTCCATCACTAGATATTGTTGAAAAGTCATTATTTTGTTTTTTTGGTTCATGAGTGAGTGTTATACTTTTTGTGTGCCAAAAAAAACAAAATAATGACTTTTCAACAATATCTAGTGATGGACGATTTCAAAACACTGCTTCATGAATCTTTACGAATCTTTTGTTTCGAATCAGTGGTTCGTGTATCAAACTGCCAAAATCACATGAACTATTGAAATTGTGAATCACTCATGAAGTAACGAAGCCTCGTTTACTGAAATCACGTGATTCGAAACAAAAGATTCGTAAAGCTTCATGTGTTTGAAATCGTCCATCACTAGATATTGTTGAATAAAGTCGTGTTTTTTTGCTGCAAAAAAGTATTCACGTCTTCAAGTGGAAATTTCAGAATCTGTAAAAGATCTGTACACTCATATATCGCAATGGCATCGATCCGTTAAGTGTTTGAAGCTGAATTAATTGCAGTTTTACACTTTTATAAACAAAACCTAACCACAATTTTTGAAGAATAGCAATAAAATTCCTTCAACGCAATGCGTGCAATCATGAATCCAAATCCCGTAGGATTAATTCCCGTTTCAGCGTTTGACTCGTTGTACTATTGAAATTGTGAATCACTCATAACGTAACGAAGCCTCGTTTACTGAAATCACGTGACTTTGGTGCTCCGAACCACTGATTCGAAACAAAAGATTCGTAAAGCTTCATGAATCAGTGTTTTGAAATTGTCCATCACTAGATATTGCTGAAAAGTCATTATTTTGTTTTTTTGGTTCATGAGTGAGTGTTATACTTTTTGTGTGCCAAAAAAAAAAACAAAATAATGACTTTTCAACAATATCTAGTGATGGACGATTTCAAAACACTGATTCATGAATCTTTACGAATCTTTTGTTTCGAATCAGAGGTTTGTGTATCAAACTGCCAAAATCACATGAACTATTGAAATTGTGAATCACTCATGACGTAACGAAGCCTCGTTTACTGAAATCATGTGATTCGAAACAAAAGATTCGTAAAGCTTCATGAATCAGTGTTTTGAAATTGTCCATCACTAGATATTGCTGAAAAGTCATTATTTTGTTTTTTTGGTTCATGAGTGAGTGTTATACTTTTTGTGTGCCAAAAAAAAAAACAAAATAATGACTTTTCAACAATATCTAGTGATGGACGATTTCAAAACACTGATTCATGAATCTTTACGAATCTTTTGTTGCGAATCAGTGGTTCGTGCATCAAACTGCCAAAATCACGTGAACTATTGAAATTGTGAATCACTCATGACGTAACGAAGCCTCGTTTACTGAAATCACGTGACTTTGGTGCTCCGAACAACTGATTCGAAACAAAAAATTCGTAAAGCTTCATGAATCAGTGTTTTGAAATCGTATAAAATCAATAAAATTCCTTCAACGCAATGCCTGCAATCATGAATCCAAATCCCGTAGGATTAATTCCCGTTTCAGCGTTTGACTCGTTGTACTATTGAAATTGTGAATCACTCATGACGTAACGAAGCCTCGTTTACTGAAATCACGTGACTTTGGTGCTCCGAACCACTGATTCGAAACAAAAGATTCGTAAAGCTTCATGAATCAGTGTTTTGAAATCGTCCATCACTAGATATTGTTGAAAAGTCGTTATTTAGTTATTTTGGTTCATGAGTGAGTGTTATACTTTTTGTGTACTTTTTGTGTGACTTTTCAACAATATCTAGTGATGGACAATTTCAAAACACTGATTCATGAATCTTTACGAATCTTTTGTTTCGAATCAGTGGTTTGTGTATCAAACTGCCAAAATCACATGAACTATTGAAATTGTGAATCACTCATGACGTAACGAAGCCTCGTTTACTGAAATCATGTGATTCGAAACAAAAGATTCGTAAAGCTTCATGAATCAGTGTTTGAAATCGTCCATCACTAGATATTGTTGAATAAAGTCGTGTTGTTTTTGCTGCAAAAAAGTATTCACGTCTTCAAGTGGAAATTTCAGAATCTGTAAAAGATCTGTACCCTCATTTATCGCAATGGCATCGATCCGTTAAGTGTTTGAAGCTGAATTAATTGCAGTTTTACACTTTTATAAACAAAACCTAACCACAATTTTTGAAGAATAGCAATAAAATTCCTTCAACGCAATGCCTGCAATCATGAATCCAAATCCCGTAGGATTAATTCCCGTTTCAGCGTTTGACTCGTTGTACTATTGAAATTGTGAATCACTCATGACGTAACGAAGCCTCGTTTACTGAAATCACGTGACTTTGGTGCTCCGAATCACTGATTCGAAACAAAAGATTTGTAAAGCTTCATGAATCAGTGTTTTGAAATCGTCCATCACTAGATATTGTTGAAAAGTCATTATTTAGTTATTTTGGTTCATGCTTTTTGTGTACTTTTTGTGTAACTTTTCAACAATATCTAGTGATGGACGATTTCAAAACACTGCTTCATGAATCTTTACGAATCTTTTGTTTCAATTCAGTGGTTCGCATATCAAACTGCCAAAATCACGTGAACTATTGAAATTGTGAATCACTCATGAAGTTACAAAGCCTCGTTTACTGAAATCACGTGACTTTGGTGCTCCAAACAACTGATTCGAAACAAAAGATTCGTAAAGCTTCATGAATCAGTGTTTTGAAATCGTCCATCACTAGATATTGTTGAAAAGTCATTATTTAGTTATTTTGGTTCATGAGTGAGTGTTATACTTTTTGTGTACTTTTTGTGTGACTTTTCAACAATATCTAGTGATGGACAATTTCAAAACACTGATTCATGAATCTTTACGAATCTTTTGTTTCGAATCAGTGGTTTGTGCATCAAACTGCCAAAATCACGTGAACTATTGAAATTGTGAATCACTCATGACGTAACGAAGCCTCGTTTACTGAAATCATGTGATTCGGAACAAAAGATTCGTAAAGCTTCATGAATCAGTGTTTGAAATCGTCCATCACTAGATATTGTTGAAAAGTCATTATTTTGTTTTTTTGGTTCATGAGTGATTGTCATACTTTTTGTGTGCCAAAAAAAAACAAAATAATGACTTTTCAACAATATCTAGTGATGGACGATTTCAAAACACTGCTTCATGAATCTTTACGAATCTTTTGTTTCGAATCAGTGGTTCGTGTATCAAACTGCCAAAATCACGTGAACTACTGAAACTGTGAATCACTCATGAAGTAACGAAGCCTCGTTTACTGAAATCATGTGATTCGAAACAAAAGATTCGTAAAGCTTCATGAATCAGTGTTTTGAAATCGTATAAAATCAATAAAATTCCTTCAACGCAATGCCTGCAATCATGAATCCAAATCCCGTAGGATTAATTCCCGTTTCAGCGTTTGACTCGTTGTGGAAATCTGCTAGAATAGAGAAACGCAAGCGACTGCAAAACTGCCTTTTCCTCAACAACACCTGGAGATATCTGCATGTGTGAAGCCTGCACATCGCCCTCCGTTGACTTCCGTGGAGTTGTCTGTCAAAAGAACGATGAAAAGGTGGAAGAAGGACGGGCAGCGTAATGGAGGGACGACCAAATCCTCGAGCACAAATCTTTTGATCTAGTAGCTTGTTAGCGGCGAACGGAGGACCGAGTTCTCGCGCTCGCTTTCTTCTCAATGGGTTTGTGTCTGTCTGCTTTTCACACCTCACATATCACTCTTTCGCTTCGCTCCAGGAGTATTCGTATAATCTCACAAGGTCACGCTGTGAAATCCCCGAACACTGTGGCTTATTGTGCCCATTTATTTTTGCACCTATCATCTCTCTTACCTTTCCAAAAGGGCACTTTAGTCCAGAATTCAGTGTTCTGTCATGTCTGCTGAACGTATAAAACACACAGGCCAGATATCATTTCAACGGGTCCGTCGCTGACACCGTACCCTCACAGGTCAGAGCCGGCAGGTATCCCAAAGCCCTCCTCCAAATATGAGAGATAATTGGGCAGCACAAACACTTGCAGAAGTTGCCATGGCAACAGAAAGGTTAGGGTTCAGACTGCAATATGCTTTGGGAGCCTGGAGGCTATTTTCGTTCTCCATGAAAACTATTAAACACAATGTAGGAGGCAGTCTCTCATCCCGCCAGCAGGTAATGAAAGGTAGTGTGAAGACAGAGCATCTATACACTCGGGTCTCTTTCCCTGCTCCCCAAGTGTCCATAAAGAGTGTGCATTTTAGTGAAACACCCTCGACATGCAATGATCGACTCTTCACGTTCACAAGCATATTGTAAATTGACGCTCGTGTGTAAAATAATAGACGGCCCGGGCACGTTTAAATCAAAATCTGGACACGCTTAGGCTTTTATGGGACAAACTTTGACGCTCTTCACCGAGCGCTTGCACAGATTCACATTTGATCTATCAGCGATTCCCTAATATATCTGCTGGTTTCCAACTCTAAGTATAAGTTTATGCAAATAATGAAATGTTTTGATCTTCCGCATAAATCAAGCAGTTAAAAGCAATGGAGTTTATAGCTTTAGTGTCTTAATAATGAGACTAAAGGCGCTTGCTTCGTTTTTAGACGTCTAGGGAGTGAGAATGGGTTGAGATATGGCTTGGGTCCCTCGTTTTTTACGATTCAAAGGGATTGTAAAAACTTTAAGATCAAATGCTTAGAAAGTAACATCTCACCTCTCCGCAACAAGACTCACAATCACACGCGTCTGACGGCGATCCCGAGGTTGCTCTCAATGGTTTTTAGTGCATTGTTATGTGGCTGCTTAAAGCATCATTCACAAACTGTGTTTATATTTAAAATGTGAATACTGAGGATTAGGAGTTTGTTATTTCCAGCTATTTCGTTAAATCCTATAGAGTCACGTTGGAGTTTTTCTTCTTTCCCCTTCCCCTTGTTTGACTAACTATACTTGTTTACCCAAAATAGAGAAATGCATAAATGGGGTCCTTTATTAATTATAAAACAGCATCCAAAACACACTTGCAAAAAAAAAAGTCATTTTGTCCGCTGTAGGGTTTAGCAGGACTGCACACAGACACATGTTGGTCATTATGAGATCATTCCATAGGCGTAATGGTTTTTATACTGAGGTAATGACATTTTCTAGCCCCTAACCCTATATCCATCACAGAAAACTTTCTGTATTTTTACATTTATAATAAGTGTAGTTTTGAATTACAAAACACATCTGTTCTTTCTGAGCAGTTTCACCAATTTCAGTAAACATTAGTACTAATGACAATGATTTTCTGTATGCAAGGTGCAACAAATTGTAAAATATATATATATATATATATATATATATATATGTAAATGAAAACCCTTTTAAAAAACATTAAACTGGCAGTATGAACAGTAAGTAAAATTAAATCCAAATTTTTGTTGACAGCTAAATAAACGCTTTATGAAAGTATCGCTCTGACATCATCTCGCTGTCAGAAAAACTAACACACAGATGAAAGGATTTTCCAAAGGTGTGATTTACTACCAAAACTGACGTGTGATGGATTTATTTCATCCGAGTAGACATGAGAAAATGCATTAATTCTCAAAATGTGCTCGCTTTAGACCAATGGGCATTGTTTCTGAAGAACATGTATTTAAAGCATGCACAATAACTTTATTGATGTACACTGACAAACTGAAAATTACTTTTCATCATGAGGCATTTCTAATGTAAATATACATTTTATATTTACTATTTTCTCCAACAGCCTTGGCATACTTAATAGTGCATCAAACAAATTCATACAAATAAGTAAATCAGATCCATAGCAGATTCCGAATGATCAAGGGTTTTGGACGTTGCAGTTCAATCCATTGCAAGGGTTCCAACGGTAGTGTGCATTCGTAAGCAACGATGCACATCCAGTTTAGTGAGCGTAGGGCATAAAAAATGAAGTGGAACACAGCCCTGCTCTATATACTACCACATTCCACAAAATCTAGCCACATACAATGTTAAAAATGAACTCAGAAATGCAGAACTTTTTCAGAGCTCTGAAGTCTTTAATGCAGTAGGGAGAGAATCTCGGCGTTCCCACAGGGGCTCTGCAGGCGCTGAGTAACAGACCGTATATGACCTGTTGAGGAAGTCGATTTGGGGGGCATACGAATGATGTGTCTAACCCACTGCATCTGCTGCCTTTGCTGAAGTTCCTTCAATGGAAAAGTTTGCCTGATGGTGTTCGAGCGACTGAGAAGTTTTAGAGTGTGTACGTTAGAGTGTATAAGCTCATAAATATTAACCAGCGCATGTTCCACGCTGATTTTGCATTGAGATGCAATCTCAAAGAAGTTCACCGTTCATTAATCGAGATCAAGACTTACGGAGCAGATGGACGCTCTCGTGGTAATCTGGTGTCACGCACCGACCGGTCTGCGCAGCGCCGCTTCAAGTGAAGACCAAAGTGAAGCTCAATGTTTTCTCACCATTCCTGATTCCCAACATGCACCACTTACGAAAAAGTGATAAAATAACTATACTTTCAGTCTTCTTATGTACTAAATATACTTGACCTATTGTTATGAATCCTGTTCTGTTGTCCTCCATTCACCAGATGTCGCCCTCCCATTTCTGAACACTATCATGGACTCCTTACACCACACTACACTTCCCATAAGCCCCTTGGGTTAATTACTGCCCAGCTGTAGCCAATCTGCTCACTATTTAAGTCTGTCCCTGTTTAATTGCGAAGTCTTGTTCATTCTGTACATTTCTGAGCGCTACCTCTGTCTTGTTTTTGCCTGTTTTCGTATCCATCGTCCTGTTGTTTATCTGCCTGCCTTTTGACCTTAGCCTGGAATATTGACTACGAGTTTGCCTTTCCCCTGTTGATCCTGTTTGCTATTGAGTTGACCATTGCCTGTACGACTACGTTTTGGTATTAAAGCCGCACTTGGATCTCCTTCGTTACACTTATACTGACAGAAAAGTCTTGATATATTTGGCCAATAAATGTACTCAATCTTTTTATGGAGATATGCTTAAAAGAATAATTAATTATTCCGAGTATGTGCTTTACGTAAATCACGTTGGAAAGGTCACGCATGACGTAGTTGGAAATACCGATCCACTGTCTACAAAGTGAACGCGCGAAGACAAAGTTGAACACTCTTTACAAGAAAAGGTAAAACAACGATGTCGGACAATTTTGAATTTGGAAATGAGAAAATGAGAGTTTTTCGCCCTACCGCGGTACTTCCTGCTAGGTCACGTGACCTAATGACGTAATGCGTGGAGCATCCAAGAGCAGTGCAAGACGAGCATTTGTGGTTAAAAAGTATATAATGTTAAAAAGTATGAAGTGTATAAAAAGTATACAGTGTATTTTTTTTTAGAAAACGTTACAGTTAGATCGCCAGATCAGACTCTTATTCCTCGTCTGGGATCATGTAGATCCTTTGAAACTGAAACTGATATTTGGACCTTCAACCCGTTGAACCCCATTGAAGTCCACTATATGGAGAAAAATCCTGGAATGTTTTCCTCAAAAACCTTCATTTCTTTTCGACTGAAGAGGGACAGACATGAACATTTTGGGTGACTTTGGGGTGAGTAAATTAACAGGAATTTTTAATTCTGAAGTGAACCAATCCTTTAGTATCATCATATCAGAATGATGTGACAGTGAAAACTGGAGTATCGATGCTGAAAATTCAGCTTTGATCACATGAATTATTTTGAAGTATAATAATATTTTTCGTCAAACAAATAAGAGCATAAAGAGACTTCGGTAACACTTTATAATGAGGTTCATTAGTCAACATGAACTCCACTTATACAACATTATTTTGTTCTATAAGTGTATTTTGTTCATTCCAAATTTAGTAATACATTATTAAAATCTTGTTAACATTAGTTAATGCACTGTGAACTAACATGAACAAAGAATGAACTGTATTTGCATCAACATTAACAAATATTTGTAAATACAGTAACAAATGTATTTCTCATGGTTAGTAACATCAACTAATGTTTAACTAATGAACCTTATTGTAAAGTGTAGAGACTTGCAGAAATCGGTAACACTTTATTTTACAGTGTCATTGTTACATATGTTGCATGCATTTACTATAGTAATACCTAGAAATGATGCTTAATTACATGCAATTAACCCTAAACCAAACCCTCATCATAACCCTAACCCTATAGTAAGAACATATAGTTAATTGTCATTACTCAGTACTTAAATATATAATTACACTGTAATACTGACACGTTAAAATAAAGAGTGACCCAGAAATCTTACCCACCCCAAACCTTTGAAAGGAAGTGTACAATACATGAAATTGTATACCTTAAGCACAATTCTATATGTATTGATCTATAAAAGAGCTGTTGCTTTGTTGAAACACTAATATAAATGAAACCGAAATCCATGGAAACACATCATCTAGACATTAGATTCAACGTAAAATGAGATCACATCTGTTGTCTCGGGTCTAATCCAGAAGCTTTTTTTCCCATTGTGAGGAAATAAGACACAGGATGCCGTTCCCAAAGAGTCCCTCGTATTTGATAGCAAGCAGTTTTCTATGAGGATGAGATGCAATGCTTTTCATCGTCACTCATGTGCTCACTTCAAAGCATCTGCTTTTGTGCCAGCAGACCATGCTGATGAAGAATGTTGCCTCCTCTTCTCACTCACCCCTGCAGCTATTTCCACCTCCCTCTCCCACTTCTTTTGCGTCCAGTCCTTCCTCTTTCCCTCAGACAGCAGCTTATCTGCATTAAAGAAGCTGTCACTGACACCCCAACAGAGGAATACTGGAAACGAGTCTGGCACTCGGTGTCGGTTCTGTGCGAGTGAAACTGCGGCAGATAACATGAAACCTGGTGAGCCATAAAGAGTCAGAGAATGCTGGTCTTATCTAGAGAAACACACTGAGAGATGCTTAATCCATTACGACTGCAATCACGCCACCAGTGAGGAACACATACCCCCACACATAGACCTGATAACAAACCCATACATCATTCAGTTCTCTATCTATCAGAATTCCTTTAAAATGCAAATGTTCGGCATCAAGTGTACGGACAATCTTGCTTGTCTTTCTCAAATTGTTCAATAAAGGAAGAATTCTGAATTGTTTAATGAAAACAACTAGACGTTAGTGGAAGAAGGTGTTCTGGTTGAGCCAGGAAGCCTGTGGATGTTCTCCTTGTGTTGGTGTGGGATTTCTCCCAGTGCTCTGTTTTTTTCCCACAATCCAAACATGTGCTGCATAGGTAAATTGGAGAAGTTGCCCATATAAGTCAACGTGTGAACATCTGAGAGTTTGTTCACCCTGTGATGGACTGGCCATCTGTTCATACTGGCACCAGCATCCCTGCAACCCTACACTGGAGAAACGATTTGGAAAATGGTCGTCATTTACTCTCCTACATAAACACAAGCAGGGCTGGGGAGGTTACTTTTAAAATGTATTTCACTACAGATTACAAAATACATGCTTTAAAAAGTCATTTGTAACGTATTTCGTTACATTACTCAAGTTTAGTAACTTAATCTAAATACTTTAGAATACTTTGGAATACTAATAAGTGTGGAACAAACACAAAAAAGGTCATTGCAAGTTTTTATCTCCCAATTCTGACTTTTTCCCTCAGAATTGTGTGATATAAAGTTGCAATTGTGAGTTATAAAGTCAGAATTATGAGATATAAACTCACAATATTGAGAAAAGTCAGAATTATGAGATATAAACTGACAATATTGAGAAAAGTCAGAATTATGAGATATAAACTCACAAAATTGAGAAAAGTCAGAATTATGAGAAATTCACAATTGCAAGGAAAAAAAAGTCAGTATTGCAAGTTTATTTCTCCCAATTCTGACTTTATAACTTGCAATTGTGAGTTTAAATCTCGCAATTCTGAGAAAAAGAAGTCAGAATTGTGAAATGCAAACTCACAATTGTGAGGGAAAAAAAACTAATTGTGAGAAAAAGTTGCAGTGACGAGTGAATTATAAAATGACTCACAAAACATGAAAACAGTCGTGGATCATCAGGTCATGACAGGACAGTTCAGTTGACTGTTGACCATTTTTTTTAATAAATTCAGTCATTTTGTCTTGTTCAGGACAGAACTAAATAAAAATAACAACATTTTTATGATCCTCTTAAAAGTATTAAAATGTTGATGAAACTTAACTCCTCTTTTTCAGACGGTCAGAGTCAGAGAATCACCAAACGCTGTTTAAATGACATTAAAATTCAAAGTAATCACTTTGGTAATCTAAAACACTTTTCAGATGTAACTGTAATCTGATTACCACCCATTTAAAATGTAACTGTAATGAAATACACTTACTCAAATTTTGTATTTCAAATACGTAACTAAGTTACGTGTATTTTGTTACTCCCCAACCCTGAACACAAGTGATAGCTACCTAGAATTTAAGTTATTTGCTGATTGTCATCTCCTCTGCTGCAGTTCTCAAATCAGATATGGTGCCTTTCAAACAAGGTTCATGTAAGTATTAGTATACTGAAGTAGACTTTAGGTTAAGGTTAGTAGAATATGTTGACATAGTTGCAAAGTCACTTCTAGTCAGTAGAATGTCTGTTGTCAGAACATCAAAATTAAGTGTAAGCAGATATTAAGCAGACAGTCTACTAACACTCTAATGACTGCTAGTTGACATGTAGTTGCAAAGTTACTTATAGTAAGTTGAATGTCTAAAGCGGACAATCAAAATAAAGTGTTACAAAAAAGAGTTCATTAAGCCCTCGTCTAGCGATCATAATGCTCCAAATATCAATTAAACATCTAAAAGTCTCTTTATTTGTACGTTTTCTGAGAGGAGTTCCTTTCCTTTGGCCATGAAAAAAGCATGATATACACATACACACAATTACAGAATTTCAAAAAATCTGTGTTGGTGAGTTTCACGCAAACATTATCTGTTATATCTTAGCTAAACATTTGTTTAACTGTTGGAGGAAAATGTTATATTAGATGCGTGTGGTACAGAAGGTCTTTATATATAGGCTGTCTGTTTCTTTAATCAAACAATTGTGGAATCATGGAGAAGTTGAATATTATATATATTTATTTTTTTTTTCCTATATCCGGTTTTACTTAGTGTGTCAAATTTGGTGGATTTTCAGGGATTTTAAGGTATGGGTTCTTGGTGATTTTGTTTTGGGACCTTCAGAAAACTTTAACTCGATTTCTCTCAAAACTGACTTTTCTGACTCTTTCGACTTCAAACAGGTGTAGCTCAGTCATTTTTTGTTCATAATTTTGAAGGATGTGAGAATAACAAGAACTAATTTTTGAAAATTTGCTCATTGCGACTCATTTTGCCAACATGGGTCACATTGATTTGTGAAACTCAATCTATTTATTTGGAATAATGCAGCAATTCTAATCCCATGAAAATTGGCTACTTCATTTTTAAGAAAATGACCAGAAAGAAAAATATCAGAAATAAAACATTTTTTAAAACCACAGTTTAGATTTAAATGTTTATTATAAAACCTGATTATGACAGTTATTGTTCTCAGAGAACTACCGTAAAAATATAAGGGCAGTGTCAAAAACTGAATCCATACCTGTTGCAAAGTCTTATAAAACATAGTGTATTGAATCCTCTCCTCCACTGACATCCATTAAACAAAGTCAACCCTTTCTCATGAAAACATTAACATGTCATTAATGCAAAATTATAACCCAGCAATATCATTTCATAATAAAATCCCCATGATCTTCATGTCAGTGTGTAGACAGAAAATGCTTCTCTTTGAAAGCAATGGGTTTGCCAGCAATGCAATAAAGCCACTAAAGAGCCCTTTTGGGGTCTGTGGTGACTCACAAAAGTCTTGGATATGTGGGATTTATTGGATGCCCGGGGAGTGAGAACTGTTTGAAATGGGTTGAGCTCTCAATTTCCCCTGCGTCTCCTTCCGGCTGGTTGGACTGTTTCAGGACTTGACTACCCACCTGTGTTTGGTGTACATGTATGTTTACAAAGTAGTTGTGTTTGCCTCTCCTTCTGCTTTGGGTCCTCTCTCACAGAACCTGACAGACAGTGTTGGACATGCCCAGTTTGACTCCGGATCCTGTGGATATGAGGAAACAGATCTCCAGAAATAGGATTTCAAAGTACTTATGAATGTAGCACAAAACGGACTGTTTGCTGTTCTCGCATGCTAATGTAACCCCTCCACCCGGGTCCTACTCGACCCGCTATGAGTGAGCCTCTCACCCAGGCCTTCCGGCATGGGAGTCGGACACTCTAACAAGAGGTCAGAGAAGTGAGGTTTACTCGGGTTTACTCGCACAGTAACTGCTAGCTGGCCTCCGTTACACTCACCCCCCTAAACCTCACTCCCGTCCGGGTCACGGCACCAATATAACCCCTCTACCCGGGTCCTACTCTGTTCTCTCTGAGCGGGCCTCGAACCCGAGTCCACAGCAACTACTAGCTGGCCTCCGTTACACTCACCCCCCTAAACCTCACTCCCATCCGGGTCACGGCACCAATATAACCCCTATACCCGGGTCCTACTCTGTTCTCTCTGAGGGGGCCTCGAACCCAGGTCCACAGCAACTACTAGCTGGCCTCCGTTACACTCACCCCCCTAAACCTCACTCCCGTCCGGGTCACGGCACCAATGTAACCCCTCTACCCGGGTCCTACTCTGTTCTCTCTGAGTGGGCCTCGAACCCAGGTCCACAGCAACTACTAGCTGGCCTCCGTTACACTCACCTCCCTAAACCTCACTCCCGTCCGGGTCACGGCACCAATGTAACCCCTCTACCCAGGTCCTACTCTGTTCTCTCTGAGTGGGCCTCGAACCCGGGTCCACAACAACTACTAGCTGGCCTCTGTTACACTAAATGTGATTGCATTCCAAAAACCTGATATGGACTGAGAGTCTGAACGAGGCTGTAGTATACTTCAAATCTGCACAAGGTATATCATTTATGAAATAAAATGCCACCTAAGTCTACTGAAGAGAATACATTTTTAACACTTAAGTACATTTTTAAAAAGTGCACTTTCTAATAAACGGCAAATTATAAGTTTTACTTAAATATAAATTTTAAATCAATATGTTTTTGTATTAAAGAATTCAATGCGTCGACTGACATAAATCACATTCATTATAGTGTTTTATTTTATATTACATTTATAAAAAAAGCGCTATAAAAATAAATATGAATTGGATTTAAAGTAACTATATTCTAGATGTACTAAATTGCAACTACAACATTACAAATATATTTAAATACGTGACACAAATTTCAATCTAAATTACATTTTGCCTCCCAAAATGCTTGTCAGGACATTTGACAGTACACTTTAACCATATTTCAAATATAAAAGATGTAGGTCCCACTTAAGCAGGTCCAAAAGTTGAATTTAATAGAAATGTAAACTATAATGCAATTGAAAAATGAAAATGTAAGTAATATGCAGTTAAGTGTTTGAAAACATTAAATGAAAATACTGAAGTATGTACTAAATGTAAAGTATATCATAACTACTAAAATGGAAGCTCACAAGTGGCTGATTTAGAAAACTCACCTCAAAAATAATGCTTCTCACGAGACACTCGATTCACTGTTGATCATCATGTTGCTAAGCAAATGCTCTGATAAGCATGACATAGATATGAGATAAAATAGTGTAGAACTATTTATATCGATACTTTACTCACGGTAGTCACTACAGTTCCTACAGTCCCCTGAAGTTTTCACAATAGTCTCAATTTGTGCCAGAAATTATGTGTAAAACTGCATAAAAGAAAATGTTATTGGAGTTTTGAAAATTTTGAAAATCATAATGTTCATCATCGCTGATTGTCCATTTCTAGGTGTAGTGCTGTCAACAACACACACCACAGATCTGACAAAAGCAGGAGATTGTTAGATAATAGCCAGTGCACTGATCTACGGGTCACAAAACACACTGCGCCACTGAATTAGGACTAACCAATTTGCTCCATTTGTCTCACATACATACCCTATACTCTCAGCGCTGAGCACCGCCTGAAAAACAGGATTAGCAGCCTCAAATAGCAGTCATTCAAACAGAGCTTGGGAGCACTGAATGATTCCAATTACTGCCATGTCAAATCTGGGATATACTGCGGAAATAAATACAAAAATATGCACAGAATCCTGAACACAAATGATATTAACAAAGTTTGGAGTGATTAAATGATTTTGACTGTCAGTCATTTTTTTTTCCCCCCTTTAAAATAGATAATTTTTCCCAAAAGTTAAAATTCTGCCGTCATGTACTCATTATCATGCTGTTGAAGTCGACCTCTATGACTTTCTCTCGTGCAAAACAAACAGTGATACTTGGCAGAATGACAGATGCATGGAGAAAAACAAATCTGCAATGAATTTAAATGTTGATTGAGTTCAGGAGAAATTCAGCTTACGTTGTCTGTGTTCTTCTGAGTAGTTTTATTTTTTGGACCGTGATTGTAATGGTTGTTACAGATGTGATTATGCATAAAATACGATTATTTATTTAAAGTGTTAGTTCACCCAAAAATGAAGATTTCAGTCATTAATTCCTCATGTGGTTCTACACCCGTAAGATCTTCGTTCATCTTCAGAACACAAATGAAGATATTTTTGATGAAATCCGATGGTTCTCTATTGATAATGAACACTTTCAATGTCCAAAAAGATACTGAAACATATTTAAAACAGGTCATGTGACTACAGTGGTTCAACATTAATATTATAAAGTGACGTTAATACTTTGTGTGCGAGTTTTCAACAATATCTAGTGATGGTAGACTTTCAAACACGTGAAGCTTTACGAATCTTTTGTGACGAATCAGTTGTTCGGAGCGCCAAAGTCATGAGTGATTCACAATTTCATTAGTTCACGTGCTTTTGACAGTTTGATTCACGAACCACTGATTCGGAACAAAAGATTCGTAAAGCTTCATGAATCAGTGTTTTGAAATCGTCCATCACTAGATATTGTTGAAAAGTCATTATTTTGTTTTTTTGGTGCACAAAAAGTATGACAATCACTCATGAATTATACTCACATGATCTGTTTTAAATATGTTTTAGTATCTTTCTGTTCATCTGAAAGTGTTCATTATCAATAGAGACTCACTGAACCATTGGGTTTCATCAAAAATATCTTCATTTGTGTTCTGAAGATGAACGAAGATCTCACGGGTGTAGAACCACATGAGGAATTAATGACTGAAATCCCATTTTTGGGTGAACTAACACTTTAAGTGATGGAATATTAGACCATTTTACTGACTTGATCTTTGAATCTTGTTCAGTAAAATGAACTAATCTTTAGTCATTTGAGCAGAATTAAATCTTTGAGTACGTTTGCATATGCAATATGTAATCAAATTATTATAACGCAGCCAAAGATAAAGTATGAGAAGCATAAATGTTTAGTTCACTTCCTGAATCAGTGGCAACATTTCTGTAAAATAATATTATTTTTGGTTCGTACACATTGCTTCTTGTGGCGTGAAATGTCCAGCGAGTGGCTCTAAAAGCAAGTTCAGTGAATGAACGGGAATTTTTATTGCGCTGGTCGTTGTTTGTATCGTGGCAGTTTGAAAATGAAACGTCGCTAAAAGGCACTAAAAGGTGAACGCTTGAAAATGAATAGTGTTGTCAGGACACACAGGGAGGTTTTCACCGAATCGTTGAGCTACATTTACAAAAATAAGACAAGCAAATTACAAATGACAGCACAAACATATATGATTTATGATAATATGATTTTCTTTTTGTCTTGTTCTTTTATTAACATGAGTTTATAGGGCTGCTGTGACTTTAAGAGCGTATGCGCTGATCCAATATACAGTACGGTTACACACAGGGTCGGGGAGTAACGAAATACAAGTAACTTAGTGACGTATTTAAAATACACAATTTGAGTAAGTGTATTTCATTACAGTTACATTTTAAATGGGTGGTAATCAGATTACAGTTACATCTGAAAAGTGTTTTAGATTACCAAAGTGATTACCTTGAATTTTAATGTCATTTAAACAGCGATTGGTGATTCTCTGACTCTGACCGTCTGAAAAAGAGTTAAGTTTCATGTTTTCCACTGTTTTCATGTTTTGTGAGTCATTTTATAATTCACTCGTCACTGCAACTTTTTCTCACAATTTGTTTTTTCTCACAATTTTGAGTTTGCATTTCACAATTCTGACTTCTTTTTCTCAGAATTGTGAGATTTAAACTCACAATTGCAAGTTATAAAGTCAGAATTGGGAGAAATAAACTTGCAATACTGACTTTTTTTCTTGTGAATTGTGAATTTAGTGTGAGTTTATATCTCATAATTCTGACTTTTCTCAATATTGTGAGTTTATATCTCATAATTCTGACTTTTCTCAATATTGTGAGTTTATATCTCATAATTCTGACTTTTCTCAATATTGTGAGTTTATATCTCATAATTCTGACTTTTCTCAATATTGTGAGTTTATATCTCATAATTCTGACTTTATAACTCACAATTTCAACTTTATATCCACACTTATTAGTATTCCAAAGTATTCTAAAGTATTTAGATTAAGTTACTAAACTTGAGTAATGTAACGAAATACGTTACAAATGACTTTTTAAAGCATGTATTTTGTAATCTGTAGTGAAATGCATTTTAAAAGTAACCGACCCAGCCCTGTTCACACAGCATAAGCTCTCAACAATTTACATTCCAAAACTGCTATTTTTATATGATTTTGTCCGTTTAAGCGCAATAAGCCACAAAAAAAGAAGTCGATTTGTTACTCGCGAGCTTGATCAGAGCTCCATTTATTTATTTATTTTTTTCTGATATTAAACTGATCAGTATTTAGTGAATTCTTTATTTACTGATGCGATCAAATAGTCTCGGCATGTTACTCAGAAGATACATTTTCCCTTAAATCCTTGAGGAGCGTTTTACTGTGAACGTCTGCAAAGACCTGCTGTCATATCTTTAGAAAGCACAATGTACATTTTGTTTTCTTGCTCAGTATTTTTATCCTGTTTTCCAGCACAAAAACCTGAACATTCTTGAATCAATCAATCAATCAATCAATCAATCAATCAATCAATCAATAGGCCATTTTTTGTGATTGATTGATTCTTGAAGCAAGCAAACTTACTTAAAGTCGTATTTTCTGAAAAAAAAGTATCAAAATAAAGTGTTTATGCTTAAAACAAAACAATTATGTGTCAGTGACATCAGAAAAATTAACCATTCGTTAAATCTTGATTTTTTTTTTTTTTTTTTTTTTGAGAGGCAGCTTGATCAGAGCTCCACTTATTTTTATTTTTTTCCAATATTAAACTGATCTGTATTTAGTGAATTGCTTATTTACTGATGCGATCAAATACTCTCGGCATGTTACTCAGAAGATACATTTTCTCCTAAATCCTTGAGGAGCGTTTTACTGTGAACGTCTGCAAAGACCTGCTGTCATATCTGAGCATCGGGGCTCTGTGAGCCTGTAGGGAAATACACCAGAGGCCATTTTTTGTGTCCATTTGTGAGCCTACAGTAATTCATCACTCCTCTCGGCTCTCTCTCTCTACCCCTCTGCTCTAATTGCCTCTCCAATTTAGGTTTGCCCCACAGACCTGTCAAGGCCTGACCTTGCTCACGGACTCAACACTGATCCCGCAGAAGAGCTGCAAACCATAAAAGCAGTCGCAATTCATTCACCCACTACATTTCCATTAAAATAAATATTAATTATCAGTGTACTCTCTTTAATTATGACATTATCTGTAACTCTATATCTTACCACATTCAAAATATCATATGAACAGTGTAAACTGCTTATCGCATCATATAATTACAAAGCACTATCACAGTTGTTTTTAATGAATCATTTTATTATATCTATCTTTGTAGTTTAAAGATAAATCATCTTGAACTGTGAAATCAATCTGGAAATTAACTCGACAGCCTTCGCTCCTATTAGCTGTCGCTCCCAAAAGTCACTTTCTATTTGCATAAAGTCCCAAATGTCACTGGAAGTCTCTAATAAAAATGAAGAGGATCATGTTGCTGTCTGTGTGAACAGGGCTTAAGAGAGAGAGAGAGAGAGAGAGCACAGTCACCTGGTGAGGAAGAGGAGTCCAGGATCACGCCAGTGACACACACACACACACACCGCAAGAGATAAAGTGTACAGAGGTTATTGTAACACTAAACCTCGAAGAGAAGAAAAAACACTAAAGCTTTGCTAAAACCCCAGCAATCACTCCCTATAGGACTGTATCAGGAACAGGCATTTAGAATGATTAGAACGTCTGGTTGACCTCAACAAAATCATCCAAATAAAGCACTGCAATGTTTGCTCACAAAAAGCATCTAAGCAACTCAGAGAGAAGATAAACAGAATGATATATCACACACACATATAGATATGGATAGCAGACTTCGCAAAAGGAGCAAGAAAACCAATCAGGCCATTAAAAACACATAAAAATATATAATTTATTCATAATTAAAAGCTTAGCAAACCATACCAATCATTGACAGAGCAGAGAAGCAATTCCTTCCGTTACAATAAGAAAAATGGCACAAAACTATCCAAACACAATTTAAACAGCATTATTGAAATGTATCTTTAGAAAGCTCAATGTACAATGTTTCGTACTCAGTATTTTTATCCTGTTTTCCAGCACAAAAACCTGAACATTCTTGAAGCAAGAAAAATTTAAGTTGTATTTTCTGAAAAAAAAAAAAAAAAGTATCAAAATTAAGTGTTTATGTTTAAAACAAAACAATTATATGTCAGTGACATCAGAAAAATTAACCATTCGTTAAAGTTTTTTCAGAAAACAAAGCTTGTCAGCCATTTTGCTTCTCAGGTAAATATACATTGATTTTACAGTGTGTAGATATTTGTACTGGAACACATGACAAAAATACTAAGAGTTTATTATTATTATTATTATTATTATTATTTTACAGTGCAGTTGGACAATTCTCCAAACAATCTAGTGGTGAAAAGGTGTATATTGAATACAAATTAAAATTAAAATATTAAACATTGCAAAATATTATTATTATTATTATTATTATATAAATATATAAATTATATAAAATATATATATAATATACAAAAATATAATTATATAAATATTATATAAATATATAAATATTATTATTATTTTGCAAAATATTATTGTTATTATATTTGCAATATATTATTATTATTATTTTACAGTGCAGTTGGACAATTCTCCAAACAATCTAGTGGTGAAAAGGTGTATATTGAATACAAATTAAAATTTAAATATTAAACATTGCAAAATATTATTACTATTATTATATAAATATATAAATTATATAAAATATAAAAATATATATAATATATACAAATATAATTATATAAATATTATATAAATATACAAATATTATTATTATTTTGCAAAATATTATTATTATTATATTTGCAATATATTATTATCATTTTACAGTGCAGTTGGACAATTCTCAAAACAATCTAGTTGTGAAAAGGTGTATATTGAATACAAATTAAAATTAAAATATTAAACGTTACAAAATTAAAATTTAGCTCCTCGGACAGACCTGTGCGATTTGTCAGAATATTGTGATCATAAACCCCCCCCCCCCCCCAAAAAAAAAAAACCTCCTAATTCATAATACTAAATACACTCACACTTAATACGTCATAACATCAGATATCAAACATTGTAGGTTTTGAAATAACATTGGCTGTGAACTTACTTCATTCATCCGATAAATGAATATGGGAATGTATTGTCACCTTGACAGCAGTTGTTTGAAATCTACACGCTATCTAACACAATGACACGAGTGTGAAGTGTGACGCAAGTGTCCAAACGCTTAATGGAGCCGCTGTACGCCTACATAAATGAAAGAAAAAGCATTTAAAATAGCTTCATAAAAGTGCAGCTCTTTCGCAAGTATCGTGTTTGTCCCTGGAATTCACTCTCGGTCATGTTATCCCACTGCGATTCCCCTTGACATAAATGCACAGCCAGTGGATTAATTCGCGGCTTCTCTGTGATGAGGCAGATCACAGGCAGCGCCTCCGGGACGCGCGTGTCTCGCCATGTTACCTGGGCCCTCCGCCAGTGGCCTCATTCCCAGTGACACGTCAGCCTTTACAACACCAAATAACAAGCAGCAAATCAGATGCCGTAATCTAAATCATTTTTTCATCTTCAGAATTCCAATAAACTCAAGACAATTTAAAGCCGGAACCACCTCTTTGCACAAATAAAGAAAGCAAAATGTTCTTTGGGGACACCGGGGCAGAAATTACACACTTCATCTTGAAAGCGAAACATCTAAAAAGGTAAACAAAAAGTAACTCTGGTGAAGCTGTATGTTTAAATTACTTTCAGATGAATCACAACACAAAGCGTGACAGAAAGAGACCGTTCTCTAAGCAAAAGTGCTGTGATGTCTTTGATGTCTTTTCTCCCACACCGGGAGGTCTGACTGTAACCTTCGGCAAAAATACAACTAATGAATGCATGAAGCTGACATACCACACGCATTGTTATTATGACTGGAAAAGAACTGAAGTGCTGGTTATGAGAGGGACGGCAGGTGCTGTTTTTCGGGAGCGTGTTTACTGAGGAATTAAGCACTGATGCAGAGATTGACGAGGGCTCTGGATTAGTTTGAATGTGGGATGAAGCAGCTTTTCTCAGCTAATGTAGAAGAGAGAAAAACAAAGACATTTTCATGTGTTTCGCATCATGGGTCAAAGATTAGCAATGTCATGAAAATTATTTGATTCAAAAAACAATTAATGAAGAGTGTCAGTGATTTGCCCACAGCTGGCTTTAGTTTACAGTGTCTGAAAAGATAATAAAGCCCAAATTTTGATGCATTAATATATTCTTACCAGGTCTGGGTATGTTACTTTTTAAATGTATTTCACTACAGATTGCAAAATACGTGCTTTAAAAAGTCATTTGTAACATATTTCGTTACATTACTCAAGTTTAGTAACTTAATCTAAATACTTTAGAATACTTTGGAATACTAATAAGTGTGGAACAAACACAAAAAAGGAAATTGCAAGTTTTTATCTCACAATTCTGACTTTTTCCCTCAGAATTGTGTGATATAAAGTTGCAATTGTGAGTTATAAAGTCATAATTATGAGATATAAACTCACAATATTGAGAAAAGTCAGAATTATGAGATATAAACTCACAATATTGAGAAAAGTCAGAATTATGAGATATAAACTCACAATATTGAGAAAAGTCAGAATTATGAGATATAAACTCACAATATTGAGAAAAGTCAGAATTATGAGATATAAACTCACAATATTGAGAAAAGTCAGAATTATGAGATATAAACTCGCAATATTGAGAAAAGTCAGAATTATGAGATATAAACTCGCAATATTGAGAAAAGTCAGAATTATGAGATATAAACTCACAATATTGAGAAAAGTCAGAATTATGAGATATAAACTCACAATATTGAGAAAAGTCAGAATTATGAGATATAAACTCACAATATTGAGAAAAGTCAGAATTATGAGATATAAACTCACAATATTGACAAAAGTCAGAATTATGAGATATAAACTCACAATATTGACAAAAGTCAGAATTATGAGATAAAAACTCACAATATTGAGAAAAGTCAGAATTATGAGATATAAACTCACAATATTGAGAAAAGTCAGAATTATGAGATATAAACTCACAATATTGAGAAAAGTCAGAATTATGAGATATAAACTCACACTAAATTCACAATTGCAAGAAAAAAAGTCAGTATTGCAAGTTTATTTCTCCCAATTCTGACTTTATAACTTGCAATTGTGAGTTTAAATCTCGCAATTCTGAATATTGAGAAAAGTCAAAATTATAATAAACTGACAATATTGAGAAAAATAAAAAATATGAGATATAAAGTTGTAATATTGAGAAAAGTCAAAAATATGAGATATAAACTGAAAATATTGACAAAAGTCAGAAATGATGACCCACCGTGTGTGTTGATTGACGGACTCGTGAATGATGTAGCGCAGAGAGAAAACACACTGTAAGTAAGCAATAACAAGTTAACTAGCTAGCAAAATGCTAATGTACAATATTAGATCATATCAGATGTAAAAAACAAAAAACAAAAAAGAAAACAGCAGATGCCCAAGTTAACAAGTGCTTGTGTGAGGGAATTAAAAAAAAAAAACTAGTAATTAAAACCATTTTAAACGAGTACAGAGACATTTTTATCTCTTGTAAACAAATACTTTGACAGGCTGTGAGTTTGACTGTGCGTGTACTCGTCAAAAAAAATAACAATAAATACTCCAGACTTAATGAATCACACATGCAAATGCAGATCACTGACTCTCATGGAGCAACTTCTAGATTCAGAAGATTGTTTTAGTGTGTTATCTTTGTTTTTCTCCATTTTTAAAGCTGTTTTGGCGTTCGGTGTAATAGTGAGGAACGCTGAGACTCTCTGAGGTTTCAAAAATGAAGACGGGTATGGAACAGATGGAAGCAAATCTTCTATATCTGGAGATACACATGTCTGCCAGTGTGGGATCAATAATTGGTTGTTGATGATGCCAAATACAGCAGACACTTTCAGTGTGGAGTGAAGTGAGGATGCTCCGGCTGACCTCAGCGCTTCAGTCCTGGCAAAAAGAGCAGTTGTTATGAATGGTCTGAGCGCAGTCTGCTGGCGTGCTTTCAGAAGCTAGGGTCAATTTGGTGGTACTTGGGTATCCACAACACACTCTGCAACGTTTCAAAGTGGGTCGCTGTCAAATATACAAGCAATGGAGAATGGGTGGGTTCAAGAGAGAGTGGTGGTAGAGTATGAGCGATCTAAAACCAGTCCCTCCAGAAAAACGCAGATTTTTTTTTGTGATTGTTGCGGGCAAAAATCCTTGATTTTGCGGCATGTTTTCTAAAAAAAATGCGATGGAATATTTTTGCAATTTTATGCGATGGAATTGCGGGAAAAACTGCGGTTTGATGCAAAAGAGGAAAAGGTGATTCCCAACACCCTGTTCTCTCTAGACACTGCCTTCATGTCAAGAGTCATTTCTGATCACTTCAAGATACTAAATCACTGAATATTGAAGTTCTGTTTTATTTCACACCTTCATGAACACATGAATCAAACTGACAAAACATTGAGTCACACAAGTTCTGTCGCTTCACAAAAGGAATATATTCAACAACTTTGGTGAAAATGAATAAAATATAAAGAAATAAAATGTGGTAGCGATACAAAACAGACATCTTGTGTTAAATCAAGTGCTTCCAATCTCTGACTGCAGCGTGAATTATTTCACACACTACTAATATACAGCGTCGTCTGCGGTCCGACACGCAGAATAATTCACCCCACTGTCATGTGACACAGCGGGAAACTGCTTCACGCGGTCGAATGAGAATGATCTGCGTTCTTCATCACGGTTTCACCGCGGGGTTTGCAGACGATGTTCATGTCGCGTAATTACGTCACTTCATAAGGTTCCCATGGCAATAGAGGGAAAATAATGGCGCTTTATTTGTGTGAAGTGAACGCAACTGTAATGGGGTTAAATGGAAGGAAGGTGGCAGGAACCGGCGAACGTTCACAAGTTTTAATAATAAATAAACAAACAATAAAACGAAAGTAAAAGGGCGGCAGTTCCTCACGGCGAAAATAAAACACAACATAAAGTCCAGGCCTGGTCCTCTCTCGTCCTTCACGGTCGTCGGTCCTCTTTTATGCTTCCGGAGCTCCTCCGCGAGAGATACGAGACCGGTGTAGCGCACAGGTGACGCTCATTATCACTCGCGTCACCAGCCTCGTGCCGTTCCCTCACGGCTCTCACCCGCCCTGCTCGCCACAGCAACATTTTTCAACTTTCTGCTAATATATATGTGACTTTTTTGCAACGAAAATACAGGGATTATGAAATCATGCTAGCCCCGCATATTTTACTTGCTGAAATCGGCAATTTATGCAGCGAAAGTGCGGCGTATTTGAAAAAATGCGATCCCCGCATAAATATGCAGACTTTGGTTGATTATGCATGAAATCAAGCGATCGCATAATCACGTTTTTCTGGAGGGACTGTAAAATGTCTGAAATCATCTCCGAAAAAAAAGACTTTTTTATTTTTTCAAATATGCAGTCCACCTGCTACCTCGTCTCAAATGTGTACAAGATCATTTTTAAGCCAATTTAGCTTTTTTTTTCTCTTAGATTTGACCACATTAGGTTGCATGTTGATGAAGCTGTTTGGTTTCTTCTGTGTTCTTGGTTTATTTCACTCAACGACCATGTTTGTGAATTTTTAACCTACTGAAAAATTATATGCAGTATATAAAAAAAGTGTATTCAGGCATTATGTCATAAAGCGAGAAACATACCATTAATACTATTAGTGCTGAGGTTTATAATATAATAGGCAAATAGAGAATCTTGGGGCAAAGAAAAAATTTTATTTGAGGATCTGCATCAAAAAATCCAATACCAATAAATTAATGTTTAACATACTAGAAAATCAACTTTATTGCAGATCTACAAGGTTGTAACTTTTACATATGATGCCACTATCTCTTGAATGATGACGCAGTCTGGCATTGTGGAAGATGAAGTGATGCCCAAACGACCTTGTCTTTGCCTTTGGAAGTGTCAAAAAACGCAGACCACCGAAGGAGTGTGATTCTATTTTCAGAAGAGAATATTTTGATACATATTTTCATCTCTCTGAGGTGAAGAGGTTTTTCCTCACAATGTGGAAAGCTGCTTAATGTCATAGTGTTACAAATCACTGAAGAGACGGGATTGAAGTGATTATTGAAAAACAAAACAAAACAAACAACAACAACAAAAAAAGCAATAACGACAATGGAAAAGAATTTTTAAAAAAGTGCACGAAACAATCTCTCAAAAAGATGCAGAAAGGTTGTACTGGCCACTGTAGAATGCTTTTGAAATATTAATGCTTTTCAACCTCAATATTTGTTTCATGACGGGGTTGTCTAATGGTTGGCACTGAAGTGCTTTTATTACAATATCACGTCTTACAAAAGCTCGAACTCAGAGAATCTGAGAAATTACATTTATATGATTCATCAGTTTGTGGCCAGTCAAGCTCTCCAACAAGCAAATAATTACTAACTGCAAAATACATTATTAAAATTTGTGCAATGCATCATTATATTATCAACTATTATCAGGGTTGGGGAGTAACGAAATACAAGTAACTTAGTTACGTATTTAAAATAAAAAATTTGAGTGACTGTATTTCATTACAGTTACATTTTAAATGGGTGGTAATCAGATTACAGTTACATCTGAAAAGTGTTTTAGATTACCAAAGTGATTACTTTGAATTTTAATGTCATTTAAACAGCAATTGGTGATTCTCTGACTCTGACCGTCTGAAAAAGAGGAGTTCAGTTTCATGTTTTCGACTGTTTTCATGTTTTGTGAGTCATTATATAATTCACTCGTCACTGTGACTTTTTCTCACTATTTGTTTTTTTCCCTCACAATTGTGAGTTTGCATTTCACAATTCTGACTTCTTTTTCTCAGAATTGCGAGATTTAAACTCACAATTGCAAGTTATAAAGTCAGAATTGGGAGAAATAAACTTGCAATACTGACTTTTTTTCTTGCAATTGTGAATTTAGTATGAGTTTATATCTCATAATTCTGACTTTTCTCAATATTGTGAGTTTATATCTCATAATTCTGACTTCATAACTCTCAATTGCAACTTTATATCACTCAATTCTGAGGGAAAAAGTCAGAATTGTGAGATAAAAACTTGCAATGACCTTTTTTGTGTTTGTTCCACACTTATTAGTATTCCAAAGTATTCTAAAGTATTTAGATTAAGCTACTAAACTTGAGTAATGTAACGAAATACGTTACAAATGACTTGTTAAAGCATGTATTTTGTAATCTGTAGTGAAATACATTTTAAAAGTAACCCACCCAGCCCTGAATATAACCATTTTTAAACAGCGTCTAACACGCCCTCAAACACTGCAGTTGTAACCGATGCTGGAAGAGTTTGTGTTTGATGTGCAAACCAACACTATCATTACTGGTCATATCTCCATGTATCAAGTGCTGAGGAAGAGCTGAAATTCAGATATGCTGTAAGGATAGACCAATCAGAGTAAGCGATTGGAAAGGAGGGGTTTAGAGATCCTTTATCAAAACGTTTCAGATCCTGTGAGAAAAGAGGTAAGGCTGTCATGTATACTATAAGAAAATTGTTGTTTTTTACCTTGAATGCAGGTAAACTTATTATATGAGATCTCCAAAACAAACCTTTAATTGCACTGACTAATTACAATTCATGACTTGTATCATCTTTGACTCTCAACGAACCGAGGGTTGTTATTGTGTTATCCTTCAGAGCAGAAGTGGTCCTGACTCACATAGTGCCCTGGGCAAGATCAGACATGATCTGAAAGAATCAAAGATGGAAAGCCAAAAGGTACACATTAAAATGCAATAAAAAGAGATATGACTCAGCTATTTAAATGAAATTGATTGTAGTAAAAGTTTGGCAAGATATTTTGTGTCACTCACCCCAGTCCTTTTGAGGAAACATGTTTCACATTCTCAGTCTTTATCCTGTGCAAAGAAACACATGTATTGGCACATGTGAGTAGAAAATTCAATCCAAAATGGCAGAAATATGTCCATTTATAGAGCGCTATTTGCTGTCAGAGCAAACTAGATCAGTCACTTATGAGGTTCTATATGTGTTCGGATACTGCTTGAGAAAGATTCTGCCTGTAATAGAGCAGACAGTGATGCATCTCACATATTACCCTAATATATCATTGCACTTTTTTGCAGTGTAGTAATGGTATGAATACAATGCTGTTATGCAATAAATGAACCAGTAAGAAAACATCAAAAAAATAGGAGGAAAGAAACTGTCACGGACGATGGAGTCGGGATGGTAAAATTAGGGGCCATCAATCCAAAATGAGCAGGACATTGCCTGAATGACTGACGAAGAAATATTTAATGTATGCTTCACCTGCTAATACTATTCATAATTTGTCACGTTATCTTTGGCAAAATGGTAAAATAGCATATGAGAGCTTTTTTGAGCATTTGCAACAACATAAGATACATTTATTCATTTTAACATTTATTCATAAAAATAAAACTCAATATTAAGAGAAGTCAAAATTATGAGATATAAACTCGCAATATTGAGAAAAATCAAAAATATGAAATATAAACTGAAAATATTGAGAAAAGTCAAAATTATGAGATATAAACTCACAATATTGAGAAAAGTCAAAATTATGAGATATAAACTCACAATATTGAGAAAAGTCAGAATTATGAGATATAAACTCACAATATTGAGAAAAGTCAAAATTATGAGATATAAACTCACAATATTGAGAAAAGACAGAATTATGAGATATAAACTCACAATATTGATAAAAGTCAGAATTATGAGATATAAACTCACAATATTGAGAAAAGTCAGAATTATGAGATATAAACTCACAATATTGAGAAAAGTCAGAATTATGAGATATAAACTCACAATATTGAGAAAAGTCAGAATTATGAGATATAAACTCACAATATTGAGAAAAGTCAGAATTATGAGATATAAACTCACAATATTGAGAAAAGTCAGAATTATGAGATATAAACTCGAAATATTGAGAAAAGTCAGAATTATGAGATATAAATTCATACTAAATTCACAATTGCAAGAAAAAAAGTCAGTATTGCAAGTTTATTTCTCCCAATTCTGACTTTATAACTTACAATTGTGAGTTTAAATCTCGCAATTCTGAAAAAAAGAAGTCAGAATTGTGAAATGCAAACTCACAATTGTGAGGGAAAAAAACAAATTGTGGGAAAAAGTTGCAGTGACGAGTGAATTATAAAATGACTCACAAAACATGAAAACAGTCGTGGATCATCAGGTCATGACAGGACAGTTCAGTTGACTGCTGGACAATTTTTTTAATAAATTCAGTCATTTTGTCTTGTTCAGGACAGAACTAAGTAAAAATAACAACATTTTTATGATCCTCTTAAAAGTATTAAAATGTTGATGAAACTCTTTTTCAGACGGTCAGAGTCAGAGAATCACCAATTGCTGTTTAAATGACATTAAAACTCAAAGTAATCACTTTGGTAATCTAAAACACTTTTCAGATGTAACTGTAATCTGATTACCACCCATTTAAAATGTAACTGTAATGAAATACACTTACTCAAATTTTGTATTATAAATACGTAACTAAGTTACTTGTATTTCATTACTCCACAACCCTGGGTGTTTCACAGGGGTGTGAACCTGAAGTCCTAATCCCCACCTATGAACAGGCTGCATCAGTTTGTAATTTTGCAGAGTGTGTGATGGACATTCTCTTTCACTATAGCTGCAGGTACAGTTACATAATATTGCGGGCAGCTGAAGAGACTCTTTAAAGCACAAGGACATTGTTGGTTCTCTCTGAGGCTAAATAAATGCCTCATTCATTCATTATGAAGTTGAGAATAAAAGGACAAATGTTTCTCATTGCTGGTCTGCATTAGGGCTGCATGGTTTATCGAGATTAAATCCCACGTGATTTGGCACAGGCTACGATTATTTAATGCGCAGCTTGTCAGAGCTGTACGGTTCTGTGATCAGTAGTAAATGCTTCTCCATCTGAAAGCCAGAGGGCGCTCTTGCGCAGAAACTCAAAATATGCCCTGCAGCAGCAGAAGATAACACACTTTGATTGATTAAACATGACTAATAAACACACGACTGCCTTATTCTGTGTAAGAATCACATCATGTCCCAGAACTGACGTTACGAAGAGAGTTTGGAGTAAAAACATGTCATTAAATGTTGTCTTTTATTGATGTTAATAAATGCCTCTCATGTCTGGAAGGATGTTTGACGCAGGTTGCTTTTTCAAATGTACTCAAACTCGCAGACGGATTAGCATTTGGAGCCGTACTTCACTGACAAGCTGAATCACATTTACGTTTAATGTTATTTTTTGTGTCGTGCAATAAATCGTGCAGCCCTACTCTCCCGAGCAACTTTGAGATGAACTGGAATGCTAAGAGTCCAACTATTATAGACCAGCAGAGCCGAGTGAAACCCACTCAAAGGCCTTTAATTCATCAATAAAATAGCCATTAACTGAACGAATAGACTATTGATTTCTCGGTTGTCCTCTTCTCATTGCAAAGGAAGTCTTAAAGCACAATCAAACGATAAGGCGCTGACTCAATGTAGCCCATTGAAGGTGTTTGCCTGCACGAGTGTGCGGACGAGACGAGGCCGTTTGCGTGTGCAGGTGGATTGTAGTCCTGTTTTGCATTCCCTCTCTGTGAGGTGTACCATTAGCAGGCCCTAACCTAATTAATGGAGCAGCCAGCAGGAGAGGAGAGGTGCTGAGTGCTGCTGGTAATGTGATGTCACTGCGCATTAGACTGATGGGCCTGAACTCTCGGCAGGGATACGTAACGCTTTCCCTGTCACGGGCTGCTTTCCTTGCCATTCCGACCCCAGACGGACCCGGTCTCCCCTCTCCCTGCTCGACGTCGTACAGTGGCTCTGATTCAATCACATCTGTTCATTCAATTCTGCAGATCTCCATAGGCACGCTGATTAAATGAAACAAATCGAGATTTTTTTCTCTCTCTCTCATCCACAGTGGCAGGATAATGGATGGACCTCTCAGCGCTCTCTTGGTTGGTCTATATGGCATCTGTGCTGTTTGGTTTTGCTTGAGTCATTTATGGGCAGGGCAGGAAGATTGAATCAGTCAGCAACGTTGAATGAATGGCTCGTGAGAGAATGGATGGGCTGATAATCTGATCTGCAGCCCGTGGGCCTTGACTTTCAGCTGCGGGAAGTGATCGCCTCGACCACATATTAGCCACCGCAAACTGCTGACAAAGCCTGTTCCTCACCCCATCGCAAGCTTGAGCATCAGTCACAAACAATGGAGAGGACTCTTACACACACTCACAGACACTCGAAAGCACTTTTAGATTAAATTGTCACATCTCCAGTTCCTGTGATCTCTTACTTCTTTTCATAAGAGAGCTCCATGTTTCACTTCGCAGCTGTTTTTCCCCTTTGTATATGCCCGACGTTCTCAACGGGCTTTGCTTTAGGACCGAGATTTTATGTTTGGGTATTTTGCCATCCAAATAAATGCAATAGCATATGTTAATTTTATTTCGTTTGGTTCGGCTCGAGACCCACCAGTTGAGAATCTCTGCTGTACGACTGCTTGCTAACGGCTATTTTTTTCTTTTTTAACAATTTAATTTTTCACCCAAAAACTGCTGTGAGATGGCTGCTATGTTGAAGAAGGTAATTGTTCTGCAGGTGCTCATCCCGTCTGGGACGCCAAATTACAGCTTGATATCAAACAGGGAAGCATAAAAATGTGCGATTCACATGATGACGGTGATATTGGCGTGCTGTGATAGTGAGAGGGAAAAGATGGCAAACACTTCTGGGCGTAATACTGACCCGCAGAACAGATGTGATGAAAAATACTGCATCATAACACCTTTATTATCTCTTCCCATTTTTATCAAATTTAGTCTTGTAAATGTTTTGCACACCAAAATGTTCCACGGGGCTTGAACTATTGACATCTCTAGTGAGCTCTATGGAGCTTGAAAGATGGAAAAATGCGCTCTCTTCATCTATTATGTCCGACTATGCACAGTCCTTATTCATATTGCGGTTTGCTTGGTTAGCAACTGACAGTGCCTCATAACACTCAAAATCTCAGATGCCATAAGTGTGCACTGAACTGCAAAAAGACTGCCCACAAAACCATGACCCATCAAACTAGCTCCAATTTTCTCATGTCAGCAGGAACACATCAACATAGATGATTTCACCTTTGTGACAGCTGGGTACTTTGGCTTTTCTTTCTTTTAATAAATCAAGTTATGTGTGTAATAAGCACAGTGTTGTGATAGTCACATATCTGACCCACTTAGGGTTGGAGAAGTGAAGTGGGAAAAATCAAAATCGAAGCGCATTTTTAGAATATCTGACTAAATATAATTCATTATGTAGCATAAGAGTTAGCAACCTATCTGCCAACACTGGAGGAGTAATCACTGGCACACGATCATTAAATAGGCTGCATTTGGAAGCTGACTTGTTTCCTTGCTGCTCTATAAGCCAATGACTTCCTTCCCGAAGGTACCTCCAGAAACTGATATCAGACAGGTTTCTGATGCAGAGTAACGGTCTAATGATCCACAACAAAACAGAGAGAGCTTTGGTGATAACCCGGCTCATTTAATTACCACAATTTCTCGCTGGAAATGAAGTCAAAAGTTACATTTATACACAAACTGACACCAGCTGCATCTTTCAGACGCAGTGTTTTGTCATGGAATTGCAGGAGAGTGGGATATAGGCAGCGACGGATACATCCATGCTGCCTCCAAAAATCAATCAGATGAAGGTAGACAGGGTGTGACACGATCGCAGGATTTGGCATGCCTTGTTGCCTGCGGATGCAGCCTTTTTCAGATTTTGGACACAGCCATGAAGTCCATTGTGCACCTAGATACTAATTTTGACTGGGAAAGTCAAGATTTCATCTTGATGACAACTTTATGGTGTGGTCATACAATCCGAAGTTGCACTTTCAAATTAAAATGTTAATAATTGCCATTTATGATAATCTGAGGCTGCTATACTCAGGTTTGTACATGTGAAGATCTTGAGGCCACGACATAAGAATGTTGTTACATCAATAGAATTGATGTTGTGGCCATGACATATCATGTTCGCTTGAATTATTATGTCATGGCCACAAACATGCTATGACGTTCCCACAAGTTAATACTGCATGTTGTGGCAACAATAAAGCTAAGTTAATTGAATCCAAATGCAGCTTTAATAAAGATGTGGTCAAAACAGGCAAAGGTCAGAACAGCGGCAAACAGGTTTGGAAGAGGATAGACAAAATCGTAAACAATATACAGGCAAAAAGATCAAGGCAGGCGGCAGGCAAACAACAGTCCATAAATCCAAAGCAGGTAATCCAAGGTGCAGGCAGAGAATGATCTAAGAACGGGGAAAACAGGCAAGAACAAATTCAGGAAAACAAACACGGGTAATAACGCTCAGAATTTACAGGGGAACCAAATCAAGACTTCGCAGGGAGTGTTGTGTGAATGGTGTTTATATATGGTGTGGGTGATGAGGTGCAGCTGGTGCGGTAATCAGTGTCTGGGTACGGGGCTTATGGGAAATGTAGTCCATGTGTGAGTGAGTGAAGAGTAGGCCATGGTGAAGTGCCCTCTAGTGGTGATTATGGGCACTTCAGCTGACAATCGTGACAACAAGTCTCAATATAATCTACAGTTTTCAGGTTATTATTCCTCACAGTCACAGTCTGTTTTAAGTTAAGCTGCTATGCTACTACTTTGTGAGAATTTACCAGCACAAGTCAACAGAAGCGTGCAGCTCTTAACTATTCAAAAAGAGCACGACTCATCAAGGTAGTGCTTTCACTCAAGTATTCTTGCTTCCATCATGTTGTTACATTTTTTTCCTCTCCCTTATGCCATTCCATTTTCTCACTGAAGATATTTTCATAATATTCTCTCATCCTTGTTGTCCATCAATTGAAAGCCCAGGCAACCAAAAATTTCACTTTTCAAAAAAGGTACAAAAAGACATCATAAATTTAATTTTCCATAATTAAACAATCCATATGAATCAACCCGTTTTCTGAAGATAAATGACGAGAGGTGTATATTATAAAAAAATGGCAACAAGGTTGTCTCCTGGTGTAGCATTTAAAAATAAATATAGCAGTAAAATTGGCTACATGATTAAATACTAGTTTGCATGCATCATTTTTAATTGCATGCTCTATTTACATATTTCAACAAAAAAACACATGACACCTCAAAGTGGGTATGATATTTTTGCACTCCAGCTTGACTGAATTTCTGGCCAGCTAGTGTTATTTTTGTATAAAGGGCATATTGCACATCTCTGACTCACTCTCTGTCCTACATTAAAAACCATTTAGCCTCTCTTTTAAAGAAGATTCAGACCTTTCGGTCCAAATGATTATGGACAGCGACAAAATTATAACACGGCTTTGAGTGAGTAGAGTAACTACAATGATTGCCAGTGAGAAGTCACATTAAAAATTGATTATGTCCAAAAGTTAGTCTTTTTCATGCTAGTAGAGTTTAATAATATTTTTAAAAATGTTTAAATTGCCCGGAAATACTTTGATTTTGCCCTTAGGATCTAAAATTCTAATACACTAATGAACAAGCTGAAGTCTATTAACGTATAATGTTGTGGTGCTCCACTACAAATGTTTCCTCATTTTAATAAACAATTTTACACCAAAATTACACAGGCTTCTAATTCTGGGTAACATGTCAGTGTCCACAGGAAAGTCTCAGTTTTAAAGGGATCATGTCACATTGTTTTTAGTACTTTTTTTTTTTTCCCAAAGTGCACTTAGCCATTTTTCTGTTCTTTCTCTCTCTCAAACTTAAAAGCTACTGTATGCCTTTAAGACATTCTCGTCTTTGCATGTGTAATTAATTATCTACGCACTGGAGGTTGCATCTGAAATTTCAAAAATTTCAGAAATCAGTTTCAGTGTGTCATTTTTGGACTGGGAAACTTGATGTTTTACATAACATAAAATGTGAAAATTCGATTTTTAATGAAATTAACTAAAAACATTGTAGTCAGTCGGGCAAGCTTGGGTCCTCAGATTGTGTAAGATGAGAGTCTGAGAGAAGCAGCTTTGGTTTATTAACCATCTGCCCTGTTCTGAACCTGCTCTACATGCTTGTCCGTATGACTCCTGGTCTCAGTCCCACCCTGCCAAGCACAAGGCCTGATCACAGCATTCTGCCTGGCGTTAATTGTCACGGCAATGGTCTCTTGGTGCAATGCTCCCTGTGATGGCATTCAAATTCTAGCGAAACACAATTAATGCAGAGCAGCAGGATGTTAAAAGCAAAATTTGTCACTGTTGGCATCAGAGTGTTAGCTAATTGCCAATCTGATTGGAGAAGATGCCTGTGTCCCCCTCCAAATTGCACCCCTGCCACCCCTTTATTTGTGCCAGATCCTCTCCTGCACGGAAAAAGACACTGAGTGTTGGAGTCACAGCCTACTGGCTGATACACATGTTCCAGACACTTTGATCCATGGAGCTCATTTGGGAGTTGTGTTGTGACCCAATCCTTTTCTCCATCTTCTCCCTTCCATTTCCAACGCTATCTCACCACCAATTCGTATGTATTTTACGAGGTGGCTAATTCGTATGACCTCACTCGTATGAATTCATATGATTTGTCTAAATCCCAGTGATGGGTATGTTTAGGGGCGGGGTTAGGGGTAGGTCGTACGAATTAATTCAAATTTGGCAACTAAAATACGTACGATTTGGCAAAAATTGTACGGGTGAGGTCGCACGAATTAGCCACCTTGTAAAATACATACGAATTGCCATGAGATCGGCATGGTTTTATCTACATTCACCTAGTGGAAACATTTCAAGAGAATTGCTTCTTAAACATTGGGCCTTGGTCATCATGTGGGAGATGTAAAAATTTTAATCTTGCTATGTTTTGATTCAATGATCCACATTGTCACTCAAACATCACTATTGTAATGAAAGGGCGAGTCAGCGAATGAGATCCAAATGCAGGCTTTAATGAAGCACAGAATGGTGTAACAGGCAGGGTCAAACGGTAGCAAACAGGGATGTCGGAGATAAGGCAGAATCATAAACAGTACACAGGTGGGTGGGTCGTAGGCAGGCAGAAGGCAAACAATAGTCTAATAATCCAGAGCACTAAGTCCAGCAAGGTAGGCAGCAAACAATCAATAAACGGAACAGACAGGCAGAAAACAAGACACGGAATAACACTCAGAAATGACAGTTGTTAGCTAATCAAGACTTCGCAATGGTGTGTTTGTGCAGGGTGCTTAAATAGTGACAGTGATTCATGGCAAGTGTGTGTGCAATCAGTCCAGGTATGAAGGCTTATGGGAAATGTAATGTGTGTACGTCTATGAGTGAGCGTGTGATGCATTGTGGGAATTGGAGTCCGGTGGTGAAGTGGTGGTGAAGTGTGTGGTGCATAGTCCATGGTGAAGTGCCCCCTAGTGGATCTAATGGGCACTTCAGCTGACGATCGTTACAACTATTAATAAATGGACAAAAAAATAAAATAATATATATATATATATATATATATATATATATATATATATATATATATATATATACCCAATATATCCTTACATACTTATCTGCCTCTCTTAGTGCAGTTTCAAGGGGAGGGGGCACAGTAAGGCCACGGTGGAGCTGCAGGAGGGCATAACTGAGGTGGAGGTGTGGGCTTGGCAGACCGGGCCCAGTGGAGCCAGAGAAGTGGTGATGACTCAGAAGTCAGAGCGACAATGGACCAAGGTGAAGACTGAGGGATGAGGTGGAGTATGGGGATCCACAGGCCAATGACTGGGAAGCCCCAAGGGAATCTATGCAGCTGGAAGGGCCGAGGAGCTGAAGGGGACAGCGGAGATGGGGCCGAGGAACTGGATGGCTTTGGCAGAGAGGGAGGGCGAGGGAAGCTGGGTGGGACCATCCATGATGAAGGACTTGGGACTGGATGGAACCAATGGCGACTGTAGACCACCAACAATTTCCTCATCCATCTCATAAAACAGTTCCCCAGCTCATTTCATGCACCTCAGCGATGGGAGTGTGGTTGGGGCTCCAATCCATTCTGATGAACTCCACTAATATGTTCTCCACGACAAATGTCGATGCCTGCTCACACATCTGGAAAGCATCCCTGATGAATTCGGGCTCCGGGATGAATGCATGTACTGGCAATTGCTCTGTGTCCGTTTTCCTCCCAGGCTCGGGATCAGGCTTGAGTCTGTGGTGGGTCTGGCTCTTGGTCTGTAGAAGGCAAGGCTGAAGGCTGGCTGGGCTCTGGGTCCAGAGTGACCAGAGTTGTGCACAACATTTCATAGAGGTACTTTTTATTAAACCTCTCTCCACGGAAAATTTCACAAAGTCACCCAAGAGCTCCGTCTGGACGATCAGAGATTCAAAGCCTATTTCAGAGTTGACAAGGACCAGCTTGATAATCTTTTAAGAAAAATTGGCCCAAGCATCACCAAACAGAGCTTCTGCCGTGAAACCACCTCTCCTGCACAACGACTCTGCGTTCGTCTGAGGTAATTAGGCTACCGTTAGGGTAAGGGAAAGGGTTGATTGGATGGTTTGTGGCTTTCTGAAAAGTTGAGATGTTTTCATCTCGCCGCGGCACAGGCGCGCCTGGAAAAAACGAGCGCGCCTCACCGCATGCGGGTCGCGACCGCGTCGCTTCCATTTTATGCGCACTTACCGCGCGCCTACATAGGAAATAATGAATATGCGCTCGCAAAAGACACGAAATGTGAACGGCCCCTTAGAAAACTGCTGACAACATGACAAAATTCTATGTAAAAAATAAACAACGACTTATAGGTAGGCCTAAAAATTCATCCTGTGTTTGTGATATCAACTTCAAATTTGGTACACAACATGGTTAGAGTCCAAATTATTTTGTAAAATATATATATTTTGTATAAAATAATAAAATAAAATAAAATAAAATTAAATTAAAATAAAATAAAATAAAATAAAATAAAATAAAATAAAATAAAATAAAATAAAATAAAATAAAATAAAATAAAATAAAATAAAATAAAATAAAATAAAATAAAATAAAATAATAAAATAAAATAAAAAGTTTAGTTTAGTTTAGTAAATTTGCTCTACACTAAACCTAAACTGCTATTTGCTTTCACATCTGCAATAATCTTCTGAATTAATATTTCTGTATTACAGAACATGCAAAATAAGAATTCTGTCGTTTACTCACCCTCATGTCATTCCAAACCTGTATTACTTTATGCCACACCAAAAAAAAAGAGAGAAAAATGTTGGTAAACAAACAGTTTTACTTCCATTGTTCGGACAAATAAATAATAATAATAAAAATAATAATTCTGAAAATATTGAGTCAACATAGAAAGGTAAATGTGCATATTTGAAAGATACTACCAATGCTAACCGGCCAAACCCAGAACTTTTGTATCTATGAGACAGAAAGAATAGTTTAGGAAAAGTCAAAATAAGGTGATAAAGAACACGATCAGACCTCCTGCAGTCCCGTTTGAAACAAGGGATTGGATCAAAAAGAATCAAATGGACACATAAGATATCGCTCTCTTGACGAGAGGATGGGGAGTGTTTGTGAGCGTGTTTTGTGCCTTTGAGATTACACCTTCCCTAGTGGGCAGGGTTAAGTATTCTCTCATACTTCTCATAGACTACAGAATAGAAGAAAGGGTGTGGAAGTACACAATGACTTATTCATGCAGTCTGATTCTACCTTTCTCTTTCTTTTCCTCTGAACGCTCTCTCACCTGTCCTTGTGCCCTGAATTCATATGAAGTCAATACTGATGCTATGTCCATGCGAAAGTGAAACAGATATTCATATCAAAGTAACAAAGACAAATTGTATTCTTTATTTTCTAGCAGCTGTTCCTGTGGCTGGCAGCATCTCGTCTCAACACCAGGGGGCAACATCATTCTATTCTACTCTCATAGAGCCTTCTTGCCAAAATAAATGCCCTAAAATGGTATTTTGAACTTTAATTGTTCATTTTTAATCTATTACATTTTCTTAAAAAAAAAAAAAGTAATATTAAAACAAAAGCAACAATGACTTTAAACCGTATCCGGTGTCGTTTGTCAGAGAATGCTTGTGTCTATGTGCTGCAACTGAAAATGTATTTGTATGAATAACAAAGAAATTGCTCTTGATTTTGTGATGTTTGATAAGGAAGGTTTCACTTTTACTATTTCTTATAAAAGAGGTCTAAAATAACCAACCTGTTAGCATCCCCATTCATGTCAATGGCAGATTCTGTAAAAACAACATATCCATCCATCCATCGAGAGAGAGAGAGAGAGAGAGAGAGAGAGAGAGAGAGACAGAGAGAGACAGAGAGAGAGAGAGAGAGAGAGAGAGAGAGAGAGAGAGAGAGAGAGACAGAGAGAGACAGAGAGAGAGAGAGAGAGAGAGAGAGAGAGAGAGAGAGAGAGAGAGAGAGAGAGAGAGAGACAGAGAGAGCTTTTTTGCTTCTCATTGTTTGTCATTTTAATTAAAATTGTGGTACCACTTTATGAAATTGCTTTATTTTCAGGGTTGGGGAGTAACGAAATACATGTAACTTACGCATTTAAAATACAAAATTTGAGTTAGTGTATTTCATTACAGTTACATTTTAAATGGGTGGTAATCAGATTACAGTTACATCTGAAAAGTGTTTTAGATTACCAAAGTGATTACTTTGAATTTTAATGTCATTTAAACATTAATATAAACTGTGACGGCAATTAATATTAATAGGTATATATATATATATATATATATATATATATATATATATATATTAACTCTGACATTCTGAAAAAGCTGTTTCATTTCTGTTCAGAAGTTTCATAACCTTGCAGAATATGTAACATTTTAATAATTTTAAAATAAGAGGGATCATAAAAATTGCATGTTATTTTTATCTAGTTCTGTCCTGAATAAGATATTTCACATAACAGATGTTTACATGCTCCACAAGACAAAATGACTGGATTTATAAAAAATAGTCCAATTCAGAAATGTACATATTGAATCTTTACTGTCCTTCATCACTGGATGATCCTCCACTGTTTTCATGTTTTGTGACAGTTGTTTGTGAGTTCCTTGTAATTGTAAAAAAAAAAAAAAAGTAATTGCGACTTTTTATCTCACAATTCGACTTTTTTTCCTGGCGGTTGCGAGTTTGCATCTCACAATTCTCACTTTTAAATCCAAGATTTAAACTCACAATTGTGTTTTATAGAATCATAATTGGGAGATACACTCATAATTGTAATAAAGTCAGAATTGCGTGATAAAAAAACTTTGCAATTGCGAATTTACATCTCAAATTCTTTGCTTGCAATTCTGACTTTTCTCAATGGTGTGACTTTATATCATAAAAATGTTCCACACTTATTAGTATTCCAAAGTATTCTAAAGTATTTAGATTAAGTTAAAAAACTTGGGTAATGTAACAAAAATGTTACAAAGTACTTTTTAAAGCATGTATTTTGTAATCTGTGGTGAAATACATTTTAAAAGTAACCTACCCAGCCCTGATTTTTTTTTGTATGCGAGTACATGGTAGTTAAGGCCACCTAATATAAAGTGGGACCAAAATTGTCATTTTATCTTATTCAAATTGTATGTAAATGTGTATGTCTCGAGAAAGAGCAGAGATGTGTGTCTGCTTACTCAACCATATTTTGGGGACTTGTACAGTGAGCTAAATGTAACCAAACAATATAATTGTATACAATCACCCCATTTTAAGTAAATGAACGTGTTTCTGTCTTTTTTTTTTTTTGTCACTTTATATACTTGTACATCTTTCGAAATTCTGTTCTACCCTCTGTATTTGGTGCACTGCGATCTGTTTCGACTTCTCTCTGACAGTCACTACGGTCACAATATAATGGTGAAGATTAAAAAATCATTGTTTTAATATTATTTAATGTATAATGTATTTGAGAAAGTATAATCTTCATGAGTCAAGTCTGTTTGAACATGTAGCGTCATATGGCATACACAGAGAGAGATCATTTTGGCACGTGTGTTACATGTTGCATATGTTTTCCGCTGATGCAGTTGTTCCATGATGTAAACAACTGATGTACAGCATTCCCTGTAAGGAGAGTAGAATATGCCATGTGTAAGCATAAAGCACGCTCTATTTTAAAGAAACCAACATGCTTTTCTAAGGAATTGCAAGATCTCTAGTCATGGTATGTAAGCTCGATGTTAACGCACTGCCCCAGTGAAGCACATGAAGATGGCCTGAAGACAACAGAACAAGCTTCTCTCCTATGCCTGATATACATATGACAATAAAGAGTTTTTATTGGCAAGGCAACTTCTGTGATTCACCTATAAAGGGGAAAAAGCTGTAATTTCAGATCAACAATGGTAACCTCTGTCCCACCTTTTCTCCAGACCTTACACAAACAAAATCATGCACATGACCCCGGATGCGGAACGTCCTGCACTTATGCGGGTTTAACTTCCGCCTTGTTCTTTTTATAATTCTCGCCTAAGAGACCTGGTACAGGTAGGAACCGAATTAACATTGAATCCAATTAATCACCCAGATGGTGCAGGTGCCTTGTGTCCCCGTGGTTTGTGTTGTTTTCTTGCATATTTTTGCATTATTCAGTACCATCACGTTTCTAACATACTAGCCATTCAATATTATGGATTATTTCTTTTAGAGTATCCATCAGTTAAACCTAGTGAAGATACTTCAAAGATTATTTTGATGAGTGTAAGGGGGTTCAAGGCGTGGATGGAAGAAGACAGGGTCGGTGTAATGAATCTGCTCCGTCGTCTTTCACCCATTTGCCACCAGAGGTCGCCCTTCCACATCATGGACTCTATTTACGGACTACATTTCCCATAAGCCCCTCACCCAGGCACTGATCACCCTGCCAGCTGTAACACGTTACAATCACACCTGATTCACATCTCACCACTATAAGAGCACTACTCACACACACTTACACTGCGAAGTATTGTTATTCAATGTTTTGCAATTCCGAGCGTCATTCCCCTGTCTTGTTTGCCTGTTTACTCTGTTGTGATGTTTATCTGCCCACCTGTTGACTATTAGCCTGGATACTTACCTGCCTGCCTGTTCCCTGCCACTTCTGTTTGCGATTGTGTTGACCATTGCCTGTCTGACTACGTCTGTAAATAAAGCTGCACTTGGATCTTAACCCACTCGCCCCTCATTACAGTCAGCGTGACGGAAACTCGGACTTCATTCACACTTGTCACAAACGTAAGAACAACACAAAAGTCCAGCTTTAGCAGTAGATCCTTCTCACATGTTCCAGGTCCGAGCTCCCAGTCAGTCTCTCTCCACCAGCTCCCTCTCTCAAATGGCTTTTTATCCAGTCTCTCTATGCCAGTTACTGAAACGATATACAGGTGTTTGTCATTAGCTCTTGACTCACTTACTCACCGCTCCTCTCCTGTCTCTCTCAGCCGCTGCAGCCTCCGCTGAACCACGCCCCCCTCGCCACAATGAGTATCATAGTCTTTGTAGTGCCCTATATCACTGTTTGTACTCATTGGAGTGTGATATAGGCCTGCTAGGTACATTTACGTACCGGTGTAAACCGTTTGCTTAAATTTACCCTGCTGTTCGCAGTCACTAGGTTGTGTGTGGCCTTACCTGGCATGACAAGAGTATATTTTGTAAGTCAGACCCTTGAGATGGTCATTGGGAATGCCCCTTCATGCCTGGGGATGTAGATAATCTCTCCAGTGCAGCATGTAACCTGTCCAGAGAAATTCGTTGTGACCTGTTCAACGAGTTCGCCTCACTAATAGGGTTTGTGGCTCATCAGATAGGCCTGTTCATAAGCTTTCTCGCAAGCACTCATGTGACTTATGTCTACACACAGATCAAGCCGTGAGAGTGTGACTGAATTAGCTAAACATACAACTCGCTAAAAGGCGACAACAGAGACACTCAATTACAGATCCTGGCAGCTATTAAGAGTTTATCACAGAAGATGGACCGACTTGAAGCTCATCCCTACTTCCCGGTCAGGAATGCATTCCTCCACCTGGCCAACTGTGTCATCCGGACAAAGGCACAGAAGTATTCTCTTCTTGCTCCCCGCTCGCTGTTCAATTATACACAGCAGTCAGAAGGAGTGAGTCAATGGGAGGAACCCCTTTTAGATACTATAGAACAAGCGACAACATCATGGACTGCTCCGGGACCAGCCCGTTCCTTTAATGCTGCTGCTCGTGCAGGTAATGCTTTGGCCATCCAATTAGCAGCCCTACGGAACGTGACTGTGGAACTGCATAGTGATCAGGGGTCAGCCTTCAACTGTTCCTCTCAACTTTTGGTTAACAATTGGTTAATTTGTGCTCCTTCTCTAGATCAGGTGATCAGGAACACAGAGGAGGTAGTAGCACATACTCAGTCTCTGGGGTTCACAGTGAACTGGAAGAAGACTTCCAGTCTCCAGCCTCAACAGCAGGAAAACTTCCTGGGGGTACATTTCAATTCCATAAAAATGGTAGCATCTCTTACTCCCCAGAGAACAGAGGGCCTGGAGAAGGCATTAAGTCACTTCCAAAATGGGAAGTTTGTGACAGCTTACAGGGTTCAAAAACTCCAAGGAATGATGGTGGCATCATCAATGATGAATCATTTAGGGCTCTTGAGGATACTCTGAATCAATTTCTTTTTGTCCTTACCCAAAAAGGAAAAGAAGGACGGAGTTGTTGGTGACACAGGCCTGCATGCAGGCCTTACTCCATTGGAGGGACAAGGATTTCCTTCACAGGTGAACCCCACTGGCCAATCTTCCTCACACATGTTCATTGACAACAACATACACATCACTCACAAGCCAGGAAGTGTTTTGGGAAGGCAGGTCAAGAAGTGGCACATGGAACCCCCCTTAGTCACCCCCCCCTGGGCTGTTCATCTCACTCTCAAGGGTTTGTTACCATTTTTACTCCACTATCTCGGCAGTTTACCAGATAAATCACCAAGGTGGAACGAAATCACTACATTGCCTCCAGGTGGCAACAGATCTGCTGACATGGGCGTGGCCACGGCTATCCTTACTGAGCGCAATCCACACCCCGGGTGTGGCAAACAGAGCTGATATTTTGTCCAGAACAGGGCCTTTTCCACAGGAGAGTGGCAGTTACTCACAGAGGTAGTAGCCCAAATTTCAGACTGATACAGGACAGCTCAGGTAGATATTTTTGCTTACAGGGAAACAACCCATTGCCTGGGATGGGATTCCGTAATGGTACAAGAAAGCAGATTGGGCCTGGACGCCCCAGGTCCCACATCCACCAGAGGGTCATTGCACAGTTCTGCTAATTTCTCCATGCTAGCTGGGAAGACCATGGTTCCCGGACCTGGTACAGCTAAATGCACGGTCCTCTGTGGCAACTTCCATCATGGGCGGATTTCCTGTCACAAATAGATGGGCAGATTTGGCATCCAAACCCAACTGCACTGTGCTTGTGGGTATGGCATCTCAACAGCTTGATGAAAATGTATGTGAGACACTGAATAATGCATCTCCATCTACTCACACCAATTACTTCATAACGTGGAGATTTATAGAATGGTGTTTAGGCACAAATGTTGTTCCAAAAACCCGCTCTGTGCCACTTGTCCTTAGATTCCCGCGGCCTTAATTGGATCAGGGCAATGCAGCCAGTACAATCAGGGTTTATTCCTCATCTATTTCAGCATTTCATGGGAGAGTTGGTGGCCAGCCAACAGGCCAACATCCCTTGGTTTGTCAGTTTCTGAAGGGAGCTTGTTTTGAATTGGGAGCTTGTTTTTGGGAGGTTGTGGTTGAGCTTGTTTGAAGGGAGCTTGTTTTTGGGAGGTTTGAATAGTACGGATTCTGTACGATTCTGTTGATGAGTCATCTTATTTAAACTGCAGTGAAAGTCAGAGTGAGGCAAAACTGTTTTGAATAGAATTATGGATCTGTGAGACTGAAGGATGACTGTCAATATCCTTGTCACTCTGAACACTGGAGTGTTCAATATAAGAGAATGATGCAGAAGATAAACATGGTTTTATAAGTGTGGGACGTTCCACTTCTGGAAGTAGTGCAGAATCAGGAACACGCAGGCAAAAGTACCTTAAGAAAGGTATGCGCGATAGATTTGAACTTTTTTTGCAGATGTGTCTGTATTGATTATATCTGGGCCAAATACTCAGAACTTGTCAATCTACTTTTGTCTCTCAGATGAAGATTCAGGACATGCTGAGCATGTTGGTGTCCCACTGAATGTAATGTGTCTGTTAATGTATCTTACTATATTGTTAACATCTGAATTTGTAAACTGTTGTGCAAAGTATGAAGTGGATGTGTTGCAGCCTTGTTTCCATTTTGTGTCAGAAAGTGTGTAGGAGACTAGTTTTTCTCGGTTCTAGCCTCTGATGTTGCATTGCCAGTAAATCGCCACGCTGCATCTGGAGGTCCTTAGGAATTTATGGCTGCCCTGAAATGAACCTCAGGGTGAGAGTCAAGTTGGGTGAAGAGCAGTTAGGTTTGTCCACATGCTGCTTCTTAGAGAACTTTCTCCTCGGTGGCAGTCAGAGAGATGTCCTGCCATGAAACTGGAATGGCCTAATGTTTACTACAACATTAATCTAGTTTAGTAAATGCTGTAAAGTAGGGTTCATGATGCTGATACCCTCCTTACTCGTTCGGATTGGTGGATTGAAGTGGATTCATGAAAGCTTGTTTTTTTTTTTTGAATTTTCATAGATTAAGAACACTACTTATGTCCTAAAAAAGGCAAAATAGAAGTACAAGAGAGTGCAAAGAATGAGAGAAACAGCAAAAGGAAGTAGAAGGGAGAGATGTGGTTCGGGGAAAGAAGATGGGAGAGTAGATTACTCCTGCGCTATTTTTCATTTTAAGCAGCTTGTTGACCTTTTGAAGTCAAGCCTGTAGGTGTAGTTTAGTTTCTGTGCTGGAGTCTACTGTAATTTAGGTGGGAACTGAAGCAAAGAGAGGAGTGACACAGAGGGGGAGTGTGTCCGTGTGTGGCTCTGGGGCGATGCAAGAGTCTGGGCAGCCGACCATTTCAAAATGATTGCCTCTCGTGTGACTGCACTTTTATATGAGTAGGATTTACTGCCCTCCTTCAGCAGCAGCTGTGAAAGGACTCCCATTCAGGACGAGCCAACAGGAAGTGATGATGCTGTTAAAAATCGTCAACACCATCGGAGAGAAGCATAATATGTCAAGCTTACAGCGCAAAACACAGCTGTCTTACCCAACAACTATGGCAGGCAAAGGATGTAAAGGGTAAAATATTACCAGGATTTAACTGGAGTTTTCTTACAGCATATTGTAAAGGCCATGTATTTTACAGTGAAAATCAACAAGCTACAACTTATTTTTACCAAAAAGGAAAAAAAGTTATCTGAATCACCATTATGGTGATTAGTGTCCATTTGGCTTGAAAATAAGCATGTTGTTAAACACTTAAGTATGATCATATATTGCAATCTATATAATATACAGTGTTGAGCAGTAGCTTCTGAATACAAAACTTGTGCTCTACAAAACTCTACAATGTTTTGCTATGTTTTTCAGTCACTATTTTTTAAAATCATAGCTTTTCAGTAGTGAAGCTATATTTTTTATAAGATGGCAGGGTAGCAATGAGAAGTGCGACAACATTATATTTTCCTTGACAATATTGCAACGATAAACATTCTTTGAATTGGTTCTTTTCAACCAATTCAGCTCAAACGGCAGCGAATCGTCTTATAGTACAGTGTACTAGTCAAGGCAAGTCAATTTCATTTGTTTAGCACTTTTCACATTAGATTTATTCACACAAAATATGGTTGTCAGTTCTGCAATTGAGTCCTTAATGCGGTAGCATTCGCATACAGTATTTACAGGAGTAACAACCGCATTCTAACACGAAACTCACACCCATAAATTTTCAGAACGACCGCATTTTGGGGAAGCCCTTCTGTGTGTGAATTGATCAGTCAATCATGTTATACAATGTAACAATCACTCGCTGCATGCATGCGTACATGTTTTCTCCTGTGGTTTTGGTATAACTTATGGAGATTTTCACTTTAATTTGATGTTGGTAATTCATTTTGCAATGATATTACAGATCACAAAGGTTTTAATTTATTACATTGCGGTGTGATGTACTTGTGAGACTAGTGAAACTGTCAAGAGTGGTTCAATCGTAAATGATCATTTGGGCAATTTCCATCACAGAGCACTTAAAAAAAAAAAAAAAAAAAAAAAATCAGCTATGTGTTTGTCTTTATAACTGTATGTCAATATTTGTTATGTGAAATAATAAATAAATTCAGCGCTGTACTAACTAAAAAAAAAAAAAAATGTATGAGCCCTCTTAGAATAGATTTAACATGGCTTTGCCATTGTATTTGGCAATCCTTAGACCAGACGAGTGTGTTTGAGGTGTATGCTTATATCCCAGAGGTGATGAGTGTGCTGATGCAAGTGCAGGTGATGGGACAAGTGTCTGTCAATCAAAAAACTCCTGCATGAAACAAACTCTAAACATGCATAAAAACAACGATGGACGCTATTGCAAGTGAGTGGACCGAAATAGGATGGACCAATGCCAATCAATACATGGGATGAAAATAATTAGACAATTAACATTAGTGATTGTAAGCCACCGGTTTCATGAAAACTATAAAATCCAAACATAATTAAAACAACAAATGAACAGAATAAGAACAATACAGAAAGATAAAATGGATGGAGTGTGTGTGTGAGGCTAAGCAAGGCTTCCCACAGACTTGAGACTAGAATGGAATTTTCTCACTCAAACTTATGATTGCTTTTAGATGGAAAAGCTGCACATAACGGCTTGTCTGGGATCAGTTTTCTCTGTGATAATAGCAGGTTTGTGATTTTGCAAAGGATCCCATGCATGTATGTGTTTGAGCATCAACGGTTTCTATTTACAAGTTGTTTCTGCAACATTGAGCAATGTAGCCAATCAAAGACATGTCTGTTGATTTCTTGAATGCAATGGCCAACCAGAGGTGTTTTTGACCTGTGCTGAGTTGCGCATGCTCATGAATCCTTTCATATTGTACACATTCATGTAGATGTAGATGTAGATGTAGATGTAGATGTAGGGGTAGTCGTGGCCTAGTGGTGAGGGAGTCGGGCTTGTAATCTGAAGGTTGCTGGTTCGATTCCCATGCCGGCAGGAATTGAAAGTGGGGACTGTGAATGAACAGCACTCTCTCCACCTTTGATACCATGACTAAAGTGCCCTTGAGCAAGACACCTAACCCCTGATTGCTCCCCTTGTAAGTTGATGAAAAATGTAAAATGTAGATGTAACGGAGCCTCCTTGTTAGAGCATCCGACTCTCATGCCAGGTTCAAGGCCCCCTCGAGGAGATACATTGGTGCCGTGACCCAGATGGGAGTGAGGTTTAGGGGGGTGAGTGTAACGGAGGCCTACTAGTAGTTGCTGTGCGAGTAAACCTCACTCCTCTGACCTCAAGAGATGCTCTGGTGACAAACACTAGAGTTTGCAGCCTTTAGCCTCCTTGTTAGAGCATCCGACTCCCATGCCAGAAGACCGAGGTTCAAGGCCTGCTCAGAGCGGGTCGAGTAGGACCCGGAGAGAGGGGTTACATAGACAGGAACTTCGTGAGATCGAACTAAGGTGTTGACAGCTTTTTTCTAGGTGATATGATCAATTCAAACTTTTGTTTTTCATGCCTGACCAGCGGCCACGTACATACTGTAAAGAGTTGGGAGTGATATCCACAAAGTTTATGTATTTTTTTCTCCTTTCCCACAAAAAAGTTATTTTGTGTCTCATTTGATTGTGTGGACCAGGCTTTAATCTGAGAGGGCCAGTGTACCATAGACAGTTCTGAATGGTGCAGCACAAAAAAGACCATCAAGAATTGTTAGTAACCTTAAGGCTGTGAACATCAGAAACTTTGCAGACACTGTTCTAGCGAGATAAGGACTGATATATCTCTCTCTCTTACGTTGTGTATTTGTAGGACGCTGTTCATCTGCTAACTACGCTACATCTATAAAATCTGCCGGCTGCAATAAATACCATTAAATGATGCTGAACAGGTGGGTCAGTATAATACACATGTCCTCACCTCTCCTCGAGCGTTGGAGGCTCCCGCCTCTCAATCCTTTAGATTGTGCTGCCTCTAAAGTGCCATTTAAAACTATTCTCTCCTCAATTATAATACGAAAAAAGCCTTATTTCCCCCTCAGCAAGCCCTTCAATTGGGAACAGATGTTTCTCCCTCCCCAGGAAATGACTCGCTCCTTAGTGATAGAGGCAGGCGGCTGTGCTTTATTAAACATATAAAAAGCCTCTTAAATGATGTGATTCAGAGGAAATATAGGCTGATATTCATTCTTTCAATTTAGGGCAAGCGAATGCTGCTGAAATAATTACAGAGAGAGAGTGGCAGCTCTCATCGTGCTGTGAAAATGTCACGTTTCAGACGCTGCAGCTCAGGGTGGTGCACCACCAACTGATCGATGGAAAAGTTACAGTTCTGCTTAGCATGAGACATAAACAACTTCCACAGGTGAAGAAACATGGAAGTACTCATCCAAAAGCGAACAATATCTAACCATCATGCCATTTAAGACCAATCATAGCTTCAGAAGGTTTGAAATATAGCATAGGAGTTGTAACATCTATGTTTTATTGTATTTATGGACGTCATTATGTGGTGCATCACTATTTGGAAGTCTCTAACCACTTTCATTATATGCAAAAGAACAGTGTGCAGAATATTGATAACATCTCATTGATAACAATGGGAAATTAGTATATTCAAAAATAAATAAATAACGTTTTGGTAATGACAATCTTACTGATTTATTGAAAAATTCTCTTGTGAAAACACAAACTATACAGACTAAACATAAAGTGACAACAACAAAAAGACATTTCTGAAAACTGGATTTGTTATTTTACTAACAAACTGAGTTTGAAATACTGTAGCTTCTACACGCTGATTTTCTGAATTCTGAATTTCCAGAAAATACTGGAAATATGTTCTGTCATTCCAGACAAACCTCAAAACAAACAAAACCTGATTGCCACTTATTCCTATCTGAAGGACAGATTTCAGTGGGTATGGTCCTCATTAGCATAGAAATGAATATGATGCCAGATAATGAATATATGGCTCTTGATGCTTCACGAAAGAACTTCAGAGAGAGGGAGCGTAAGAAAAAAAAAAGAGAGAGAGAGGGAGAGATACAGAGAAAGAAAGAAATAGACCAACTTTTATTTTTAATGGAGTGCTTGTGTAAGACATTAGCATGAAGAGAGAGTGAGTGTTTGAAATCTAGGCTAGGGAAATGGAGGACATTCTCAAGGTCAGCTTCAGAGAAACAACAAATGACAGAGGGATAAAAGAAGCCAATATTCCCTTGTAAAATTGCAATTAAAAGAAATGTCTTCATTCATAAATAAAGAACAATATTAGCAACACATTTATCATTTATCATTACATATAAATACGTAAACAAGTATATATATATACATCAAAAAGATCCTATTAGTATTCAGTAGGTATTCGTATAGTTCAAGGCACTCACATGAATTCATTGGCATGTATTTAACAAATCTTTTACAATAAAGCAAATTGTGAATCAAAGCCACGTGTTGATGAGTGGAAACCGTAGACCAGTTGTTGTTTAGAGTGAGGAAGATGAAGAGATGAGAATATAAATACAGCAGTCTTTAAAATTTAATTAAACAAAGTTAATCCAAGAGGCGACAGAGATCCAAAGAAAATGTGTAAGACCTGATTGTCCTGCTAAGACAAAAGCTGAGATCAAATACCCTGCAATAAAACAATAAAACTCAATCTCAAAGAAATAGCATAGGACACCGCCTTGCCCAAACCCCATGTTTGGTATCATTTTAAATGTCTCAGTGTGATTGGTAAAATGCTCTCAATTTCACAGCAGACGCTTGTATTATGAAAAAGATTCAAAAATTCTGTTCTCATTTTGGGTGGTGTCTCTTCAAGATATCTGATAACCCTCTCCTCTCCCCCGAAACCAGGTGTAGTACATATTTACAATCCTTTTGTTCTGGTCTGGGTATTTAAGGGAAGGCCATTCGGGAAATTCTGTAGCCAGAAGACTTACATGCAGTGATGGGTGAGTGTCTTAAAATGGTCTGGTTGTCCCTATTCTCTTAATGAGTCATGGGTGTGTTTTGGGCGTAACGTGCATGAGACCAATCAGAGTCTCATCTCCCATCCCTTTAAAAGCCAGTTGCGTTCACACTACTTTGCTATTTACATGGTGGAATTTGTAAGCGGATAAACTGAAACCTTCTCTAGCAAGGAAACGGATCTGCGCGAGGTTAAGGCGCGCGAGCAGACCATCTACGGGACAAGCCGAATTCCACCTAAGCATTTTTATCTTTCTGCACACAATGATAATCTTTTACATTGTAATTTTTAATATTTGGTATGTTTGTGTGCTGCTGTGTACGTACGTGTGTTGTGCACCTGCCTATAGGTGCATATTGCTAACTCGCTCTTTAAATAACAAACAAAAAAAACATTGCATTTATTGTATATACAGTCTATTTTAGTTGCCTCAAAAACAACGTGATGAAATGATAATTGCGTCAGACTGAAACTAGCAAAAATCGCGCCTGGCGCATGACAGAGTCCTTGATCTGCTACGCTGCTGCAGAGCAAGTAAAGACTTACTACTGCTAACATGCACAGACATGAGCGTGTAAGATATACTGCTGATGCATAAATAGACATAATAAATCCTGTTGCGGATCTAGGCAGGTGGAGCTGGGGGAGGTAGAGGGACTCTGGTAGCACACTGCAGCCCAGCGAACACTGAACCAGACTGTTTTCCCAACATTCACATAGCATGCAGACGATACTGTTGTCCATTGCAAACCTTTAATTGAATTACTCTGCATTTATTTATTCCTAGTGCTCCAAGTGGGTCACTTTTATTCGGTGTGGTCCAGAGAAAGGTGTTCAATTTACATACCGATTCTGTATACTGACCTCCGTGTTGTAGTTGCTTTGTTCCATAATGATTAGTGTGTTTCTAGCTGACAACATTGATCACTGCCTCCTGTTAAATACCATTGAGCAGTAAAATTAGATTCATTAGAGCTAATTTTAATGATTAAAAGCCAATGAATAGCCACTTATGTCACCTTGCAAGCCTGTGTTCAGAAACATTCAATACATAGTATAAAAAAAGAAGAGCCTATTTGTTAATTAGACTAATGTCTGACTGGAAGGTGGCCGTATCACGAGAGAACAATTAACACGAACACACACATCCCAATATGTTGTTTTGTTGACAATCAACACTTTTGAGCTATTGTGCACATGCTCAGCAATTCAAAATCATGTAATAACAGTTATACTGTTTCCAGTCAAGACCTAGTCACACAGAGTGCATGTGTTTTTGTCATGAATATTCACAATAAATTGGAAAAAATAATCCTTATTAACCAATAAGATCAAATATTTGTGGTCGTGTATCTGAAGCCAGCATTCTACATGGATGTGGAAATATTGATTTAATTGGTCTCATAGTGCAAGCAACGTATTAAAGCTATAATGGTACAAACTAGCAGAGTAAAAAGGATTGTGTTTTTGTAATTATAATTTCTGAATGTTTAACATATACAGTGGGTACGGATATTGTTCACTCTGTTATATTGCAGCCATTTGCGAAAATCATTTAAGTTCATTTTTTTTCCTCATTAATGTACACACAACACCCCATACTGACAGAAAAACAGAATTCTTGACATTTTTGCAGATTTATTAAAAAGAAAAACTGAAATATCACATGGTCCTAAGTATTCAGACCCTTTGCTGTGACACTCATATATTTAACTCAGGTGCTGTCCATTTCTTCTGATCATCCTTGAGATGGTTCTACACCTTCATTTGAGTCCAGCTGTGTTTGATTATAATGATTGGACTTGATTAGGAAAGCCACACACCTGTCTATATAACACCTTACAGCTCACAGTGCATGTCAGAGCAAACGAGAATCATGAGGTCAAAGGAACTGCCTGAAGAGCTCAGAGACAGAATTGTGGCAAGGCACAGATCTGGCCAAGGTTACAAAAAAATTCTGCTGCACTTAAGGTTCCTAAGAGCACAGTGGCCTCCATAATCCTTAAATTGAAGATGTTTGGGACAACCAGAACCCTTCCTAGAGCTGGCCGTCTGGCCAAACTGAGCTATCGGGGAGAAGAGCCTTGGTGAGAGAGGTCAAGAAGAACCCAAAGATCACTGAGGCTGAGCTCCAGAGATGCAGTTGGGAGATGGGAGAAAGTTGTAGAAACTCAACCATCACTGCAGCCCTCCACCAGTCAGGGCTTCCTCTGACGGAAGCCTCTCCTCAGTGCAAGACACATGAAAGCCCACATGGAGTTTGCTTATGCACAAGTAAAATAACGTGACCAAACAACAGACCATTCAACAGAATATAAATCAAAACAGCCTAACGTTACTGAAGTGTCGACCAAGGACGAGATATAATATCAGGAGCACTGGAAAAATGCACCTGTGTCAACATTTTCGCAAATCGTAAAATACATACCAATACGTACAAATCACTGCGGTTTCTAACAGAACACTGAAACATCCTGCACTTTTAATCGGTTTCACACACAGTTATGATTACAGGGTCAGATTATGGATTAATGAAGATCTATGCTTTGATCGAGAGAGTAGATTGAGTCCATCAACATTCATTCTGAATCCGAGACGTAATCTTTGACAAAGTTTTTGTTTTTTATTAAGCAGATGCTCTGTTCTTTCTTTTGATGTATTGCATGTTCAGATATTCACACAACAACATATTTTAGGGGCCATGGAAGTTTTGTGAAAATGATCAAAAATGCTGGCAACTTTAAAAATTACGAATGAAACGTTGGTGGGGAAAGAGTTAACGGTTTATAAAAGATGAATCACTCTCTGGCCATCTGGGATTTTGGTAATGAGATAAAGGTTTGGAGCATGATTTTTCGGTAGTTTGACATCACATCGCGGCTCTACTTTAGGACCCGGGAGGCAATGATCAGTGACGTCAGACTTAATGAGTGGATTGCTTCCCTACTAAAGATGATGTCACTTCCTGGCAGATGATGTCATTGAAGGATCTTACTTTTGTAGTTAGGCCGTTTTACACATACTGGGTGCTTTTATATGTTTACTTTCCATGCATCTCTTGTAAGGATGAGTTGAAGGTATCGAATGTATTTGTAAAGCAGAATATTCTTGCTCACTCAGGCATCGCTTCAAAAAGGACATCAGCGTGCTTAAGAGATCTGCTGTTATGTTTTGTTAATTAAAGCATTCTTAATAAATATTAATGAAGGAAGATGCACTGTTGAAGTATGTGAAATTTATGGTTTATTTAAACCACATACTTGTTTCCGGGTCATAGACTGAAGGAAGGATGAGGGAGTAAACGAGGAAGCGTGGAGCAGAATTCAGTCGTCTGCTGCCTGAAGCGTCTCACATCATGCTGACAACGTTTCCATTGCGTAACAGAGCTGCAGGTTTCAACAAGAAATAAAGCGATTTCTATATTGTGTAGGTTAATTTACGTACTTTTATGCATATTTTTAATGACCATACATTATGATGGGGCTAGTGAGAATTATTACAAACTTAATTGTTGCGAAAACTAATTTGCAAGAGGAACTGAATGGAACCCGAATCCTAAAGCAGGGTTCGTCAGTCCTGCTCCGGGAAAACTGATGCTTTATAAAATCCTGTAACTCTATTTTTAAACCAATGTCTGCTAATAATTTCTGAAACCATACTGTAAATATATTAAGTTTGAAAAACTTTGATCAGAGGATTGATACACACACACAAACACAAAAAATCAATTCAATTCAATAATGTCAACAAATGTTATTAAAGTGCCCCTATTTATGCTATTTTAAAGGTTCGAAATTTTATTTCGGAGGCTTTCTATAACAGGTTTACATATATCAAAGGTCAAAAAAAGGTTTTCATTTTCTCATAATATCATACCATCACCGTCATTTTTCTCAAACGACTCGTCCGATGCTTCAGTCTCTCTACTGTTGCGTTCACGTGCGGCAGGAAGGTTGATAATAATCACTTCTGAAGTCATGATTATGAGTTCATTGCATTTATGTTTTGAAGTGGGAGTGTGTTCATGTACAAACTTTACCTAATAAACTTGCATTTATGATAATCCAGAGAGCACGTGAAGGTTGCATAAATCCATCCTTTTCGTGAGCCTACTCTGCTCTGATTGGTCAGATCTGTATGGCAAGCCGTTTTGACTTTTATTCATTTTCAGGATATGAACTTGTGATATCAACAATTACATTTTCACTAGTTAAAATGTTAATGCTTGATATCAGGAATTATATTTCCACTAGTAACAACGTTAATTCTTGATATCAACAATTCAATTTCCACCAGTATAAACTATAATTGTTGATATCAAGAATTGTATTTTTACTAGTGAAATCTCTCCATAGGCTGCCATTCAAATTCAATTGTTGATATTGTTGATATATAAGAATTCATTTCTTACTAGTTGAAATTCCAGTTTCACATATCAGGAATACTAGTAAAAATGCAAATTTCTGATATCAACAATTACATTATCACTAGTGAAAATGTCTGTTCTTGATATCAACAATTGAATTTCTACTAGTAAAAATATTCATTTCTGATATCTGAAAATGAATTCCTGATATCAATATAATTTCTGATATCTAAAACGGCTTTCTTACTAGTAAAAATCACATTCATGATATCAGAAATTTGCATTGTTACTAGTAAGAATTGTATTCCTGATATGTGAAACTGGAATTTCAACTAGTAAGAAATGAATTCTTGATATCAACAATTGAATTTGAATGGCAGCCTATGGAGAGATTTCACTAGTAAAAATACAATTCTTGATATCAACAATTATAGTTTATACTAGTGGAAATCTAATTGTTGATATCACAAGTTCATGTCCTGAAAACAGTTCTTCTGAGGTTAACAAGTTCCTGAGAATATGGTTCGTTTGAGTCCTTGAAATGGTGTCGAGAGAGCAAACAATCGTGGAGATGCCTCTCAAATTGCCTTTTGCACAAAAGTCATGTTTATAATAAAAAAAAAAAGATAAATTGAGTCTAGTTTTAATAGTCTAGAGACTGAATCACTTTCTGAAATTTGTCTTTCTACTTTGCTGAAACGTGACTGTAAATTTCACACGATAATGAAAACAGAAACATAGGCTAACTCTTTACAGAAAACTTCACCCGTAGGGGTTTCCTTGAAAAATTCATGCATTATTTAATGTGTGAATCAGAATTATGAAATGTATGCTAATTAGAGCTAGTGGTAACTTGCATTGAACTATGAACACACAGTACTGAAATGTATTTGCTCTGGGTTGAACACGGGACAGTCCTTTACATTATAAACTTGTGTTGAGACTACTGGAATGATCCTCAGCGGGGAAAAGCATGATGCACTGTTTGTGGGACTTACACTGAGACCGAGAAGGAGACTGGAAGGAGAGAAAAAGGAGGGGTTGAGTATGCAGTTAAGGCAATTTCAAAATTCAGATTAGAAACAAAAGCCGTTCGTGCAAGAGCAAGAGAGTGGAGAAAAAATGCTATGCTAGTGATGCAATTATGAAATGACGGCAGACTGTGCGAGAGTAGTTTAGCTGTCAATCTCGGCTTCCTTCAAGACCTTCCCAATCATTGTCAAGGACAAATGTACAATTTCTTTTTTTTTTTATTTTGTGTGTTTTGGCTCCCCCCAATTTTAAATAATTGCTTTCAGCGCTCCATTCAGAACACTTGTGTGGCAGTCCACTTGGAGGAAATGACCACCTTTACCGTTCTCATCTTGCTGTCTGATTGACAAGATAGCTTCAGACAGACTGTGTTTGCTTGGGAGTTTTTGTTGTTGTTTCTTCTGTGACCCTTTGGGTTTTTATTTTTTATTTTTATTTATTTTTTTTTTTTTCGTCTAGGCAGTCATTCAACAGATATCTGTGAGAAAGTCTCTGAAATCTTGTCAGCGCTACTGAGGATATCAGTGGGTGCCTATAGGTAGAGAGACATAACCAGGGCTGGGTAGGTTACTTTTAAAATGTAATTCACTACAGATTACAAAATACATGCTTTAAAAAGTCATTTGTAACGTATTTCGTTACATTACTCAAGTTTAGTAACTTAATCTAAATACTTTAGAATACTTTGCAATACTAATAAGTGTGAAACAAACACAAAAAAGGTCATTGCAAGTTTTTATCTCACAATTCTGACTTTTTCCCTCAGAATTGTGTGATATAAAGTTGCAATTGTGAGTTATAAAGTCAGAATTATGAGATATAAACTCACAATATTGAGAAAAGTCAAAATTATGAGATATAAACTCACAATATTGAGAAAAGTCAGAATTATGAGATATAAACTCACAATATTGAGAAAAGTCAGAATTATGAGATATAAACTCATAATATTGAGAAAAGTCAGAATTATGAGATATAAACTCACAATATTGAGAAAAATCAGAATTATGAGATATAAACTCATAATATTGAGAAAAGTCAGAATTATGAGATATAAACTCATAATATTGAGAAAAGTCAAAATTATGAGATATAAACTCATACTAAATTCACAATTGCAAGAAAAAAAGTCAGTATTGCAAGTTTATTTCTCCCAATTCTGACTTTATAACTTGCAATTGTGAGTTTAAATCTCGCAATTCTGAGAAAAAGAAGTCAGAATTGTGAAATACAAACTCACAATTGTGAGGGAAAAAACAAATTGTGAGAAAAAGTTGCAGTGACGAGTGAATTATAAAATGACTCACAAAACATGAAAACAGTGGAAAACATGAATCTTAACTCTTTTTCAGACGGTCAGAGTCAGAGAATCACCAATCGCTGTTTAAATGACATTAGAACTCAAAGTAATCACTTTGGTAATCTAAAACACTTTTCAGATGTAACTGTAATCTGATTACCACCCATTTAAAATGTAACTGTAATGAAATACAGTTACTCAAATTTTGTATGTTAAATACGTAACTAAGTTACTTGTATTTCGTTACTCCCCAACCCTGGACATAACGTGGATCATTTTTGTTTCTGGAATTATATGTCTCTAGTAATTGAAATAATTAATTAGTGGTTGACTAAATTGAATTTGAGCTCTGAATTCTAATTAATGGCATTTGTTAAGGTGAGCATACCAACAACGTTTTAGGTGTGTTGGGAAAAGTGCTAATACTTCTATATAATTGATCAGACTTAAGTCCATAGAATGTTTTTATTCTGTGTTTCAGGATGGACTTGAGCCATATAGACCAAAAATTTACACGCCAATCAATCATCCAGAGCTCCATAGTAACAACCCTGAACGCTCGTCCAACTATTTTGAAACGACCCACACAGCAGTGAGTCTTACATGGACCAGCACCACTCAGATTTTCTTAAAACAAGTATGGTAACACTTTATTTCGATGGTCCACTACTAAATACCTTTGCAACTACATGCCAGCCTCTAGGGGTCGCTAACCTCTTCAAAAACCCTAGCGACAGATGCTAGGGGTTGCAGCCTTTAGCCTCCTTGTTAGAGACAGATGGTAACAATATGCACAGTATGTATTTTTCGCCTCTAGGGGTCGCTAACCTCTTCAAAACAATAACAAGATAGATTGATGATGCAATGAATGAGAGTGGAATCATGGAACTTGTCGTCATGCTGATGGATCTAATAATATTTATGAGGAAATAATGTTTATGGATGAGTGAATGCATGTACGCGAGTCCCAGGATATAAAGAAAAGAGGACATTTTACTCACAAGTGCTGAAATACTACTCATACAGGTCAGTTTATTTGATGAATTAATACTTTGAGGTAACGCAGCGCTGTTTCACTCGGTCTAACGTTACACTATCATACTAAACTGCATTTGAGTGTGTTGAAAGTTGTAATGTTATTCTGTGTATTTGTATGAGACTAACCATACACTAGATCATTTGCTTATCTTGTCTAATAATGTGCAAGAGCGGCGTCTCTGTCAAGTCAAAGTTTGTCACAAAGCTCTCGCATCTCGAAAAAACGCCAGTATTGATTCTCGTTTTATTCCTCCTTTTATCCCAATGTTTGCTTGCCATGGTCCATAATGTTTGAATGAAACAACAAGAGCGTGCAGCTAGATGTTAAGCGTCTGTTGCCATGGTTACTATGCAGTACAAATGGAAAACAGGGATAACGCAGATATTACATCATTGACAGGTGACAGGCATTTTTTAAAATTGTGAATTTCACTGAATTCACAAATTTGTGGAAACATTTAGGATAACATAAGTACACAGCTGAATGAAATATATAACACTGCAAGTGGTTTTTGGATATTTTAAATTACAAATCTTACATATTGTGCCTTTAATATCTGCTAACACTTTATTTTGATGCTCGCCCACATACTTTCTACTGACTAAATGCAACTACATGTCAACTTATTCGAAATTATTCAACTCAGTCTACTAATACTCTAAAAAAGAATGTTGACATGTATCTGGAAAATTACTTTTAATTAGTAGAATGTCTAAAGTGGACCATCAGAGGGGGAAAAAAGGGATAATCTAGTTAAAATAAATACAGTTGACTTTGTCTGTAGAAAATAAAGATACAGTCAGGAAAGCGAAAGTGCTTGGGATTGGTTATAAACGTGATCCTACTAACCCGTTTACCCTTTCAATAATATATACATACATACATACATATACAGTACATTACATTTATGCTTACTTTCCCAAAGACAGCTGCCGGAATAAAATAGGAATAGTCCAATAGCAGAGTCAGGGGAGCTCATTTGGACAAATGTTGCTCTTCGCATTTTCCTGACCCTGCAGTTCATCTCTAGCTGGGCTGGTGCTGCTGTAGTCCGATCAGATTTCCACCACCCGTAGACATTATTCGCTAACAATAAACTCTATATAAAAAAACAGGTGTCATAGAGAGCACCCCCTTAAAGCTTCATGTGAAAAAGAGGTATTGATTCAACAGGCCTCTCAGCTTGAGACTGGACAACACACGCCAAAACCACCCTGCCTCTATTTGTAAAGAAAGATATTGATTACACAGATGTGGTTTGCATGTATCTGTAAAAGCAGATATATTATATATATATTTATTTTATGAAATTACATTTTTTTATCCAAAGTGACTAACATTGCATTAAAGTTATGCATTTTATCAGTTCATGCATTACCTGAGAATCAAACACATTACCACTGCATTACTAGTGTTTATATATCGCAGAGTACTTCGAATGTGTTCTGAAGCCGTGCGATAACAGAGTGAAATTTAAAAGGATTAGTTCACTTCAGAATGGAAATTTCCTGATAATTTACTCTCCTCCATGTCATCCAAGATGTTCATGTCTTTCTTTCTTCAGCCAAAAAGAAAGTAAGATTTTCAAGGAACATGTTACAGGATTTTTCTCCATATAGTGGACTTCAATGGGGTTCAACAGGTTGAAGGTCAGTTTCAGTGCAGCTTCAAAGGATCTGCATGATCCCAGACGAGGAATAAGAGTCTGATCTAGAGAAACCATCAGTTGTTTTATACATTATATACGTTTTAACCACAAATGCTCGTCTTGCACTGCTCTGTGATGCTCCACGCATTACGTCATCACGCTGGAAAGTGACACGGTAGGGCAGAAAACTCCAACTTCAAAATCGTCCGACATCGTTGTTTTACCTTTTTTTGCTCGTTCGCTCTTTAAACCCCGGATCGGTACTTCCACTACGTCACGTGTGACCTTCATAATTACGAAATGTATGGCGGAGCAGTGCAAGACGAGCATTTGTGGTTAAAAAGTATATAATGTTTGCTTTTTTTATACAATGTCCGATGGTTTCTCTAGATCAGACTCTTATTCCTCGTCTGGGATCATGTAGATCCTTTGAAGCTGCACTGAAACTGACATTTGGACCCGTTGAACCCCATTGAAGTCCACTGTATGGAGAAAAATCCTGGACTGTTTTCCTCAAAAACCTTCATTTCTTTTCAACTGAGTAAATCATCTGCACAATTTAATCCTGAACTGAACTAATCCTGTAATGTTTTAATGTTCTGGTTTCGTGAACGCGGCCACATCAAACAAAGCAATCTTTTGGCATAGGAAGTTTTGGAATATTTGTAATATAAATGTATCTTTATAAATACAGATTGAGTTAGTTTTAGGTTTAGGGTTTGAGCATCTGGTGGAATAGTCACACTACTGATTTAGAGTTTAAAACTTCAATTTACAGTATTTATTTGAAAAGACATTGCAAACATCCCATGGCTGAAGTTACGCTATGAATAAGAGCGATGTTTTGTGTTCACGCCCAGCCGGACTCTCCAAATCCCATCCATAACCCTTAATGTTAAACACGTAATGTCTGCAGAATAAATTGCATCATGGGCCACAAATAGTATCAATTCTTACGTCTCCACATTTTTAATTTAGTTTGTGTTGACACAGATTGCCATCTTCTCTCGCTTGTCTACTATCGCAGTGAAGAAATGGAATTTTTGACGCCATATATATAGGTGATTCTCCGGCAGCTTATCTGTCATAGTGTGGAAATGCCTTATCTGTCATCAGCAGTGACTTTATTCATTTTTAACAGCTTTCACCCATGTTCAGATTTATAGCCGTTTTGTCCTTGCTCAAAGCCTTGCGCTTCAACCCTGGGCAAATAGAAGCAGCGATTGAATGGAAGCCTTTTTAATGTCTCTCTCCCAAGGCCCATCAGCGGTGCACGTAGGCCAGCTTTAATCTCGCTTCAGATTGAACTACACGCAGGGGCAGCTCTCAGAGTCATGATCGATACCTCCGCTTTGATTATTGCTTAACATCACATTGAACGGGTGGCAGAATGAATTCTCAGAACCTCTGTTAATTGCGTATTAAAGGTACAGTGCTGCAAATTGCGATTGCATGACGCTTCGGTAGGGGAAGCTTATTTGTAGGACCATTAAGATGTTAAGGTATACTAATCATTCTAAAAAGACATTAAAACTGGAAAGTTTGTGAACCCTTAAGAATTTTGTTCATTTCTGAATAAATTTGACCAACATTGGGATAAGCAGATTTGGAAGTTGGTGTTAAGCACATCATATTTCAATGTAAGGCTTGATTTCCACCATGGAATAAAAGAATAAAAAGGTACTTTTTATTTCTATTTCCCGCAATTGTGTGTTTACATCTCGCATTTATGACCTTTTTTTTCTCAGAATCGTGACATATATACTTGCAGTTCTGAGAAATCAAGTCAGAATTGCGAGAGATGCAGTGACTGCAATTTTGCCATTTTTCTCATAATTGCGAATTTATGTCCCACAATTTTGACCTTTTTTTTTTTTCTCAGTATTGTGAGTTATAAAATTTGAATTGCAAGATATAATCTTTCAATTCTGAGGAAAAAAGCCATCGCACAATTCTGAAATTGTCTTGCAATTGTGAGTTTATATGTCACAATGCTGGCCATTTTGTTACAAATGTGGGATTTCCTCACAATTCTGACTTTATAACTCACAATTGCAACTTTATATCACGCAATTCTGAGGAAAAAAGTCAGAATTGTGAGATAAAAACTTGCAATGACCTTTTTTGTGTTTGTTCCACACTTATTAGTATTCCAAAGTATTCTAAAGTATTTAGATTAAGTTACTAAACTTGAGTAATGTAACGAAATACGTTACAAATGACTTTTTAAAGCATGTATTTTGTAATCTGTAGTGAAATACATTTTAAAAGTAACCTACCCAGCTCTGATAATGAACAATTATAAATAATAAAATTGAAAGGGCTAGGAGTTTACATGCTCTCCTTGTGCTCCACTTTACCCCACAATCCAAAGATATGCAGGAAAGGTGAAATAGAGACACTAAATTTGTCTGTATGTGTGTGTTTTTGTGGGTTAGCGCTGTGATGGACTGGCTTTTCGTCCAGGGAAACTACAGTTTCAGTACAGGTGTGGAAACTCCCCGACTCCCACAGAATCCCTGTGGAAGTACATTACCATACAAAAAATATATTTGCAACATGAAAAAAAACCTCAACACGGCAGCTTTTGGAGTATGGATTCCCACACTTCATACTGATAACTGGCCAAACTCTTTGTTTTCTGATTGCATCTGAAAATGGTCGGCTAACAATGCTTTGGGGAAAATTAAGTATTATTAAGAGTAAGGGTAAGGCAATAAGAATAAGGAAAAGGTTCAGCTAAGCAGGGGTTAATTTGCTATGCTAAATCTCTGCATGAAAGCAGAGATTCAATATGATGAATAGAGCAATGATACTCAATTTTAGGAAGAGTTGAGGACACAATGCAGGAGTTCTAGTTCAGCTGCTGCTAGAATGAGGCTGGGGAAAACAAAAACGAATAAATATAAAAAGGATGAAAGAAAAAAAAAAAGATTAATAGCCTGTCAGAGAAAGTGGAAGCTAATAACATGGATCACTGAAATCAAAAGATACTGGTTTGTGTTTCAGAGCTGGATAAATATGTTTGAGAAAATGGTCCAGACAAATTCTTGGAAAATTTTATGATCTGAAAGACTGGTGCCATGAGGATTTCAACAAACAAACTGGGAAAACGCTCAGTGATCGAGCATAAAGGGCACCATGTTTGTGGGAAAGAAGTGAAAGCAAGTCGAACCGAAATATTAAAATCTCACCTCGGTGTGGAATATTGCTGTGCTGCAGATGAACACTTTCTACAATCAGTTCTAGACTTTCTTCATTACTGAAACAATACTGATTATTACACTTAGTTGATGATGCATTTAATCCGATTGACAGAAAAGCACTGCTAAAGACCACCGTGTCGTGAATTCATTACATTACTTCCAAATGATACAATCCTCTCCGAAATATGTAGATACAACACAAGTGGATTAAGACAGTCGGGACGAAGCGAATTGAACTATTCTTCAATAAACACCTACTCTTTTTTTATCTCCATAGTCTTGGACATGCCTTTATGCACGTTTCATATAGATTACATACTCTGAGACTTTGTTTTAGATTTGAATCAATTCATTTAAAAGTAGACATTTCAAGCTTTCTATAGATATGTTTCTCATTTATTTACATTTATTCATTTGGCAGACGCTTTTATCCAAAGCGACTTACAAATGAGGCAATTAGGGGTTAGGAGTCTTACTCAAGGGCACTTTAGTCATATTATCGAAGGTGGAGAGAGTGCTGTTCATTCACAATCCCCACCTTCAATTCCTGCCAGCATGGGAATCGAACCAGCAACCTTCAGGCTACAAGCCCGACTCCCTCACCATTAGGGTACGACTACCCATAGAGTTTACAGAAATAAAATTGGACCCTTTACAGTTTGCATTACTCTTATCTGAATGACCAAAATGATGGGGTATTTTAAGTCAAATACAAGTGACCGCTCCACCGCAGGTGTGTCATGTAGTAAGCGTGCTCTCCGCAAAAGCATGAATATGCATAATAATTGGCGAATGCTGGTGAATGATAGGCGAATGTTTGGATTTCCTGCCGTTAAAGATCTTTCTCTTACGGACTTTGCCAGTTCCTCTGGAGATAATTTTTTTTTTTTTCTGTGTAACTAACCGACTAATAAAATGTCGGTCAGCCATGCCTCTTCTAATTGACTAATGGTTAGTGGACTAATAGGCGGCAGCCCTATAAAAACAACATCCTTGTTTTGTTGTTTCAGTCCATTTCAACATAAAAGTCTTTGCGACTGACTCGCTCACTCATAAAGCCATCATGGCGTATTAATGTGACTTTCACTGAAGTCAAAATCACTAACAGACTCTTTCTCAATACGATATATATGGTATTTATATAAAATGGTATTTTGATGGTGTTTGAAGAACATGAGCTTCTTGTCTTCCCTGCCAATCCGACTCTACAGCACGATTTCACCATCAGCTACTTACATTAGCAATTACCCCATAAAATTCGGCCTTGGAGTAATCTTTGATGACCAACTGACCTTCAAAGACCACATTAAGACAGCTCGGTCATGCAGATTTGCACTATACAACAAAAAACCAGGCATGGAACACAACTTCTCATCCAGGCTCTGGTCATCTCTAGGCTTGATTATTGCAATGCTCTTCTGGCTGGACTGCCGTCAAGTACTATCAAACCTCTTCAAATTATCCAGAACGCTGCTGCACGTCTTGTTTTCAATGAGCCCAAAAGAGCCCACGTCACACCTCTCTTCATCTCTCTGCACCGGCTACCGCTTGCTGCATCAAGTTCAAGGCATTGGCGCTTGCTTACAGATCCATCACAAGCTCCACACCCTCCTACTTCCACCCACTTTTACAAGTCTACGTCCCTACCAGAAGCCTGCGATCACTAAAGGAGCGAAGGCTTGTGGTACCATCACAGAGAGCCACAAAATCACTTTTCCAGAACATTCTCGTTCACTGTTCAGTGCTGGTGGAATCATCTCGCTACCTTCATCAGGAATGCCAAATCCCTGGCAATATTCAAGAGACAGCTCAAAACTCATCTCTTTCGTGAGCACTTAGCCCCTTTATAAAAAAAACAACAACAAAAAACTGTCCTATCCTTTCCTCTAATCCCTCCCTATTCTATCTTATCCTATTCTGAACAATGTCTGAAACTTGTGTTGTGAGCACTTCCTGTGTCTATTTGCTTCTTCATGAATCGCTTGTAAGTCGCTTTTGGATCTACCAAATGAATTAATGTAAATGTATATAAAATATTATTTATTGAACAATAATATTTAAATTAACGCCAATAGCCATTGTAACAGTGTGAGAAGTAAAATAGGAAACAAACACAAGCAAGCAAACAGTTGTCAAATGTACAAAAGCAATGCTCTAGTTAGTACAAGATTTAATTTCAATGTAAATATAAAGTTATGAAACTTAATATAGTCCTTACACCAAATCTATTAGCTCTGGAACAAGTAACAGATTAATAAGAGCAAAGATTGCACGTTTGACATACCCAAAATTAATTATACCTCATGTTTAAATACTATCTACATAAGAGCTAGCAGCAAATTCCCAAATCACTGGCCGAGATGAAGCTGTTCTCTGCGGTGAACAGCCGCTGATGGCCTGGAGCTCAACAAATCTAAACACATTTTCAAATAGGTGCATATGTTTACATATAAATCACCTATCTGAGGTCTAAACAATTATGTTATGTACAAAGTACATTCCACTACAAAATAACAGCAGTATCTATAAAAATATGGTGGATCTCAGCCAATGAGATTTGAGAACCAGAACGGGTTTTTATACACAGCGGGTAAAATAAGTATTGAACATGTCACCATTTTTCTCAGTAAATATATTTCTAAAGGTGCTATTGACATGAAATTTTCACCAGATGTTGGTAACAACCCATGCAGTCCACACATGCAAAGAAATCAAACTTTAGATGTCTATAGATAGAAGGCATGGAAAGCCAAGATAATCAGTAATTTGAAAGCAATCATGCCCCTTGTTGGTGTAAAATAACATTAACTGGTTCAGTCCCAACTGATGGTCTGTAAAAGGGTGTGTCATTAGCAAGGTGTCACACAAGAAACATCTCATGATAAGTAAAAGCAAAGAGCTCTCTCAAGACCTTCACAACCTTATTGTTGCAAAAAAAAAAATACTGATGCCATTCGTTATAGAAGGATTTCAAAACGTCTTAATGTTCCAGTGAGCACTGGTGGGGCCAAAATCCGGAAATGGAAAGAACATAATTTCACCATAAACTGGCCACGAACAGGTGCTCCTCACAAGATTTCTGACAGAGGAGTGAAAAGAATTATCAGAAGAGTTGTCCAAGAGCCAAGGATCACTTGTGGACAGCTTAAGAAAGACCTGGAATTAGCAGGTACAATTGTTTCAAAGAAAACAATAAGTAATGCACTCAAACGCCATGGCCACTCAAACTCATTGGTCAGATCAGACCAAAATTGAACTCTTTGGATGCCATAATACACACCATGTTCGGAGGAGAAATGGCACTGCACATCACCCCAAAAACACCATACCAGCAGTGAAGTGTGGAGGTGGGAACATAATGCTTTGGGGAAATTTTCAGCATACGGTGCTGGCAAACTTCATATACTTGAAGAAAGAATGAATGGGAAAATGTACAGAGTTATTCTTGATAAAAATATACTGCCATCTACCAGGATGATGAAGATGAAACAAGGGTGGACATTTCAGCAAGACAATGATCCCAAAACACACAGCCAAGGAAACTCTCAATTGGTTTCAGAGAAAGGGAATAAAGCTGCAAGAATGGCCCAGCCAATCACCTGACTTGAATCCAATTGAAAATCTATGGAAAGAACTAAAGCTCAGAGTTCATAGAAGAGGCCCAAGGAACCTTCAAGATTTGAAGACTGTTTGTGTGGAAGAAAGGGCCAATTTTTTTACATATGTGCCACTGGAACTCTCTGCACATCCCTGATTTAAACCATCTTTACATAAGTCCTTAATGCCTCAACTCTCTCTCTTTATCTCTTTCTCTCTCTCTCTCTCTCTCTCTCTCTGTCACAATATCAGTGTCAGCTCTGCTGAAAGTAATTTTCTTTTTGTTTAAACAAACCTTCAGCTCCTTTGTTAACCATGTCTTATTATAAGGAGCAAAAAAATGACTTCTACAATATGTTCACAAAACTTTATATAAGATGTAATAATAATCCATAAGTTCATGAACAATAAGGCACAAGTCAAATAATGCCTGGCTGTATTGGAAAAACAACAATTAAGTTCCTCTACTGTCCTCCAACCACTGCTGTACAGTTTGTGAGACAGGTATTTCATGTTTAATCTTCTGTTGGTATCTCTGCAGTCGGTGGATAATATTGTGGTCTGATTTGCCTAAGGCAGGGCACTGCTTTGTAAGCATCTGCGATATCCCCAAAGCATTTATTCAACGCTCGTGTTTAACATGTCAGAAACGTGATGTATTGTGGAAGTGCTGGAAGATGAGCAGACGAATTGTAGGTATTGAAGTCTCCAAGTACAAACACCGGTTGACGTGACGTTTCAATAATTTT